>CAUYUJ010017181.1:148399-185899 GCA_963575745.1 Prorocentrum cordatum | reverse complement strand
AGGCCCTCAAGACGCTCCAAGAGAGCCCCAAGAGCACACCCAAGAGGGCCCCAGGCGCCAAAATCGTCAATTTTACATCGGTTTTTGAATGATTTTGGCCTTCTCGCCTTTTCGGCTTTCCGACACTCCAAGACGGCCCAAGAGGCCCCCAAGAGGCCCCCAAGAGCGCCCCAAGAGGCCTACAAGAGGGCCCCAAGACGGCCCAAGAAGGCCCCAGGACAGCCTAAGAGGCGCCCAAGACGGCCCAATAGGGCCCCAAGACGGGCCCAAGAAACAGCCAAGAGGGGGACGAGGAACCGAGAATTCGAGACTTCCGCCCTAAGAGGCCCCCGGGAAGCCCCAAGAGGCCCCCAAAAGGCCCCAAGAGGCCCCCGAGCGGCGCCAAGACGCCCCCAAGATGCGCCGAAGACGGCCTCCGGAAGCCCCAAGAGGCCCAAAAGAGGCCCCAAGAGGCCCCACAACGGCCCCCAAGAGGCTTCAAGTTGCCTTCCAGACGCCCCCGAGAGGTCAACCACGAGATCCCAACCAACATCCATAAGGCCTCCTCCTCCTCCCCCTTCACCCTTCCTCCTCCTACTCCCTTCCGCCTCCTCCTCCTCCTCCTCCTCCTGCCCCCCCCTCGTGTTGTCTTTCGTCATCTTCAGGGTCGGCGGCAACGGCCGTAAGGCCTTCGCAATATGGGCCGATTCTGGGCCACTGGCGGCGTTCAACCTTGAACGCCCGCGGCGGGGTCGCCGCTGGTCGACACGACGCGAATCTACCGCAAAAGAGCGCCGCCTCCCATGCCAGCCTTCACAGGGCCCCTGCCTCATCAAGATGGCGCCCCAAGCTCGTCACGAGTGCCGCACGCCCCCCCCCCCCCCTGGAGGCTCGGTCCGCACTTCGCGAACCGGGGGGTGGATTACCGTCTGACGCTTCCACGTCTAAGCTGCAGCGGATCTCGTGCCTCGTGCTGGCTCACGACAGCACCAGAGTCCTCAGACAGCCCTCGCCGCCAAAGGCCAGCCCATCAACATGCGCCCCGATGCCCTGCAGTTCCGTGTCGTCAGATTTGATCATCAGCATAATCAAAGGGTTGACTGATGGCCCCCCCCAAATGGCCAGTGATGGTGGGTCCAATATTGCGCTAAGACGGCGCCAGCAGCGGTACCAAGGTGTCCCCCCAAATCGCCCAAGGCGGCCGAAATGTGCCCTCAGATGCCTCTAGACTGCAAGATGGCCCAACCATTGCTCAATATGGCCCCAATGCGGTTCTCAAAGGCCCCAACATGGCGCCAAGATCGCCCAAGATTGCCCTGGAAGCCTCAAGATGATCCCAGGAAGGAAGGCCCGCTCGCGAATTCAATGCGACACCTTTCGAGCCACTCGCCCATCATGCGGGGCGCAAGTGGCAGAGTGCGAAGCCTTGTAGGTGAGAAGCAGGCGCGAGAACAAGTAGGCAGGCTAAACTCGCAGGCGACTATCTCGCGAACTGCAACTAGCTGTAGCCCGGCCGAAATACCACACTGTAGTTGGGCACTTCAGCCCAGCTGAAACTAGACCATCAGCGGCGGCTGGTGCGTGGCTGGGGGCCTTGGGCTCGCGGGTGACCGAGTTCGGCCTTCGCGTCTTGCTCGGCGAGCTGCGCCAGAGGACTGTAAACGCGCACTGCCCGAGTCGCCCGAAATGCTGCGCGAGGCGGCTTGGAGGCCCGTCAATGGACTGACCGCCAAAGCAGAAATCCTAAAGCAGCCGGATCGGAAGCGCGAACCTCCGACCTAACGGCGCTGGAGGCTCTTAGCTTGCCGCACTGTTGGCTATGTAGCCCGAATTCACCACCTCTGGAGGCAGGCCGTGCTGCAGTTGCTGTGCGCCCACATTCAACCTGGCTGCGCCCAGCTCGGTGAACGCAGATGCTGTTCAACTACATGCGTAGCTTGGCTTCCTGTATCGCAAGAACTGGGCGTTGTTGTCAGTACTACGCCAGAAGGCTTGCACAATCACAATGAGGAGTGTCAACGATCTGGGATAGGACAACGACGCCCTGAGGGCAGACGCCCAACACCACGCCTCTGTATGGTGGTGTCGATGGGTTTGGCGATCTCCGAATACATTAATTCATGCAATTGCGTGTTGACCCCCTCTCCAGCCCCCTCACCTCCAACTACATGCGTAGCTTGGCATCTCGCAACACCTGGACGTTGTCGTGGGCACTACGCCAGAGGACATCCGCCACCGTGCCCCCTGGCACGTTGAGGTATGCCAGAATGCTAGTTTTTGTCTGGCAAGGTGCTGTACCTGTACGACCACCCCTCGGGTGATGAGGAGGTTGGGGGGAGGGAAAACGAACTGACGAACATGTCGATGGTTTTGATGGCGACGAGACAGCGACGATGCACGATTATGCGGATGGTGAGAATGCATAATGGCGATTGTAATGGAGGCGACACAGCCGCTACCCGCGCGAGCCGCAAATGCTGCAATTGCAACTGACAGAGATGAACTTCGGTTCCACACGCCAGAACCCCTCCGAGGGTTCAATACATACCGGCGAAACCCATTCGATGTCGAGTAAATACAAGGCAGTTTTTAATACATCGAATGTTAAAAACATAGATGTTGCAATACATGATTACTTTATGAATGTATGAATGAACTTATCGTTGTTTTTAATACTAAATTTATGATTTTTTATCACGTGATCCGCACGCGGAACATCTATTAAAAACGGCACTGTACCATCAACACCCTTTCGAGGCCAAATACATACCACCAGAACTGCCTCTCGCCAGCTGCTGGTGGCGTTTATTTGGCCTCGAAGCTCCCGCGATCGCATAACGACTTCACCATCGATTCCACCAGGAGACACCACGGAACACAGACGGGACACCGACAGGAGTGGCGTGCAGTACGATCTCAGAGCGAATGTGGTCCAGTATGATCGGGACACCAGCAACCAAATAGATACCACCAGGTCCCCGTCGAGGCTAAAAACATACGACCAGAACATCTTCGCGCCGCAAGAAACTCTGGAACTGGAAACAATTTATGGAAGTCCATGCGGCACCATTTGGTGGCTCGTGCCGTTGCCACAAACGCGAGCCCTAGCTTCGCTACTGGGGCGCGCCCACTGCACCCCTCGAAAGTAACGACACACCCTTCGTGCGCGGTGATTATTAATGATTTGTGGAGTGTTTGCAGCCCAAGCGAAGCGCAGCGGCACATTGGCCTGAATCACAAAATCAATGGCCTTGTGCTGCACCTCGGCGCACGGAACTGGCACCCAGGTCCTAGGCAGGTTTTCGAAGTAAGCAAGGCCCTTGTAATCTGGATACTGCACAACGACGAAATCCGGAACAGGAAATTTGTGCTCATCCCGAAGATACGCTCCGAGGGTAAAACTCGGAAGACTGGTCGAAGATAATACACTCCCATCAATTTGATGCCCACCCATGGGGACGTACAGAATTTCCACAACCACGCCCCAGGCGACATCCATGAGGCCAACGTGCATCGTGGGCACACCCCAGATACGATTATGAGTTAGCATTACCTTCGCACCAACGCAGAGGTGCAATGCCTGGCGCACCTGGCCAAAGTCATCGGCTGGTTTGTGCTCGCCTCAAGAATCGCTGAGCCTGGCTTCGATCCGGGCGGCTATTCGCGTTGGCGTACTCCATGGGGAAGTCGGCGTACTCGTTGGGGTATTCGAGATGAGCTTTGACGATTTCCCAGTCTGGGTGGAAGTCGGAGAAGGCGTCCCGGGGCGGAAACTTCGGGTTCACTTGCGTAACTGCAATGGTCTGCGCTCTGATATCCATGCTGGCCATTCGCTCGTTGAGCCGACCCGCCTCGCCGAATCCCCACCCGTCAATGTTGGGTTCAACGTGTGTCCCGCCTTTGCAACGCTGCCAGTGCTGGTTTTCCCACCCAGGGGCACTGGCAGAACCTGGAGCTTTGCGGACGAATCTCCACCTTGTGAGTTTCTCGTCCAACTCGACAACTTCGCCTTTGTGCAGCGACACCATCATCTGTGTCAGCGCCGCGAAGCGCTGCTGATCTGTGACCAACTTATCCTTGAAGATCTTCTGATGCACGGCGTCCGGCAAGACCTCTCGCGCAGCGTCTTGTACTTCGCCCTCAGCTCTGGTCGCCTGTCCGTAGCACTGGCTGCAGTAATCGACTTCAGCGCAATGGCTCCGAGAGACCCGGCGCTTGCCAGTTCGCGAAATTGCCCATCATGCTGGCGGACGGCCGATGAACGCGAGGCCCGCGCCATGTACCGCTCCCCCATTCTTCGCCATCTCTTTGTATTGCAGAAACACTTCGGCTCGCATGCACGCGAACATTGCTTGCGCATGGGCGTCGGCATGGATGTCCACAGAGCGATGGCGGACATGCTCACCCCGCGCAACTGCATAGCGCGAGCCTCTGCCGCCTCCGTGCTCTCTTGCATTCCGTCCACTTTCGTGGTCCTCGGGACCCATGGGGCGACGCCCGCCGGCGAACCAGACAGCGCGAGCCAACCGGAAGCGGCTTCCGCCGACCGTTCGCGCTGCGCCTCAGTGTTCTCAGCGCAGGCCGTGCCCAATTCTGCAAGCGCATCTTGAGCAACATCGCGCGCGCGGACATCCCCCTCACCTCCCCACTCTGCGATGAAATCTCCCGCGTCGCTGCCTCCCGGCTGAATTGGCGACTCGAGCGGCGGCTGCTCGGGCGCCGCCGCAGGCGCCATGGGCGCCGACCGGCTGGCAGCGTTTGGCTCCGACTCCTGCGCCGCCTCAGAATCTGACGCAGCATCTGCTTTCTGCTTCGTGAGCGGCTTGCGCGACGGCTGCGGTGGGCTCTGCGGAGGCAGCGAGGGGCCCCCGCCGTCTCGTGGCAACGGTGGGCTCGTCGATTCCTGCACTGGGCCGCGACTGGCGCTGGGGCCTGCGCCAGCGGCGGCGAAACCGCCTCCGCCGCAAGAGGAGACTTTGGCTAGAGTCGGAGCCGACGGCTGGACTACAGGAGGCGAAGCCTGAATCACTGGCTGCGCTGGAGGCGCCGGGGCAGGAATCGAGACCGCAGCATCGGGACACAACGGTCCGAAGCCGAACTCAAGCAGGGCCCGGGGAAGGCGCTTTCTGGAACGGATGCGGAAACGTCTGCGCAGCTGGCAGAACTTGGCTCCTGCTGCGGGATCAGTGCGATCGAACTGCAACGCCCCGGTCTTCCTCGGGGATCCCTTGCCTGGAGGCCGCTCATCTTCCGCCCCTCCTTCGACGTCTGGAATGGGGGCGCCCACCTTCGCCAACGCTTCACGACAGTACGCGCATGATCCGGAAGGAGCTCTTTCCCTCGAGCCACGTGGAGAAAGATCCGCCAAACATCCGCTTCCATGCCCTGCGGAGGCCCCATGAAACTGGCAGTAACCGTGCGGGGTGCGTCACGATCCCTTGTGCATTGATTGCGGGTGAGCTCGAACTCCAAGGGCTTGCCAGAGTATCGCTCCACATAGACCAACGCGTTTTGCTCCATGTCGTTGTTGCCGTGGTTGCGCTGCGAGGATTTTGAAGTCTGGCAGGCTACGCACGCAACCCTCAGAACCTTGGCCAAGGTATCGGACAACTGCTGGCCACTCCAGACGCAGGAGAAGGCGAGCTCCACGAACGCTGCTCTGGAACCCTCGTCGTGCTTGAACCGCTGCACCTGCTTCCGCGACGCACCATATGAAGCGCCGCTGGCAGGCCCTGGCGTTGAGGGGGCACTCGTGGACAGGCACGCGCCGCCCGCTGACATCGCGAAGAGGCGGTGGAGCTGATTGTGCGTCAAGGTTGCTAGAGCCACTCGACTGCGGTAGCAATGGTCGCCATCGCCGCGTTGATTGCGATGCCTGGGATGTTCGCTTGGGCGGCCTCGATGACACTGTCGACCTCCCATCGGTCCCACGGTAGAAACGCACGTGTCACACTCGATCTCACGAACGACTCCAAGACGGCGACCGCCACAAAATAACCCATGATCGTCTCTTTTGCCAGTGGCGGAAGCTGCTTGAGGTTAAGACCAGTACGCAGGCACGCTTGACAGCTTGGCACAAACTGCGATACAAAATGCTGTCGGCACCGAACAAGGAGAGGCCTTGGGCTGGCGTGGGCCGAGCGAGGTGCCTTGAGAAAAGACAGCGGCACACACGGCAGATCATTCACGTGAATAACTTACATGGTCTTCTCTTTTGCCAGTGGCGGAAGCTGCTTGAGGTTAAGAACAGTACGCAGGCACGCTTGACAGCTTGGCACAAACTGCGATACAAAGTGCCACACTTCAAACCTTAGGCCCACTACTCAAGCATTGTGCTGGGGTAACCCCGCATACGTTTCCATCTTTCAGTGGACTGCTGTGCAACGCAAGAGGAATGCAACGTTTCTGCAAGGAGAGCGCACAGTCCAGGCGGGTGCGCATTCTTTAGTTTAGTGCTGAACCCGCCTTCCGAAAAACCAGTCAGCTCCAGATGAGGCTTCCCGGAAAAAGAACAGATCCCCATTGCCCTTGCAAGCGAGCTTCTCGAGCCCAGGGCGAGGAACACACTTCCAACATCGAGTGCGAGTGCGGGCGCGAAACGGGCGCCCGCAAGCACAGTCATCCACAACTCTATCACAAACTTGCGGGAGGCGGGCAAATGCTAGGCGATCAGGGCGAAGCCATAGGAACCTTCGCCAAGGATTCTCCTCGCCGCCTGGCACATTCATCTTGTAACAAAGTCTCTGGATGCGCTGTGAGACCCACCCTGACTCGTTGGAGACTCGAAGGCTCTCAAGGTCTTTACCCTCGAGGTCAGGAAGCCCAAAGGGAAACTCGGGGCTCCTGAGAGCCGACGGCATGTTACTAGACGGCGGAGCCCTGCGAGCCCCGGAGCCCTGGAGTACCCGCTACAGGGCGTCCCCCAAAAAACGAGTTTGACAAGGCCCGAAGAGATCCAGCCTCTGAGGGTCCTCCAGACCGCAGGGCGAGTTAAATCAAAATGATCTCCGTGTCTCACAGCCCACTCCACCACCGCCTCCCCTCTATGACGCAAGTGTTTACTCAACTCACCACAGCCCGAGAAGACCTCCACGCAGACTCGGGACTGATGCGGCGCGCTGCGAAGTGCCGCACCAAGGACCTGTTGAAGACGACGATGTGATCCAGTCCTGCGGCTCGCAGCGCATCGCGGAGATGATCGGACAACTTGCGAAGCTCCATCGACAGGCGTCCGTGCTTCTCGTACCTGAGCACTGACTTGAACGCCTTCCATCCTCCGCGCTGCTGCGCGGCGCCCAAGCTTCTGGCGCCCGTGCGCCTGTCGTGGCTGGCCCCTCCATGCCGGAGGGAGTAGAGGGTGGGCTTGAGTACGGCCGCACCCAGAGCTGAGATCGCACTGCTGAAGTCTGCGGCCAGCTCGGTGTAGCTGAGGCCAAGGAACAGCTCGTCTGGCTCCCGCAACGCTTGGACGAAGGAAATCGACTCTACCGGCCATTGTTGCCGCTGCAAGTCCAGCGGCACCGAGAGGTCGTACTCGTTTGTTTTGGCCGGGATCTGATACTCTGAAGCTCGGACCACAAACGTCAGAAACACTGAGGCGCCTCCTTCCTTCGGCAATGGCAGAACAACCTGGCGGGCTCGCAGGGCCAGCACCTCCGATGGCCGCATGTACGTCTCGAACATTATCAGGGCGGCCAAGCCACTGAGAGGCTTCCCAGCTCGGCACAGCCAGCAAGCCACCGCCAGCACCACCACGAACGGAACAGGCGGCCGCGATTGGGAGGGCTCCAGGACGTTCCACCCTTTGAGCGTTTGGTGCGTCAAGGGGAAGACTTCCCGAATGCCTGCCCTGTGCAGCGCAGGCTCCGCCCACAGCAGCGCCGGCGCCAACCTTTGGGTAGCCGCCTTCGAGCCGCCGCGGTCGTAGATCGCCTCCGCGTACTCCGCCAGCACCTCGTCCCAGGTCTGCCGCGGCCAGTCCGGGAGGCACTCCAAGCCCAGCCAGCGCACCAGCCCAAGGACCGTCCCCAGGTACAGCTCCTGAGTGTGAGGGCGTACCTTCGCGGCCGCGAGGCGGGTCTGGCGGGGGCAGAGCTGGCGCCTCCTCTGGTCGAAGTCGCTCGCCAAGCGAACGCGGCCAAGCCTTGCGCGCCGCCCGGCCAAGTCTGGCCTGCTCGCGGGCCCAGCCAGAGCCGGCACCTTGGTGCGCGCGGGAGCTCCCAGCGCCTCCGCCGGCGACCAACCCTTCGCAGGGGGCGCTCGGCGAGGCGAACGGCCCCTGCGCCAGCTGGGCGCGCGACGGCCTGAGGGGGAGCTCGCAGTGGCCAGCGGCGTCGGTGGCCTCGCCCGCAGCGCAGCCGCCTCCATCGGCCCCTCGGTCACGCCGACCTTGAGGTTGGAAACGGCGAGAGGGCTTGTCGCTGGGATTCCACTCTGAGGGGGGCCACCTGACCTGCATCTTCATATCTGCTGCGACGCCGATGGCAAAGATGACACGACAGACACCCAACAGATGATGGTTGGCAGCACGACCTTTGGCAGCAGCAAGGGTGAGGGACATGTTATCTCTGAGAAACAATCGTCGCGACCCGTGCTGTCGAGTGTCCCTTGCCGCTCGCCGCGCTGCCCAGGTCAGGGCGGCCCCCTCCAGGCCATGAATGGCCTCCTTGCGCTTCCAGCGGCCGCAGCCCACCACGCGCCAAGGCTGCGCCTGCATCTTCTCGTAGTCGACCTCCGGGAAGCCTGCAGCGCGGCCAGCAAGCAGCAGGGCGGGCTCAGGGGCCCGCGCGATCTCCTGCTCCAGCGCGCGCTCGCGGGGGGCCCCCTCGGCCGCCAGCAGCCCTCGGATGCGCGCGCGCTCCGAGACTCGCCCAACTCGCTGTGCACTATCGAGGTCCCACTCGGACTCGACGATGCCGTAGCCCCAGGGCGACGCGTCAAAGCAGGTGACCATGCCGCTCCAAGGCAGCGTAGTGTCAGCGCGCAGGCACGGCAGCAAGGACTTCACCCAAGCCAGCTCGCGCGGCTGCCGCTTGGTGTAGGATGCCCTCTCGAACTCGTAGGAGGCGTGGAGCATGGCGAGGCCCTCTCGGCGCAGCATCAGAAGCGACACCAGGTGGCCGATGAGGCGCTCGAGCTCCTGGCCAGTCACCCTGGCCCGCTTCCCGAGCGCGTGCTCCAGCGCTCCATATATCCGCCAGAGCCGCCGCCCCAGCACCTGCCAGCAACCAGTGCGCAGGTCGAGCTCGCAGCCCAGCAGCTCCCCGCGCTCGCAGGAGTCGGGGTCCAGCTCCGAGACCACTCCGCGCGCTGCCAAGGCCGACTGCATGGCCTTGACCTGTGTGGCAGCGCGGCCAGGGGAAGATGGCAGCACTGCAAAGTTGTCAATGTACAATACCTTGGCATCGTCAGTCTTCAGGTCAATCCCAGGGCACTTGTCAAGGCACCAAGGCTATGACGGCAAAACTGATCTGACAATGTGCAGGTGAGCTTCTTGAATAAAGTGAACGGCCCAACTCCATCCCATGGGCGCCACCTTGAAACGAAAGCGAACCTGGCCGCTCTTCAACGAAAGACCACAGGCACCTCGGACATCGGATGGCAGAAAGCGACTGTCAATCAAAGGCAAATTGAAGTAGCGCCTGCACCAGGGAAGAGAATACGGATAGAAACAACAGCCAACGTCTCCAGAACTCATCCCAATCAAACTGACTACAGACGCCTCCAGTGAAGATAGGGCCTCACCCGTCGCAAGAGCAGTATGTTCAGGAGTTGTGAAATGCATGTTCGGCGTTCTGGTATCGCATATGAGACGCAACCTCTTGTTCTTCCGCGCCACAAAAAACAAGCCTGCCTCCTCCGGCACGGGCTCCGAGCTGGCCTCAATAACTCCAGAAGCGAGAAGCTCCCCGAGCGCGTGGCCGTAGTCGTAGCCCAGCCGCCCGAGTTTCGGGCCCATGGCGCGAGGAGCACCTGCATCGCTAATTCGTGCTGCTGCCTCCGAGGGGGAACGCAACAGCCCGCGCCCAGTCTCCAGCTTGTGATGCAGATCAGCAGGCAGGACGTCCAGAAGAGAAACCTTCCCGGCGCCAATCTTGGGGGGAGAGATGTTTCCCCGCTGGTAAACTGTTCGAGAACCTGAGGCCTCGACTTCTGAGTAGCCAGGCCTGAGACCCTGAAGCGTCGTCCACGCCTCATGGGGACTCGGGCGATCGACCGGCGGTGACCGCTTCCCGTAGATCGCAGCCAAACGCCGAACGGCAACGCGTTGGGCCGCCGTCAGCGGGGCTGAGGCAGGCACCTGACGACCCTGCCCGCCCAGCTCGTTGAGGGAGGCGATGCCATCGATCAACCGCATATCCTGACGCCTCCTGGTCGCAGCCCTGCGCGTCGCAGACAGTGAAGTACCAAAAGCAGAACATCCACTAAGCAAAGACATCAGCTCTGAACCAATCGGAATCGGCAGCAGATCACGGTGGCGGCCTCCAACGCCGTCGTCGCAAAACATAGCGCAGACGATGCCGCACCTCCCCTTGAAAATAGTCGACCGCTCGGGGGCAGGCGGGCGACCAAGGAACCTCTGGCTCAGGATGGGGCTATGAAGCCCCCTCACCCGCCTTGCCCTTGGCCTTTGCCTTGGCCTTGGGCGCAGGTGTATCCTCGCCCGTCCCACCGCGAGCAAGAATCTTTTCTTCGCGACCTTTGCGACGTTCTTTGAGTACAGCAGCCTCCGATTGAAGGCGACCCGCAACCCAAGTCTGCAGCTCAGGAGACACCGAGGCCCCTCCACGGCCACGTTCTTGCCCAAGAAATATTTCGCGTTCATCGAGCCAGGCCGATCCGCCCGAGTCACGAACTGCACCGGCCTCATGTTCACGAAGCCTGTTAGCGTAGACCTCCTCCCAGAGTTGGCACCTCCTCGAGATCGCTTCGAACACGCCGAGCTCTCCTTCATTGAGCTGGTCCTTCGTCGCGCCCATCACCAGGAGCTCTGACAAGAACTGATGTTCTTCGACCCCCGCGTCCGCTGCGGTGAGGTTCTGCGTCTGCCTCCACCGCGTGTGACGCTGGAGGGGGGTCTGGTCCAGCCTCTTGAACTGCTGCACGAGCCACATGGTGGTGCGAGGGCCCAGTGCTGGCCAGTCTGGCATCGGGCTAGTGGACATGAGCTCGACCGCGTCCGAGAAGTCCCTGCTCCTCAGCAGCCGTCCCCTTTCGGGGGGTGCTCGTCCCCTCGAAGGTGCCCGACATCGCGACCGCCAGCATGGTGCCATCCGCGAGCTCGACAATCCCGCGATCGCCAGCGGTGCTGCGGGGGGCGGTCCCAGCGAGAAGCTCGTCACCTGGACGGTGACCAGCTCGGGGCTCCAGGACCACACAGCGCACAACATCACCAGCGTCAGCGCGAGCGCCGAGAGCCTTCGCAGGCTCCGCGTCGCCGTCGGGGGCGGGCAGCGCTGGCAGCCCCGCACCTTCAGCAGGCAGTCCCTCCTCTCGGCGGACCTCCTCAGCCAGTGCGCGCCCTTCATCGAGCAGCGCCGCCTCGTTGCGTTGATACCTGTCCATGTCCATGCGCAGGATGTGGCCAGACAACTTCGTAGGCAGACCTCCCATCGGGCCAACCAGGCACAGCTGCAGGGCATCCGAGAGGTCCTCCTCGTAGATGTCAAAATGAGGAGTAACCACCACCCAACGGGTGGGAGTAACACGGCCCAAGAGGACTCGCTCATGCCAGTAGTTGTCCTCTCGCTCGTAGAAGACGAGCACGCGGGCCCCCACTCGAAGGCTTGCCAGCGCCTTCGCCGTCCGCGCCGCTGCCACGCGCCTCCTCGAGCGCCTGGGCCCGACGGCGGCAGCTCCACGCCGCGGCCTCCCGCGCGCAAAGGCCCAGCACCAAGCCGAGCGCCAGCGCGAGACCGAGCTCCAGCCCGGTGTGGCCCGACGGCGGGCAAGCGGGCACCTGGGCCGGCTGCCCGTGGAGGTGCTCTGGCCCGCACCTGTCGAGCTGGCCCTTCAGCAGCCCGATGAGCGCCTCGTCAGGCGAGGCGTCGAAATGGCAGCTGCAGTCGCACGCCCGCGTGTGCTGGCCGCCACCAAGCCAGGTCCCGAGCGCCTGGCCGCCGACAGTGGCTGCCCAGCGCGACCCAGCGTCGATCAGGGCGGCAGCCATCCACGGGACCTTTTCCCGAGCGAGGTGCCTTGAGAAAAGACAGCGGCACACACGGCAGATCATTCACGTGAATCACTTACAAGACGGCCCCAGAAACGCCCAAGAGGCCCCGAAGATGCCCCAAGAGGCCTCCGAGAGGCCCAGATCACTGGTTTTTTCCGAAGTTTTTGACGGATCTTGGCGGTTGCTTCCTTAGGACCAACAAGCCCAAATCATTGATTTTCATCCGGCCCAAGAGGCCCAAGCCGGCCCCAGAGGCCCCCCAAATCGCCCCAAGATGGCCCCAACGGCGTCCGAGGTGACCTCATGACGGCCCAAGAAACCTCCAAGGCGGCCCCAAGAGGGCCCCAAGGCTGCCCAAGAGACCCCCAAGACGCTCAAGATGGCCTCCAAGAGGCCCTGAAGCGGCCCAAGAGGGCCCCCAGTCGTTTCAGGTAGGCACCCCAAACAGTTTCAGACGGCGTCAGACGGGCCAGGAACGCCGTAAGACAGCCAAAGAGGCCCCCAAAGAAGCCCCCAAAGGCAGCCAAGGGGCCCAAGGAGGCCCCCAAGAGGCCCCCCAAGGGCTCCCAGGAAACTCCTAGGAGGCCCCAAGAGTGGCCCCAGAGGCTCTCAAGAGGTCTCCTCCTCCTCCTCCTCCTCTTCAACTCGCCACCTGTTCTCCAAAGGACTTCAGCAGCGGCTGGGGGAACGCATGGCCCAATGGAGTCGCCAAACTTTGCCCAAACGTTTGGCCGCGCAGGCGCCGCCCGAAAGGCGGGTGGCGGCGTTTTTTTCGCCGCAGGCGTCTTCGATCCGCCGCCCCCCTGTGGATGGCCACGCAGGTGCCTGGCGTGCCAGACTTCTTGAGGTTTTACGGTGATCGCACTGGATGAGGAGACCTTCGATCAGGAATGAGGCCAGGGGAAAGCCAGTCAATCGTTGACCGGCCATGGACATCACTGCCACCCTCATCAGATAGGGAACCCTCCAAGGTTTGAAGCCTCATGGGGCACGTTCCTCAACGAACGCTCCCCGCCGTAATCCCCCCCTGGGGCTTCGGTCCACGGCGCCAGCCACCCGGCAACAACCTCAACGTCCACACACACACACACACACATCCCCCCAAGACGGCTCAAGATGGCCTTGGAGACGGCCAAGATGCACCTCAGACGGACTAAGATGGCCTCAAGATGCGGCCCATGAGAAGGCGCTCCTAAGACTGCCCACGAGGCTTCCAAGAGGTACTCCAGGAAGGCCCGAAGAGGCCAAGATCATCGAATTTCCTTGGGTTTGTGGGAGGTTTGGCATTTGCTTCAAACGGCTTCCCGTCGGCCCCAGACGACCCAAGAGGCTCCCAATATTGTCCCAAGATCGCCCAAGAGGCTTCCAAGATGGCCCCAGGACAGCCCAAGAGGCACCCAAGACGGCCCCCAAAGGGTTCCAAGACGACCCAAGAGGCCTCCACGACGCCCAAGATGTTCTTCAAGACGGCCCTGAATCGCCCCAAGAAGCCCCAAGACGGCCCAGGGAGGCTCCTCAGACGGCTTCCGACGGCGTCAGAAGGGCCAAGAACGCCGTGAGACGGCCAAAGGGGCCCCCAAGAGGCCTCCAAGAGGCCCCCAGGAAGCTCCCAGGCGGCCCCAAGAACGACCCAAAAAGTCTCCTCCTCCTCCTCCTTTTTCCTTCCCCACTTGTTCCCCCAAGGGCTTCCGCAACGGCTGGGGGAACGCATGATCAAATAGCGTGGCCAAACTTTGCCCAAACGTTTGGCCACGTAGGCGTATCCTGAAAGGCGGGGGGCGGCGGTGATTCGCCGTAGGCGTCTTTGATACAGGCCGCATGCACTGCCCCCCGCTCCCGAGGGGCTCCCTGGGCTGCCGCCTCACTGGCGCTCTCCACTGCGTCCAAGATGCCCAAGATGGCTTCCAAGACGGCTCAAGCAAGCCACCAAGAAGGCCCAAGATGCCTTCTAGACGGCCCCACATAGCCCCAAGATGGCCCCGAGGCGGCCCAAGATGCCTTCAACACGGCCAAGAGCGCTTCACAGAACCGTCAGCAAGGCCCGAAGAGGCCAACATCGATGATATTCATTCGATGTTTGTCAGATTTGCGCACCCTCGCCTCCTCGGGTTTCCGTCGGCTCAAGATGGCTCAATCGGCCTCCGAGATGGCTCCGCGACGACCCATTACATCCTCAAGACAGTCAGTCGAAGAGGCTCCCAATCGGGGGCGCGCAAACATGGATTAGCGATCCATGGATTTGGCGCGCGGTCGCCAAATCCATGGATCGGGCGAAATGCCCTCCCCCAAATGCGGGCGGCGCCGCCCCGTTCCGGTCGTCGTTGTCGTCGTCGTCGTCGTGTGCACCACCACCATCATAAGCGTCAGCATCCTCGTCGTCATCATCCTCATCGATTCGACCAGCTGCCACCGAAAATGTTGGGCTGGCGCGGTGGCGGGGCTTACCGCAGGCAGATGGATACATAATCACAGTGAGGAGTGCCAGCAATGTGCCGAGAGCAATGCACACTGTGCTGACCTGGGACAAGACAACGACGCCCTGATAGCAGACACCCCACACCGCCTCCTGGTAGTACTCAGTGAGCCAATCACACCGCATACCATCGATAATGGTGTCGATAGGCGTGATGATCTCCGTATCAACTAACTCATGCAACTCCGCGGTGATGCTGTCGGGGCTACCTCCGTCCGGAATGTTCTGTGCCATCGCGTCGAAACTGGACGTAATGTAGAGCTCGAGCTGCGACTGCAACTCCTCCCTCACAGTCACCTTCGCGCCGCTCCTGGTCCTGAAGAAGATGATGTCGGCGAAATTCGACACGACGGAGGGGTCCGCTGGATTCAGGCACTTGTCCACCGTTTCCGTCAGCATGGCAAAGTGGTCGTTGGGGAGACTGTCCAAGCCCAGAGCTCCGCGCATGTCCTCGACCATGGCCTAGCGGCGCGTGCAGGGGGTTGACGCGAGGGGGGTGGTCATCGAAGCAAGCAGGGGGGGGGCCTCTTGTAAGGGCCCGGCGCATCCCACTAAGGCAAGAGGACCTCCAAGAAGCGCCCCCCGCCCCGCCTCTTTGGCAGGCCACCCCCTGCGCACCATCCCCCTTCTCCCCAGGCACCCGGCGATGTGGTTTTCCCCATGTCCTACGATTGGGTTCTTGTCATTGCTCGGAAGCCGACGACCCCCTTCACACACACATTTTCCTCCTCCTCCTCCTCCTCTTCCTCCTCCTCCTGTGTTCCCCATATCCTGAGATGGGGTTATTGCTCCCATATCCTCTGCTGAGGTTCTTGGTAATACTCAGACGCCTCCGACTCACACCTCACACCTCTCTCTCCCCCAGTCTTCCTCTTCCTCACACAAACTCACTCGTACTCAGACTCACTCGCATTCAGACTCAATCATACTCAGACTCACTCGTATGTAGACGCACTCACACTCAGATTCACTCACTTCCTCCTCTTCCTCGCTTAGACTCACTCGTGCGCAGACTCACTCATACTCATACTCACTTGCACTCAGACTTACTCACACCTTCCTCTTCCTCATTCATATTCAGTCTCACTCGCTCTCCGACTCACTAATGCTCAGACTTACTCACACTCAGACCTACTCGCACTCACAATCACTCGTACTTGGACGCACTCACAATCAGACTCACTCACACTCAGCGACACTAACAATCAGACTCACTCGCAATCAGCCTCACTCGCACTTGGACTTGCGACGCACTCGCACTCAGACTCGCAGATTATGAGGATGTCTCAAGCGAGGCTCTGGTTTCAACACCCCAATGGGGAGTCGCCAAGGGTGGTTGAACGGGCCCGTGCGCGGCCGGACTGTAGGGATGTCTCAGACGGTTTGCCCGTTTGGTGGCTTGGACTTTGCGGCTTCCTGCACTTTTTGTTGGTGACGATGTCTCCAGCGAGGCGCTGGTTTCAGCACACCAAGGGGGAACCGCCAGGGGGTGGTTCCACCTCCCCGTTCGCGGCCGGGTGTTGGGGATGCATGCGGCGGTTGTCTGTTCGGTGGCTTGGCCTTCGCTGCTCTCGACAGAGACTGTGAGGGAGGAGGAGGAGGAGGAGGAGGAGGAGGAGGAGGAGGAGGAGGAGGAGGAGGAGGAGGAGCGAGGAGGAGGAGGAGGAGGAGGAGGAGGAGGAGGAGGAGGATGTCTCAAGCGAGGCGCTGGTCTCAACACCCTAAGGGGGAGCCGTCAGAGGGTCGTTGCACGGGCCCGCTCGCGGCCAGGTCCTGCGGGTGCCTGTTTGGCGGCCCGGCCTCGCCTTCGCTGCTCTCGGGGCAAATTGTGGGGACGTCTCGAGCGAGGCGCTGGCTTCAGCACACCGCTTGGGGAGCAGCCAGGGCTGTTCGCACCCTGCCCCCCGCGTTCGCGGCCAGAGTGTGGAGATGCCTCGGCAGTTTGCGTGCCCGGTGGCCCGGAATCCGCTGCCTTCAGAACAGATTGCGAGGAGGTCTCAAGCGAGGCGCTGGTTTCAGCACTCCAAAGGGGATCCGCCAGGGGGGGGTGCACGGGCCCGTTCGCGGGCAGATTGTGGGGATTCGTCAGGCGGTTTGCCTGCTTGGAGGCTTGACTCTGCTTTCAAAACTTTGTTTACCCAGCCACCCTGTGGCGTTTGAAAAGACAGCGCCCCGCGTTCCTCCCAACTCCTCCCGCTCCTCCCTCATCCCATCCCTACTTCTGCCCTCTGCATGTCCCTGTTTCGGCACACCCAGTGCAGCTTCTCTTGGCCCCGTAGGGAGCTCAACCAAAGGCCGCGGCGGCAAGGTCTACATGGCGCCGCCACCCCATGTTGGCGCACCCCTCACACGGTGATTCGTGGTCCCATAAAGGAGCTCCACCGAAGACTCCAAGAACAAGGTCCACATGGCGGCGCCGCTCCATTTCGGCATTTTGGCGCACCGCTCACACGGATAATGACCCCAAAGGGATCTCAGCCGAAAGCCCCAGTGGCAAAGTCCACATGGCGGCGCTGCTCCTTTATGGTGCACCCCTCATACCGTTTGTGGCAAGGAGCTCCAGCGAAGGCCCCAATGGCGGGGTTCGCGTGGCGGTGCTGGCCAATGTTGGCGCACCCCTCACACGGGTCGTGGCCACATAAGGAGCTCCACCGAAAGCGGTGCCACAACACGATACTCGTAACTGCACGTGGTTGGGTCCTTCGCCAGGACAACTGTAAAGGTGCTATCGGCGAGGCGATGCCATCGGCGAGGCGCTGGCTTCAGCACCCCAAGGGGTAGCCGCATGGGGTGGTTCCCCCCGCGTTCGCGGCCAGACTGTCGAGATGTCTCAAACAGTTTGCCTTTTTGGTGGCTTGGCTTTCGCTGTTTTCAAGGAAGATTGTAAAGATGTCTCAAGCGAGGCGCTGGTTTCAGCACCCAAAGCGCAGCCGCCAGGGGCGGTTTCATTTCCCCGTTCGCGGCCAGATTGTGGGGTTGTCTCAGGCGGTTTGCGTGTCTGGTGGCTTTGAGCTCGCGGCTTTCAAAACAGCTTGTGAGGACATGTCAGGCGAGGTGCTGGTTTCAGCACCCGAAGGCGCAGCCGCCACGGGTGGTTTCACTCCCCCATTCGCGGCCAGATGTTGGGGATGTATCAAACGGTTTGCCTGTTTGGTGGCTTGGACTTCTCTGTTTCCAAGGCAGAATGTGGGGATGTCTCGAGCGAGGCGCTGGTTTCAACACCCCAGTGGGGAGCCGCCAGGGGTGGTTGCACGGGCCCGTTCGCGGGCGCATTGCGGGAGCAAGGAAGAGGACGCAAGAGGAGGGAGAAGGGAGGAGGGAGGACGAGAAGAGACGGGCTATGGCGATGAGGAAGAGGAAGGAAAGAGGATGGGGCGCCATTGAGGAGGGCAATTGCGAGGGAATCAGGGAGGATGGAGGACGGATGAGTAGGGACGAGGGAGGACGCATGGCCGCGTGAAGGATGATGACACAGGAGGAATTCGAAGGATGACCGCCGGGGATGATGAGGGAGGACAGGTGAGGACGGCGGCGGACGCGGGAGGAGGGAGAAGGGAGGAAGGAGGAAGGGAAAGAATAAGGAGACGACGAGGAAGACGAGGCAGGAGAGGGGAGTAGTTGTTGTCGTGAGTCTGCCTGTGAGATGTTGTCGTCGCTGTCGTCGTCGTCGTCCCTCAACGCAGCCACGTTCGTCGTCGTCGTCGTCGTCGTCGCCCATTCGGACTCGCTCTCACACCTATGCGTTCATAGCCAGCCACTCACGGCTGGACGTGCCAGAAGATACGGTGATCCCCGCGCCGAGTACTTCTCAATGCGTGGCCCCAGAGCTCCCGACCCCGCCCGCAGGGGCAGCTTTTCATCCAGAGTCCATTTCTGATGGCCCTGGGGCTCGACCAACGGGCCCCAGAAACACTTACAGTCGGACTTGATCGGACAGGACACGCGAGAGGACACGAGACCCTTCCGAGGGCCACACTGCAGCAGGAATGTGGGAGGCATGGGTCGCGAAGCACAGGACACAAGCGTACCCCCGATTTGGCAGGGTCGATCTACTTCACTCACCAGGGCCCACTGTATCGAAGAACACCGCCAGAACTCGACAGCCCACATCGTCGGAGGTCCAGGCCCGCCCCGCGGCGTGGCCCTGTCGATGTCGCCGAGGACCAGGCACGCGCTGCTCACCGGGACGGCCAGCGAGCCCAGCGCTGCCCCCCACAGCAGGCAGCACGCGCCCAGCGGACCGGCCAGCGCCCAGACGCCGCACGCGCCCCTGCGCACGGCCGCGCCGCCGCCGCCCGCCTGCCCCACGGAGCAGCACGCGGCGAGCAGGCCGGCGGCCGCCACGAGCGCGGCGCCCGACGCGGGCGCCAGCGCCCCGCCCAGGCCCGCGGCGGCGGCGAGGCCCCGGGCGCGGTCCCAGCTCTCCTCGCCGACGAGGGGCTCGAGGCTCTCCGCGGCCTCGCGCCTCGTGCTCGCCGCGAGCCCCACGGCGTCGCCGAGGAACTGCTGCAGCTGGGCGGCGCCCGCCTCGTCGACGAGGGGCGCGGGGCCCGCCGCGGCCTGGCGCCTCGCGCCCGCCGCGAGCCCCGCGGCGCCCTCCTCGCCGACGAGGGGCTCGGGGCCCGCCGCGGCCCGGCGCCTCGTGCTGCCCGCGAGCTCCGCGGAGCCGTCGGGGAACCGCTGCGGCGGGGCGGCGCCCGCCCCGCCGACGGTGAGCCGCCGTGGCGGCGCAGCTGCTCCGCGGAGCGCCGGCGCGGGGCGGGAGGAGCCGAGGCGGGGCCAGGCGTCCCCCCCGGGCCGCGTGCCCCCGAGGCCGCGGTCGTGCAGCCACTGCGCGGCGGAGGCGCCGAGCTCCCCGGCGTTCTCGAGCAGCCCGTCCAGCTGCGAGGTGTAGCTCGTCGAGTTGCCGCCGAGCGCCAGCAGCCCGTCCAGCTGCGAGGTGTAGCTCGTCGAGTTGCCGCCGAGCGCCAGCAGCCCGTCCAGCTGCGAGGTGTAGCTCGTCGAGTTGACGCCGAGCGCCAGCAGCCCGTCCAGCTGCGAGGTGTAGCTCGTCGAGTTGCCGCCGAGAGCCAGCGAGAGCTTGCGGAGCCGTGCGATCATGGCGTTCAGGCCGACGAAGGGGGGATCCTCCTGCCCATCCACAACCGCCAGCGTTAGCTTCGCCGAGATACAGCCGAAACTATCCACGCCGTCGAGAAACTTCGCATGATAACCCCATGCGTACCCACAACAGATGAAGATCCCAACGCCCACGACACTCACGGCAAGCAATCCAGACAACCTCAAGGCGACTCGCGGCGTCCCTGGGGCTTCCTTGGGAAAGCAGACGCGCCACCTCGCGAAGCACGGGCACGAAGTGAGGCACATGTATGCAGAAGAATCCACAAGACCCCTTGCGGAGCTCCAGGCTGCGAAGATCGGGTTTCAGTAACAGGTGCCAATCCAGTTTCCAATGTTATAGCTATGCTTTCTGCTTCCTACAGAAGAACTGTTGCTGAAGGCGCGAGGGGGGGAAGCTGTAAACCACTATGGCCACCACGGCCTCCAAAGGTTATCAGAACTCCCTAGGGAGCCCTGGGACACGTGAAAATATTTGT
Organism: Prorocentrum cordatum; assembly: GCA_963575745.1. Lineage (NCBI taxonomy): Eukaryota > Dinophyceae > Prorocentrales > Prorocentraceae > Prorocentrum > Prorocentrum cordatum. The sequence continues at coordinate 165,678 of CAUYUJ010017181.1, read as the reverse complement.
GATTCGCGTTCCGGGGGCCGTACTCCTTAAATTAGATTCGCGCTCCGGAGGCCAGACCCCCCATGAATTGATCTGGATTCGCGCCCCCGCAGCCAGATTCCGTCATAGTTGACGCTTGATCTGCGCCATGATCCTTGATAAATTACGCCAGATTCGCGCCCCTGAGGCCAGAATCTAGCAGAATTTACGCCAAGCGCTCCCAAGGACAAATTCCTTTGCAAATTAAGCCGGATTCGTGCGTCCGAGGCAGGGCTCCATTATTAACTGCCCCAGATTTGCGCACCCGAGGCCAGAATCTCTGCTACAGTCAACCCGCATGATAAAGATGGCCAAGGGTACCCTTGCATCCTTGCCTCCTCGGTCCATCCTTGGCCACTTTCGTTGGCCGCGCTCCGCTTTGAAATGGGCGTCCGAGGCCCTTGCTTGAGCAGGGACCGACCGTCCCGGTATTCCTATAGGCCTACCTCGAAATGTTCCTAGAACCCCAAAACGTTCTAATAACACAAACGATGTTCTTAGAAGATGAACCAACCCGATGTGCTAAAACAAGGCAGTCCCAGTCAGAAATGTTCTCTAAGAACATTTTGTGGAAACCACAAAAGGTTCTTAGAACATTGTTTGGTAGGCCTGTAGGCACGCCGTGACGCTTCGCCACTCCTTGACTTGCATCCTTATCGCGCATCCCTCTGATACGCGCCGACTGTACCAGGCTGCCGCTCCCGAGGCGGCCAGACTCCGCTGGTTAAGTGCGCCGGCTGCGCGCGCCCGAGGCCAGAATCCTTTTGCAGAGTGCGCCAGATGTGCGCTCCCGAGGACATGACCCCTTTTTGTATTAATGCCAGACTCGCGCTCCCAAGGTCCTGACCTCCGGTAAGTTACGCAAGATCCGCGCTCTGAGAGGGAAGTAGCACTCTTTAGGGAGCCCAGAAAAGACGTACGCGCCCAGTCATGTACATGAACACGGCCCCTCGATCAGCGAGACCAGCCGCGTGATACGAACATTCGCGCAATACGTACTCTCGAAACCAATGTGGATTCATGTACGTGAACGTCCTTCTTTCGCTCCTGACTCTTAGCGACAGCTCCAGCATCTCAAGGTGACCTGCTGAGGGCCAATCGCCCCCCGCATGCTGTTGCCAGAAATCTTCAAAACAGCGCGGACACGTCCCAGCGAAGCTCTAACATCTCCTATTCTGAGAGAGGGGGCCTGCGGCGGAGGGCGAAGCCTCACGGCTAAAACCCTGCGTGAACACAAACTCTCGGGGGCCCGCGGGGATTTGCTGAGCCGGCCGGCGCTGGACCCGCCTGGCCAGGGGGTCCAGCGCCGATCCAAGATATGGCCGCGTCCATTCTGTAGCGTTGCCAACCTGCGGCAATGACGCACCCATGTTGCCGGGCATGTTGCGTGACCCCTCTCGGGAGCCCTCGGAAGCCCAGCGGGGCTGGCGTGACCCCGGGTTGGCCCTGTGACCCGACGGCGCTGTGCGACCCCGTGTTGGTTATGACTGCCGCTCCAATGCAGAGCCCCTGTGACGCGAACGAAAAGGACGGCCCCAAGCCAAATCCGCGCGGAGCTCCGAAAGCGTTCTGTCTGCGAAGGCTTCTCTTCTTCGGGTGTACGGGAAGAACACCACGAGGAGACCGAACACCGCAAGGCCGAGCGGACGATGGGAGACCTCCCGCACCGCGCCCGCCACGTCGCCTCGGCCCCTCGCGTACTCCTCCGCGCGGCGCTCGGCGTCGGCGCGACTGCTGGACGCGGACAAGATCTCCAGGACGAAATTGTCGCCACCCTGCGTCCTCACCAGGGCCTCGCGGCTCGCCTCCACGTCGGCGCCTCGGAATCTGCCCCCGACCGCCCCCCGCCCGCATCTGCCGGCGACCGCCCTCTGGGCCATGCTGGCCACCCTCGAGCTCGGGGCGCTCCCCGCGGCGCCCGGCGCCAGCGGCAGCAGCAGCAGCGAGAGACGCGCAGTCACCATCGCAGGCTCCCGTTCCTGATGCCTGGCGTCCAGGAGCTTGGGATAAAACAGCTGCAGATGCGACCGCCGCTTGGCGTTCGAGCCCTCTCCCAGCTGGCGAGCGCTCTACATGCAACACTGTTCAACCTCTCTGAGGGCTTCGAGCGGTCGTGTCGGAAACGGCGAGTCCGAATCGATGGCCTTCTGACCTGCAGCCTTCAAGTCAGAAGCAGAGCTGAACTGAAACTTTGTTTTATTCCCTTGGTCTCGCGTCCAACGCACAGCCCGCCCGAACGGATCTTCAGCTGGGCCACGCTGCGTGCAAGGGAAGTCGGCCAACCATAATTTCCATCGCTTGCCGATGCTACTGGGTGTCCGCATCGAGACGAGGCTGCGCCCTCATGACCTCATGGCGTTGAGCGCATTGCTCCGTAAACGTCTTCAGCTTTGAGCCCAAGGCTGTGACAACCATCTGCCTACCACTGCTTCGATTGCTCTCGGCTTCGATCGGAAGACAGCGTTTATGAATACGCTGGAAATTTTCTCTGGTGCAAACTACAACAGCATATTTCTCACAACCCACAGCTTCCAAATAAACAGCGCATGCATAACAACCGTCCGCGTCTTGACTATGCGAAACCTCCATCGCATGCAACGCCAGGTGTCCACGTTCAGAACGCTGGCCAACAACACATACTAGTTGGAGCGGGCATGTGACTTTTTCAGCAGGCCGCGACAGATGCGTCCAGGAGCCAGAAAACTATCCACAAGGCCAAGATGTGCGCTGAGACGAAAACGTGCACGGATACCATTAACTGCATCGTCACGCAACATCTTCACTCCTGACAAGCGGATGCTCTGCGAATCGAACACGATGTTGTGACATTGGGGAAACACTCAACATGTTCCGACCTGTGATTCCGTTCCGTTATGCGCGTGACGAGCCGTCGCACTTGTGGCGTCAAGAGCCCGGATTGCGGAGCAGTCGAAAGCGCGTGAAAGCTGGTGGGAGGTGCTTGCACGAACGCCTGAAGACACTTGTGGTGCCCACTTGTGACACCCACTGGTGGCGTCCATCGTGGTGCCCAAGACCATACCAATGATTCCCTTCGGTTACGCCCGTGACGAGCCGTCGCACGATGCCGCGTCGTGATGCCAGCTCGTGATTCAATTACATCAACGCGTGTGCACCGCATGGCATCGTTATCGACAGGAATGATGAGGGGACGCAAGATTATCTGGTTTTGTGCCCGTTGAGATATTAAGCGCGCGATCGTGCAAAGAAATACGAGAGCGCAATATGCGGAGGGACATGTGCGCCCACCAGCCGAAGACCTGGAAATCATAGCCAACGCACAAGGGCGCAACGAGGTGGCCACGGTCGCCCATTGGCCGAACATCTGGGAAACCCAGCTAACTTCTTCGAGCGTAAAGAAGCCAAGCACTGTGGGGGGAGAGGGACAATTGTGAATTGTGCCCGCTGATCTGCCTGGACACCTGGAAGCGTGCAGGCAGCAGGCGGCCGATAAGGATGGGCGTGCTGATGGCGACTTCCCTTCTTGATCCCGCATCTCACCGTCGATGTCGAAGCCGAGGGGCGTCGCCGACAACATCTTCCCCTGGTCAGTGGACGCCCTGCCTACAGAGCGGGCAGCTGGACGCACCAGGGCGCGTCAACCCTTTCTTTCTGTACCTCTGATGAAGCCGTGTCTACATTCAAGGCTGGCAATCCGCTCCTCGGACTAGAAGAACGAACAACGCCATAAACATAAACTTTTGGCGCTCCGCACGGAGTTCTTGGATCTGCGCCGGAACCCCCTCCCTGGCCCGCGGAGCGCGCCAGGGGCGGCGCCAGAGGCGCCACCAGGGGGGCCCAGCGCGGATCCAAGAAATCCGTGCGGAGCGCCAGCAGTTTATGCTTATGCCGTCTTTTCCTCTTCGACTTATGACCCTCTGATGGAAGCCATTTCCGCATCCAAGGCCGGCAATCCGCTCCTCGGACTCTGCACGTCCTCCATGCAGATGGCGCAGCCGTCCACAGACGCGTCGCATGCCCGGACAGTGCGCTTCAGGAAGAGCGCAGATGCCTGAAAACTCTGGCCCGTGATCGCGCACTCTTCCGGGAGTGCTCTCGACCCTGGCTGGGGCGCGGCGGAAGACCACCTTGAAGGCCATGGCTTTGCCCATCTCTTCCATGATGGCCCGTGGTGCGGTGAAGCCGTTCCGCTCGACAACGCCGTCGCCCAGGGCCACGCTGACTGCCGGGTTTCGTGAGAGTTCCCCTCGCGGAGCACGCCTCCATCGCCAAAAGAGCCCAGAATCGAATCGATGAATCGGATCGGCGATCGAAGCGAATCGGATCGGCAGAAACCGGTAGCCAGGGCGGGAGGAGTCGAGTGGGCAGCACTCGGCAGGCCAACAAACCTCCGTGGAGGCCTCGGCGTCCAAAGCGCAGCCCGAAGTCCGACGTCCGAAATCGGAACCGGAGGCCGTCGGAATCGAGGCGAAGCGGCGCGGGGGAATCGCAACAAGCCCTGCATCGCTGACCCGCACCAGCCAGCCAGCCGACCTTCTTGTTGAGATTTTTCTCGCGTCGACGGCGCGGGCCGCGCTCCGCTCCCGCGCCCCGGGAGGCGCGGAGCGGGAGGGTCACGGAGGGGGCCAAGAGCAGGCCCCCCAAGAGGCGCCCAAGAGGACCCCAAACAGGGAGGGTCACAGGGAGGAGGAGGAGGAGCAGGAGCAGGAGGAGGAGGAGGAGGAAGAGGAGGAGGAGGAGGAGGAGGAGGAGCAGGATGAGGAGGAGGGGGAGGAGGAGGATGAGGAGGAGGAGGAGGAGGTGGAGGAGGAGCCCAAGAGGCCCCCCAAGGGCGGGAGGGCCAACAGCATGCCCCAAGAGGCCCCCCCCAAGGGCCCAGGATGACCCCCATCAACCAGGGCTCGACCAGAACCATGTTTTGTCGTTCTCGCGCTGTTTTCGTGTTTCCTCGTTCTGTCTCCAGTCCGCCCTTGCTGCAAAACGAAGTCGAGACGAAAACGGCCCACGAGATCGCTAAACCACCGTTTAGGTCGAGCCCTGCCCCAAACCGCCTCCAGGAGGCTTCCCAGAGGCCTCCCGAGAGATCCCCACAAGTATCCGAGGGGCCGCTGACCTACAACCCAGGGGCGGCTGCGGGGTGGACCGAAGACCATTCGATGGCTCTACCTTGGCTCTCCTTCTCGAACGTCACGGACTCAAGTGGACCCAAAGAAGAGGCTCCACGAGGGTGACCTCGACAAGGCCTCCAGAACATCAAACACCTTCCCGTCGTCCTCGTCATCCTCCTCCTCCTCCTTCTCCTCCTTCTTCTTAATCTCACCGTCGCCGTCGCCGTCGCCGTCGCCGTCGCCGTCGTCGTCGTCGTCGTCGTCGTCATCTCGTCGTCGTCGTCGTCGTCGTCCATTTCATCCTCTTCCTCCTTCTCTCTCATTCTCAGCGCAAACGAATTGGGGAACCCTCTCAACAACCCTCCTCTTCTTGCAGGAATGGGGTCATTCCTAAGACCTCATCCCAGATGAGGAGGTCCCGAAACGGGAATTGCATGAGTCGGGGGGACTGCTGTCCAGCAGTTCGACGGCGCGCCGAGGGGGGAAGTGAGAGGGGGCAGGCCTTCTCAAAAGCGGCAAGGCTTCAGAGAATGCTCAACAAGCTTCTGAGAAGGCTGGAGGCCTTCTGAGCCGTCTGAAAATGGAGAAGCGCGCTCCACTGCTCGCAAAGTAACTACAGTGCGGGCGCGGCCGCAAGACACCCTCGCAAGAAACCCAACCCTGAGAACCCGTGCGCGAGGTGCACCTGAGGGGAAACATGGATCACCCTGAACGCAGCAACTTCTTCAACGGCTGCGGGAAGTCGCCGCGCAGCGCGAGGAGCGAAGAAACCCGGGGCACCCTGACGAAAAGCACATGGTTTCTTGATGCGCGCCCCCACTGTACTCGCAAATGGCCTTGATCTGCCGCCGGGGGATTCGGGATCCATGACATGGAAGCAGACGCGTGAACGCGTGCATAGTTCGGATGTCTGCGAGCAGGCGCTTCAATTACGAGCAGTGGAGCACGCGCTCGGGGCTCGAGAGCGGCAGGGGCCTCGGAGAAGGCTCCGCAGCTTCCCGAGACAGCTTAGGTCGGGCATGTCCTCCTGCAGGCGGATTTTGGGGGAGAAATGCAAAAGAGTCAAACCCAAACATCGAGAATAGTCAAGCATAGTCAAACAAAAATCGGCCCCAGACTATTTTTTGACTATTTTTGAATATTCCTCCTGTAGGGTGACAGGCCCGACTTAAACCAACACCGTGCCTGGCTAGGGCCATCCTGGGCCCTTGCATTGTACATGCGCCCTCGCCTTTTTGGCCAGGGCCGGGAGGGCCTGAGCAGTCAGAAGGCCCAGGAGGGTCCAGGCCAGGCGTGGGGGATGTGTGCGAACGCCTTCTGGGGAAGTCAGGGAAGGATCGGCGTCGAGCGAAGGCGGAAATGAGAAGGAGAAGGCCGGGGAAGTGCCTTCCGAGCCTTCCGAGGGGGACCCGGCCCCTCCGCCCCCCCGCCACGAGGCACGCCGCCGAGCGCCGCGCGGACAGGGGAAAGTGCAGCCCCAAGCGGTCTGAGCCGCAAGGGCGCCCTCTCCTCCTCCTCCTCCTCCTCCTCCACCACCACCACCGCCACCACCGCCACCGCCCTCCTCCCCCTCCTCCTCCTCCTCCCCCACCACCACCACCACCGCCACCTCCCTCCTCCTCCTCCTCCTCGCTCCTCCTCCTCCTCGTTTTCCTCCTCTTCGTCCTTCTGCATGGGGGGGGGACAGGGGCAGGAGCGCGTGCCGTTCTCTCCGCGAGGCGGGCAGAGCAGAGGGGCGTCGGGGTGGTCCGCAGGCGTGGGCAGGACTCTGTGGCAGGACATCGCAGGCCAGTCGGGCGTCATCGAGCGAGGATTCCCCTCCCCTTTTATTATATAGTATGTTTAATATTGTTCTTCATATTCTTATTCTTATCCTTATTATTATTCAGAACATAAAAGAACATATACCTATACGACCGCCCTGTGGGCGAGAAGGAGGTTGGGGGGATTGAGATCAAATGCCCACCCTGACTGATCTCCAGCCTGTCACCTTGATATCATCTCTCTCTTTCTCTCTGTCTCTCTCTCTCTCGCCCTCTCTCTCTCTCTCCCTCTCTATCAGAGTTTCCCTCCACCACAAGATGGGTTGAATTAGATAAGATGTATTGGATCGGACAAGATGTATTTGATAAGATAAGATGGATTGGATAAGAAAGCCCGCCGCAGGCGCCGACAAAAATGAATTGATGGATTGTGTTGGGTGGATGGGATTCGATGGGATACGATGGATTGGATAAGGTAAGATGGGTTGGATTGGCACAAATGGATTTGATAAAATAAGATGGATTGGATGTGCCCGCCGCAGGCGCAGAAACAAATGAATTGATGGATTGGGGTGGGTGGATTGGATTGGGTGGGATAAGATTAGATGGGACAATATGGATTGGATAAGATAAGCTGTATTGGATTAGAAAGCCCGCCGCAAGCGCCGAAAAAAATGAATTATGAAATTAGCGACATACATTAACGCCGGGACGTCCGGGACACTGGGACACCCGGGACACCGCCCGGCCCAATTGGGACACCTCCCGGCTACCGGCGGACGGGAAACGGACTTTCGCTCCTACTGACATCCGGGACACCGGGGACACCGCCCGGCCCACCTGGGACACCTCCCAGCCACCGGCGGACGGGAACGGACTTTCGCTCCTACTTCGGCCTAGCTACAGGAGGATCACGCTCAGCTTCGCCTCGCCCGCACGCACGACACGAACATGAAACCGAAACCGATTTCCCGGTGGGGGGTCTACGTTTCACTGCGATCTCACCCCCCAATCTCCGATACATATATATATATATGTATGTTTCTCTCTCTCTCTATATTTCTTTCTTTCTTTCTTTCTCTCTCTCTCTCTCTCTCTTTCTCTCGGTCATTCACAATATTCCTGCTCATCTCTCTCTCTCTCATCTTGTACGCTCATTGACCGTGCGCGAGCAGGCTGCAACGGAAGCCACCGAAAGAGAACGGCTGTGCTCCCCAACCGCGCCACCCCGCCGCCGCTGGTCCTAGGGGAAACGGGTCCAATTCCTCACTGCTTACCGTTCCAGGGCCCGAGAGCGGCTCTCCGAGGCGAGAAGCAGCGAAAACACTCGGGGCCCCTTGCCCTCAGGGCCTCCATGCCCGCATGGCGACTTCCCCTGGACGGGAGGATCGATGGAGAGCTGGCCCGCGAGGAGAACGAGGCAGAGAGTGGAGCAGAAGCCCGAGGAACTGGGTCCCCGGAGGCTCGAAGAGGGCCTCCAACACATCCAACTCGCCATCAGCCGAGTACGGTAATGATGATGATGATGATGATGATGATGATGATGATGATGATGATGATGATGATGATGATGCTGATGATTTTGATGATGAGGAGGAGGAGGAGGAGAAGGAGGAGGGGAGACTTTTTTCCTGCGCTGTGCGGTGCTCTGGTCATGTCGCACTACACGTCCTCAGCTTAAACATCTGCTGCTCCGAAGAGCCGCGCTCGAGAGGATGAGGAGGAGGAGGAGGAGCAGCATTCGAGGAGGAGGAGACTTCTAGGAGGAGGAGGAAGGAAGAAGATAAGGACAGAAAACCTGCGGAGCCATCCCACCTCGGAATCACGGCCATCCTCGCACTCTGGCGCCGCCCCTGGGAGATGGGCACCTCGCTGTCCTGGACCGCGATGTGCGGCCCCCTTCGCGCCCCTGGTGGTGACTTACAGTGGACACCCAGGCCAAGCAACATCCTGCCTGCTTGCCTCCAGGGTGCCCTGGATTTCGATGGTCTTGCCATGGAAAGCGTGGCGTTCCCACGCCAAAAATCAATGGACGCCCTGGGGTCTCAGGGTTGGGTTTCTTGTGGAAGGTTTCCCGTGGACTGGCCTCCGCTGTACAGTCGGGCCGCTGAAAGAAGGAACCCTAAATAAGGAACGAAGCCCCTTCTTGGCCCTGTAAGCGCCTCCGTGCCCCAGGAGGGCAAGAGGAACAGCACCGGAGGAACCCAAGGAACATTGAGCCCCTCCCGAACCCAAACTGTTCCTTATTTCAGCGTCTTGACCGTACCAAGAATCAGCACGTGGCTGGACTCGCACGTAGAGCACCGGGAGGCCGCGCGCTGGACGTTCGCGCGCGCGAGCCTGGCCACGCCTGTCCACAGTCGGGGCCGAGCGCTGGAAAGAGACCGGGGGGTATGCTGCTAGACAGCGCTCACTCCCCAGACATCAGGGCTCCAAAAAAGGCATCAAATCATCAATCTACCCCATGGAGCAATCTGGCCGTTTCGCTCCGCGCGGCCGCTGTCCATCAAATGCGGTTCAATATTGCCGAACAACCCTTCCCCACGCCATGTTGGCCAGGGGCGGGTTCAAGAGTTGCCTTGGCGAAGGACCCAACCGTATGCAGATCCGAGTGTCGCAAGTTAGGGAGGGATAGCTCTCTATGGGGCCACGAAGCGTGTGAGGGGTTTGCCGAAATGAGCCCGAGGCGCCATGCGGACCCTGTCACTGGGGCCCTCGGTGATACTTCCTGTTGGGCCACGAAACGTGAACGGGGTGTATCAAAATGGGGCGGAACCACCATGCAGGGCGCTGCCACTGGGGCCTTCGGTGGAGCTCCCAGTGGGGCTACGAAACATGTGAGAGGTGTGCCGAAATGGACATGCGGACGGCTGAGGCAGGGATGGGAGAAGGGGGGGGGAAGCGGGAGGAGTGAGTACGCGGGGCGCTGTCTCTTCAAAACGAGGACCCAACACCACAATATGGTTGGGGAACACATCAGGTCAAGAACGAACTACTTTCCCGAAACTGGCGGCGGCCTCCAAGATGGGTCAATTCGTAAGATGATGAAGAATGTCCCCCCAACATGCTCGCCAGACAGAATGCGTCCGGAATGTCCATGCACAGTGACGTAAAAACATATACATATCTATGGGGTGCAGCCTAATCGGAGCCAACTTGGAGGGAATCGGTGCCGAATCGGGGCTCAATCGGAGCCGGATTGGAGCGCAGTTGGAGCCTAGTCGGAACGTAATCGAAATCTGGATTCCGATCGGACCTTAATCGGAACCCAACAACAATAAAAAACAAGAACTCATGGCCGAATACCGTGAGGAAAAAAGCATTTGTTTCACTTGTATCCTGAGCGTTAGCATGAGGTTCACGCGTGGTCAGAAAACACATGTGTGACACATACGACCCCCAAGCATAATGCGAGAAACAACTATGCTACCTTTTTGGAGCGTGAACATGGGGTCATACATACTTAGACAGCGCAAGAATGACACGCGTCACCACGAACACCGTGTAAGGCAAATCCAAGGTTTCACTCATATTCTGAGCGTCGGCATGGGGTCCTACAGTGTGAGAAAGCAAAAGGGTGACAAGCGTCACCACGAGCACCGTGTAAGAAACATCAGAAACGATGTCACTTGTATTCTGAGCGTTAACATCGGGCCGTACATGGTATGAAAGTATCGGGGTGGCATGTGCAACGTGTAACGCTGGATGATGTGAGGCGACAAAACAATAGTTCCACGTGTGTCTCGAGTGCAAGCGTGGGGTCGTACAGTGTGACAAAATGCACGGATTACGCGTGTCACCCAGATAACTGTGTTAGAAACACCAATTGTTTAACTTGTGTTCTGAGCGTGCGTATTGTGTCATTTATCGCACGGCAACATACAAAACAAATGACGCGTGCCACACCGCGTGACACGGTAGCGCAACGTTAGGGTGACACGCGTTACCCTGAACTCCGTGCGATACAGCCCAGTTGCTTCACATGTATTCTGAACGCCAACGTGTGGTCATGCGCTCTAAGATAGCACACGGGCGACACGTGTCAATCCGATAACAATGCGAGACAAACCACTTGTTCCACCTGACGCCTGAACTGCAACACGCGATCATACACTGTGAGAGCGCACCAGGGTGATTCAGACATGCGTCAACCCGAATATTCGGTCGGGCGTGTCCTCCTACATGCGGACATTTGATGAAACATAACAATATTCAAAACAGACCAACACATATTGGCACGAGCAAAGCATGTCCCCAAATGTTTGTTGTGTGTGTGTGTCAAAAACAAACAATTTTTGTATATTCCTCCTGTAGAGGGACAGGCCTGACTGAACCCGAGAAGTGTGTGAGAATTATACTGGCGAAGGAACCGGCTATATGCGGGTGCGAATGCCGCAAGGCATGTGTGACGAAAGAAGGGCAAGTCCCGATGAAGGCCACGACTGGTGTGAGGGGTGTGCCGACACAGGCCCGAGGCCGCCATGCGGACGCTGCCGCTGGGGCCCTCGGTGGGTCTCCCTTGCGGCCGCGAGGCGTGTGAGGCGTGTGCCGACGGGCCGCCATGCGGACCCTGCCGGTGGGACCCTCGGCGGAGCTCCCTGTTGGGGCCACGAACGTGTGAGGGCTTGCCGGCATGGGTGCGGGGCCGCCATGCGGACCTTGGCACTGGGGCTTCGGTGAAGCCCCCCACGGGGCCACGAAACTTGTGATGGGTGTGCCGAGACGGGTGCTGGTCGGCCATGCGGAACCCTGCCGCTGGGGCCTTCGGTAGGATTCATCATGTGGCCACGAAGCGTGTGAGGGTTGTGCCGACATGGGGTGGGGCTGCCATGCGGAACCCTGCCCGTGGGGCCTTCGGTGGAATTTCCTATGGGCTTGGTTCTTCTTAAATATGCCCTGTTTGTTGTACGCACTGTGAAAAAATTAGCCTGGCGAAGGACCCAACCATATGCTGTTGTGAATGCCGCAATTGTGAATACCATCTTCGCCCGCGCTCCCCATGTGGCCACGGCTTCCCGCCGGAGCCCGACATGCTGAGGAACACGTTCGTGGCCGTCTTCGCGGGCGCCGACGACGACAAGGACGGCATCCCTCTGACCGAGGAGCAGAAGCAGGAGACGGCTTTGAGAGCCATGAGGGAGGAGGTGGCGTTGCACGTCGACAAGGCGGAGTACGACGCCCAGGCGCGATGTTGATGCGAACCCTGCCACTGGCGCCTTCGGTGGAGCTCCCTATGGGGCCACGATCCTCGTGAGGGGTGTGCCGAAATGGCCCGAAGCCGCCATGCGAACCCTGCCACTGGGGGCCTTCGGTGGAGCTCCCTATGGGGCCACGATCCTCGTGAGAGGTGTGCCGAAATGGCCGGAGGCCGCCATGCGAACCCTGCCACTGGCGCCTTCGGTGGAGCTCCCTATGGGGCCACGATCCTCGTGAGGGGTGTGCCGAAATGGCCCGAGGCCGCCATGCGAACCCTGCCACTGGCGCCTTCGGTGGAGCTCCCTATGGGGCCACGATCCTCGTGAGGGGTGTGCCGAAATGGCCCGAGGCCGCCATGCGAACCCTGCCGCTGGCGCCGTCGGTGGAGCTCCCTATGGGGCCACGATCCTCGTGAGGGGTGTGCCGAAATGGCCCGAGTCCGCCATGCGAACCCTGCCACTGGCGCCTTCGGTGGAGCTACCTATGGGGCCACGATCCTCGTGAGGGGTGTGCCGAAATGGCCCGAGGCCGCCATGCGAACCCTGCCACTGGCGCCTTCGGTGGACCTCCCTATGGGGCTACGATCCTCGTGAGGGGTGTGCCAAAATGGCCCGAGGCCGCCATGCGAACCCAGTCACTGGGGCCTTCGGTGGAGCTCCCTATGGGGCCACGAAGCGCTGTACTGGGTGGGTGAAGCGCAGCGAGGAGAGAGGAGGGCGTGAAGGAGGAGGAGGAAGGACCGCGGGGCGCCGTCTGTTCAAAACGAGGACCCAACACCACAGGAGGGTTGGGAAAAAACTCAGACTGTGGGAAACCAAACCATACTTTTAGCCCTTATTAGGCCCCACCAAGAAAACTAAGAACACTTAACAACTTTTTTTTAGCTCCGTTTTGGTTCAACGTTTTCTACTCAATTGATTGCTTTGTTTAGCACTGCCGTCTACGACGTCCTTAGTTCCTTCTCCTTGCGGCGAATCCTCCCAATGCTTTTATTCATATCCTGTTGCTCTTCTCTGGTCGTCGTTGCTGGCTGGTCGCAGGGCCTGCAGGCCTCTTCCGCGCCGGCGTTAGACCAATTTCAAGACGTGTTTGGGGCGTCTTTAGCGCTGCGCTCTGCGCGCGGAACGGGAGGAACGGTAAGCGGCAATATTTTTTTGTTTTATGGGAGAGCGGAAGCGAAGACGGCAGTGAAGACAAGGAACAGCCTCTGGCAATACATCAATAATCGTTAGAACAAATGAAGATCCAGAACGACGGGCCTGAACACGCAACAACAACCGCAGCGAAACACGCAAACAACACGTAGCGTTTTTGTAAGCGTTTCTTAGCTTGTCAAGGGCCCAAAGTGCAAAACAGTAAACAACGAAACGCCCAAAGCGCTCTTAAGAAGATCCAAGCTACTGGGGCCAGAAAACGTGTGAGGTGCGTGTATGTGCCGACATCAATGCGGAGCCGCCGTGTGGACTCTGCCGCTGGGGCCTTCGGTCGAGTCCTCTATGGGGCCGCGAAACGTGTGAAGCGTGTGCTTAAATGGGCGCGGTACCGCAATGCGGACGCTGCCACTGGGTCCTTCGGTGGAGCTCCCTGTGCGGTCACGGAAAGTGTGAAGAGTTAGCCGAATTGTGTGCGTGGTCGCCATGCGGACCCTGCTGCTGGCGCCTCCGATGTCCCTGTGGGGCCACGCAACGAGTGACGGGTGTGCCAGGATGAACAGTCAGAAGGCAGGGGCAGAGGTGCGGGAGGGGAGAGGGAATGAGGTGAGGAACGCGGGACGCTCTCTTCAAAACGAAGGCCCAACACCACAATTTTGTTGGGAACAACAAACTGTTTCATTATTGTCTGGACGCCAACACGGAACCGTGCATAATAAGAAAGCATGGGTGCGACACGTGTCACTCATAACGTTGCTTGACACAAACAAAACGAACTGTGACACTTGCACTCTCAACGTCGACACGCGATTCTACATTGCAAGCGCGCGCATGGGCGACACGTGCCACCCCGAGAATCGTGCGAGACGCACTCTATTTGTTGCACTGGTATTATGAGCGTGCGCGCGTGGGGAGCTCATGGGCGAACGATGCGTGAGACACAATATATTGTGTCACTCGGATTCTGAACGTTAGCATAGCGTGCGATCATACACGGTAAGGAAGCGAAGGGATGACACGTGCCAACCCGAACATCGTGTGAGCAAGTACATTGTTTCACTTGAAGCCTGGGACTTAACATGCGATCGTGCAATTGAGAAAACAACACGGTAGCACGCGCCACCCCGAACACCTTTGAGGCACATCGCGCGTTTCAGCTGCATTCTGAGCGTAAGCATGGGGTGCCCTTGTATCCCTGGCATGGAAACGGGGCCACATATAGTATGGAAGCGCAAAGGTGGCACGCGCCATCACGAACACACCGTAAGAACGCACGCGGGTTTTACTTGTATCCGCAACGCCAATGCATCGATTTACATTCTTACCAACATAACAAACAACACACACCGTGCATTCTGAACGTCGCCACGCGTCATACTTTGCATGCACGCGCATGTATGGCACGTGTCCCCCCGCATACCGTGACGATACACACATGATTGTTTCACTTGTGTTCTGAACGTGTGCGTGGGATCATACATAATAGGAAACCGCAAGGGTGACATGTGCCGCCCCGAATACAAGGTGATACCACACAACTGCCACACTTGTGTTCTGAACGCGACATAGGGTCATACACCACCAGGCGGCACACACATACACATGTGGCACATGCCACGCAGAAAACCGTGCGACAAAACCACTCATTTCATTCCCGACCATCCTGTGGTGGTGGGTCCTCGTTTTGCAGAGGCAGCACCCCGCGTTCTCACTGCCCCTCCTACTCCCACTCCTCACCCTCCCTCCTCCCTCCCCCCCCGTGCCTCTGCCCTCCGCGTGCCCATTTCGGCACACCTCTCAGACGGTTCGTGGTCCCATAGGGAGCTCCACCGAATGCCCCAATGGCCGCGTCCGCATGCGTCCCCCCCGCCCACCGCATGCCCATTTCGGCACGCCCCTCACACGTTTCGTGGCCACATAGGGGGCTCCACCGAGAGCCCCAACGGCAGCGTCCGCATGCGTCCTCCACGCCCGCTGCATGCTCATTTCGGCACACACACACACACACCTCACACGTTTCGTGGCTCCATAACAGGCCCCACCGAACGCCCCACTGGTTGCGTCCGCATGCGTCCTCCCCGCCCAACCGCATGCACATTTCGGCACACCCATCACACGTTTGAAAACAGACCACAATGGCCGCGTCCGCATGCGCCCCCCCGCCCACCGTGTGCCCCCTTTCGGCGCACACCTCACACGTTTCGTGGCCCCATAGGGAGCTCCACCGATGGCCCCAGCGGCCGCGTCCGCATGCGTCCTCCCCACTGCATGCCAATTTCTGCACACCTCTGACACGTTTCGTGGCCCCATGGGGTGCTCCACTGAAGGCCCCAATGGCCGCGCCCGCATGTGTTCTCCCCGTCCACCGTATGCCCATTTCGACACGCCCCTCACACGTTTCGTGGCACCACAAGGAGCTCCACCGAAGGCCCCAATGGCAGCGTCCGCATGCGTTCTCCCCGCCCACTGCATGCTAATGTCGGCACGCCCCTCACATGCTTCGTGGCCCAATAGGGGGCTCTACCGAAGGTCACAGTGGCGCAGTTCGCAGGGGCCTCCCACACCCAGTACAGCGTTTCGTGGCCCCATAGGGAGCTCCACCGAATACCCCAACGGCGCAATTCGCAAGCGTTCCCCTCCACCCAATGCACCGTTTCGCGGCCCCAGAGGGAGCTCCATCGAAAGTCCCAACGACGCAGCTCGCACGCGCCCCCCTGCACAGAGAGCGTTTCGTGGCCCCACAGGGGGCTCCACCGAAGGTCACAACGGCGCAGTTCGCATGCCCCCCCCCCCCCACCCACGCAATACAGCGTTTCGTGGCCCCACCGAAGGTCACAATGGCGCGGTTCGCATGCGTCTGCCCCACCCAGTGCAGCGTTTCGTGGCCCAGGAGGGAGCCCCACTGAATGTCACAATGGCGCATGCAATTCGCACGCGCCTCCCCCACCCAGCACAGCGTTTCGTGGCCCCAGAGAGGGCTGCACCGAAGGTCCCAGTGGCGCAATTCGCATGCGCCTCCCCTACCCATTACAGCGCTGCGTGGCCCCAGAAGGAGCTCCACCGAAGGCGATACCCACAGCTGCACTATTCACAACATCACATGGTTGGGCCCTTTGCCAAACTAATATGTTTTCTGAATGTGGGCACGGGATCACATGTTACAACACCTCGCAACCATGACCAATGACACCCCGACCATCGTGCGATAACACCCAACATTTTCACTTGACATCTGGGCTTCGACGTGCGACCGCACACACTAAGAAACCCTACACATGGCATGCGTCACCTCGAATACCGTGATAACAACCACATTGTTCACTCGTACTCTGAGCGCCATCATCGGATCATTCGCAATAGGAACACCATCGGGGTAACACATGCCACCCCGAACATCGCTGTACTTGTATCCTGGACGTCAGCATACAATCATACACCGAAGAACCGCATAGGGGTGACACGCGTCGCCCCCAACACCGTCTGAAAAACAACGCCAAACGTTTCACTTGCACTCTGAGCGTCACCGTGAGGCCGTACTGCAAGAGAACGCAACGGTGACACATAGCACTCCGAAAACTCTGTACGAATAATGAAACACTTGTTTTCTGAATGACTCCACGGGCTAGTACGTGGTCAAGAAGCACAGGCGTGACACGTGCCACCCCGAACACCGCGTGTGAGAAAAACAATCGTTTCACTTGCACTCTGAGAATCAACCTTGTGTCATGTACTACAGAACGCGCAAAGGTGACACGTGCCATCCCGAAGCCACTATGAACGGTGAGAAAAACAACTCGTCTGACTTGCATTCTGAACATCAACATTGGATCATACTCTGACAAATAACACGCGGGTGACGCGTGCCACCGCGAAAACCCTTTGAGACAAATATACCGCGTGACTTGTCATCTGAGTGTGACTTGGGGGGCATGCAACACCGCAAAAACATACATGGGGTGACACGTGTCACCCCGAAGCCCTGTGAGAACAATGTTGTTTAACTCGAACTCTGAACTTGATCTGGGGGGCAAACACCGCAGGAAAACACATGGGTGACACGTGTC
>CAUYUJ010017181.1:98399-145899 GCA_963575745.1 Prorocentrum cordatum | reverse complement strand
GTGCATCCGACGTCCCTGCCACACGTTCATGACTTGGGAGGGCTGGAACGGTGAGAATCTTATAGCCCTGCCACACGTTCACGACTTGCTGAGCACTGTCTTAGGGTCGAAGGCTCAGGGTGAAATCCATATGGGCTTTTGCACCTCGAACATCAATCCGTCTTGTGATTCACCTCTTGCAGATTCAAGCCTCGAACATCCATCGAAACGGCATTTCAGATTTCACCCTTTGCGCTCCATGCTCGGACTTGGGAAGGCTGCAGCGGTGAGAATCCCATGGCCCTGCCGCACGTTCGTGAGTTGGGACGTCGCGACGTGGTGTGTCGTACGGATGTGTGGGGACCTCTGCAGGCTGTCTCTCCTGGGGTCGTCCCCACAGTGCTTTGGACCTCGCTCTCTCCGGCGCGAGCGATGGGAAGGAGGAGGGAAGAGCAGGACCCGCAGCATGAGGAGGGAGAGGTTGCGAATGATGAGGATGAGGGTGATGGGGGGAGGAGGACGCGACATAACGAGCAAGGATGGCAGGACGGATGGACGGACGGATGAGTTGGGGGGATGGGCAATAATCAAGAGCAGGAGCTTCTCGGTCCTGGACCGATCAGCTGGAGCTGATCGGTTGCCACCCGTCAGGGCTGGTGGCCCCCGCTCACTCAGTCATCAAGTCGAGGGGGGCCTCCCTTGTCGCTGGGGAACAACCCATGACACAATTCACAGTGAACTCCGTGTAGAACTTGCCTGCAAGGTAGGCCATGTTGCCGTAGGGCTCAGCGAGCCTGGCTACTTCCCAGACCTCGCGGCCAACGATCACGTGGAATTCGTCCCTGTGCCCCGGCGAGTCGAGGATCGTGCCCTGCTCGGACGTGACTATGCCCCGGAGCGTCGTGTCAACCTCTGTGAGCCTGAGGCCCCAAGTGGTGGGCGGAATCGCAATCGCATTGACATTATCAGTCAGGGCGAGATTAGAATCATACTGTTCGTTCAAAGTCTCCATGAAGATCTTTGCCTCGCCCCAAGTGATTGTCACGGCCGGGTACGATAAGCGCAGGAGCATGGCCATGCTGATGTCGCTCTCGCTGCCGATCGCAGTCAGCTCATCCATCGTCTTGTACTTCAATATGCTGTCAGTGCTCTGATCACAGATCTTCCAAGACAAGTTGCTCGTGCTCTGGAGGTTGTGCCACCCGCCAATCGCGAAACCCAGCTTGTTGGTTGCGGCGGTGCCCCCGTTCAGACTGAGGCAATCGTTGGACACGTAGCACCACTGCTTGTCGCTGTTTGTGTCACTCGGGAAGGGGTACAGGTCCACGTTGACGCAGGAGTTGTTTTTGAAGTTCTTGAAGAAATTGTTGCAGACCTGGTGGGGCAAGCCCGCGATAGGCTCGGTGGGAGAATACGCAGCGGAGGCGCCGTACTTGGTTTGAAAGTACAGCTCCCTGGCGCGGCCGCACGAGGCGAGGTTGTCGTAATAGACGCCCGCGAACTCCAAGCAATCGCAGGCTGTCCTCCCGGCGCCCGCCGTGGATCGCCCAGCGTCTTGGGCATGGTGGCCCGCGAGGGCCTGGGCGGACGACAGGACGGCCAAGACAGGGGCCACCTTGGACACCATCGCGTGGTGGCTGATACGGAGTGGACTTGCACCGCGCGAGTGTCCGCCACCGTGCACTGAGGCACGCAACGGTGTGCCCCATACGGTCCGTGCGGCCGTGAGCCTAGAGTGACACAGGGCTGCAGGCAGGTCTGCCGCAGGCCCATGCCCAAGAATTTCTGGGGCGTGTCGCACGAGCTTTTGGGGGTTCAGCGAGGAGGAGGAGGAGGAGGTTCAGCGAGGAGGAGGAGGAGGAGGAGGAGGAGGAGGAGGAGGAGGAGGAGCAGGAGTAGGAGCAGGAGCAGGAGGAGGAGGAGGAGGGGAGGAGGAGGAGGGAGGAGGGGGAGGAGGAGGAGGAGGAGGAGGAGGGAGGAGGAGGAGGGAGGAGGAGAGGAGGAGGAGGAGGGAGGAGGAGGAGGAGTTGTTGAAGCCACTTGTGCGACACTTCTGACCCCAGGGGCTTCTCCAGGCCAGGCGCACAGGATCTTTCCTGGCCAGGGCTACCCCCAAGACCCCCAGGAGGCCTCCTGGCAACCCTCAAGTAGCACAGTGGCGGCGGGATAGGGCGGAGGCCAGTCTGTGATGATCAAAAAGGAATGTGCGAAAACTTCGAGTGTCGCAACGGACACCTCGATCCACAAGTGTCTTGATGGTTGAATTTGAGCCAGGGATTGATGCGGAGTGGGTAGCAGCAGGGGGAGACCGTCGAGCGCGTCCAACAAGAAAGTCTGTGACAGCCCAGCTGCCCGCACAATGACAGGATGAGGACGGAGGAGGATCAAGAAGAGGTTCCCCCTCCTCCACCTCCCCCTTCTTTTCCTCCCTCCTTCTCCCCTTCCTCCCCGCTGAATCCAGAAATGCAGTGGACCGAAGAAGGCCGGCCCACGCCGCGTCCAGGAGGTTTGCCCCCCGCAGCCGTGACGAAACAAAGCGTGGGGGAACCTTCTTCTTCTGCAAGCGCGCGCTCTGCGATGCGCTTGTCGCAATGGCTGGGATCAAACAAATCATCACCGGGACCGACTTACAGTCATCGTGTCACCGCAAGGAGCACCGGAGAAGGATTTCAAGGGGCCCAGGGGCACACAAAAAAATACATACAAATCCCAGGACTCCCGATCTTTTCCAGTATTCGTTGGATTTCCTTTCCCCCCCATTTCCCATATTTTCCCACTTTTTGTTCAGGTTCGCTGCTTCTCTTGGCTGGTGTTAGCTTTCGCCGCAATCAGCGGCTCATCAGGCTTGAGCCTAAATTGGCTCTGGATTCGCACTCTACCTGCAAGGAGGAAAGACTGGTCTACTCTGTAAGAACGGTTTTTTGAAGGCAGATCTGCCTTCAAAAAACCGTTCTTACAGAGTTGAAGGCAGATCTGCCTTCAAAAAACCGTTCTTACAGAGTAGACCTATCTTCCTCGGGATCGACGATTCATGGTCTCTGCGTGTTCCGCCCCCCCGAGGATTGACGGGGTCTTCCCGGCCTCGGCGAACCTCGGCCACGAGCAAGCTTCCCGACCCCCGACCCAGCGGCGCTTCCGAAGGGGGAGGAGGGGGAGGAGGAGCTCGTGGAGGAGGAGGAGGAGGAGGAGGAGGAGGAGGAAGGGGGAGGGGGAGGAGGAACTCGAGGAGGAGGAGGAGGAGGGGGAGGAAGAGGAGGAGGAGGAGGGGGAGGAGGGGGAGCAGGGGGCCAGGCCCACCCTGGGGCCCAGGATCGATCCGTGCGCCCTCGTGGTAGAGAAGACCAAGGGGCAAAATCGAGGAGAAACGCGAGGACATACCAAACTAGTCAGCCAGGACCGCCTTGTTCCAGCGGCTCGGGTGCATATTTTGCCCCGCCCCCCCCTCCCCCCCCGCGACGCCCGGGGCCGACCACTGGGCCCCGGCCCGCCAAGACGGCGCGACCTAATGGGCAACGTTGCTCCAACTTTCTTAATACGCGTCGGGGGGGCGCCACCTCCGCCGACAGCCCCACATCGACTCCCGTCGCGGGCATCCACCGCGCGCCAAAGGCGTTCCGACCCCCGTCGCAACGCGACAACAATGCGAGGTTGACCCCCGTCGGGGGCCCCCCCACGCTTATCGAGAAACCCAGAGTAGGGGGGACCAGCTCACGGGGGAAAACATTGAGCTTGACTCGGCGATGCATCGCCGATAGATCGGCGAGGGACAGACAGGGCCGCAGTCAAACCTTAAAAGGTTGGCCCGTAAACGGGCGAAGCTGCAGCGCACGGGGCTAAGCTTGCACGCGCGCGTGGGAGAGCAATCGTTGTGCCTCCGAGAAGGGGAGAGGAGAGGAGGGGGACGGGGGCGGTCCTCGCGCGTGAATGCAATGCTCGACGAATGCTCTTTCTTCGCGTTCTCGTCCTTCTTGCCAGCGATATACAAGATGCAACGCATCATGGGCAAATCGCTGAAGACGGGCATCCCATCTTGTCGGGGGTGTCAACGCGGCCGCGTAGCGCTGCGAGTGTAGCGCGGGCTCCACACTATGACTTTTTGAACCAATTCGTTGTGCGACCAAGCTGCCCAGAACGCGAATTTGAACACGCGGCGACAGCATAGTTCACTCCATTTTCAATCGGAAAGATATGCATTGCATGGCCGATCCTGTCCCTAATTCGTCTCATGGTGTCTGCCCGCTCCTCATTTACATAACGCCTCCACCCAGCGATCACACGAAGCATCTTGTTTTGGAGGACGTCCAAAGATTGATGTTGCTGCTTAGTCAAAGCCGCTGCCGATAGTCCGAACAACAAAGTTTGCGTAATGACCGACTGGAACAGCTTGAGCCGCAATCTTGATGATACGTTCTGGTCCGTGAGGACGTGACAGTGCTCGTGAAAATTGTGCCAACCTCGAATTTCTGCCCAAACTCGATAAATTTCGCTACGGCTCTTCAAGTTCGCCGGTAAGCTCCTTCCCAAATACTTGTGAGCATCTACACATTCCATGACTTTCAGCATGTGCTCTCCGACCTCGATGACGCATTCTCCGTGCCTTCCTACGTGGTCAGGATCTTCGTTTTCTCGGTTTTCAAACATAATCCGACTCCATCGAGCTCCTCAATCAACGCCTCCAACGTGATGGCCAACTCCTCGGCAGAATTCGCGTGCAACACGATGTCATCTGTATGCCGTAGATTCGTGTATTTCTCGCCGTCTCCGATGAATACGCCGGCTTGCCCAGAGCGGCGTCTCCACCTTTTCATTACTAGTTCCAAGCCAGCTTTAATCGACACCGGCGATGGGGCGCCCCCCATAACGAATCCGCACGCCCCCGGGCGGGGTGGGCGGATTATAAGGCCACTCTCGTCCATGCATTTGTGATTGGGGTCCAAGTCCAGGAGCCAAGACCGCCCGAGCGACAAAAAAATGATCCCGGCGAAGGGCCCAACAATGCAGTTGTGGGTGCCGTCGTTGCGGGTATCGCCTTCGGGGGATCTCCTCATGGTGCAGTGAAGCATGCGAAGGGCGTGCCGATGCGGGGGCGGGGGCGCCATGTGGGCGCTGCCACTGGGGCATTGCGCGGAAACCACGATGGGGCCGCAAAACGTGTGGGGGGGTGCGCCGCAACATGACGGGGCCGCCACTGAGGCCTTAGGCGGAGCTCCCAATGGGGCCACGAAGCGCTGTGCTGGGTGGGGGAACCGCATGCGGACGCCGCCTCTGGGGCCTTCGGTTGAGCTCCCTATGGGGCCACGAATGGGGGTCCCGCGTGCGAAAGCAGCCGCTGGGGCCTTCGGTGGAACGCCCTGTGGGGCCACGAAGCGCTGCGCTGGATGGGGGAACCGCATGCGGACGCAGCCACTGGGGCCTTCGGTGGAGCTCCCTCTGGGGCCACGAAAGGCTGTATTGGGTGGGGGAACCGCATGCGCGCGCAGCCACTGGGGCCTTCGGTGGGGCCCCCTATGGCGCCGCGAAGCGCTGTGCTGGGTGGGGGTCCCGTATGCGAGAGCAGCCACTGGGGCCTTCGGTAGAGCTCCCAATGTGGCCACGAAGCGCTGTGGAGCGTGGGGGTCCCGCGTGCGAGCGCGGCCACTGGGACCTAGCTCCCTATGGGACAGCGAAGCGCTGCGCAATTTGGGGGTCCAGCATGCGAGTGCAGCCGCTGGGGCCTCCGGTGGGGCTCCCTATGGGGCCGCAAAAGGCTGCGCTGGGTGGGGGCCCCGCATGAGAGAGCAGCCGCGGGGGCCTTCGGTGGAGCCCCCCATGGGGTCACGGAGTGCTGCGCTGGGCGGGGGAAGCGCATGCGGGCGCAGCCACTGGAGTTTTTTTTTTTTTTTTTTTTTTTTTTTTTTTTTTTTTTTTTTTTTTTTTTTTTTTTTTTTTTTTTTTTTTTTTTTTTTTTTTTTTTTTTTTTGTGTTTTTACTTATATATATATATGCACTATATATATAAAAGCTGTGTGCCAGGCTCGCGCGGCGCGAGCTCCGGTTCAAGCAGCCGCGCAGCTGGCGGCCGCGGGGCGCGGGCGGCAGGCGAAAGCTTGAAAACGGGGCGCTGTGCGGCAACGGAGCGAGCGAGCCAAACGTACCAACCCACCGCCACTCAGCCAACCCCCAGTGGCGAGCCCGCGCCTTCGGCTGCGCCTCCTTCGGAGGCAGCCCGATTCTGATCCTTTGGGCCTTCTCGGGGCGATGCTGCAAACCTCGAGCGCTGTCGGGGAGCTTGCGCTCCGCCGCAGACAGGTTTCTGTGCTTGCCGCCGACCGCGCGAGCATGGCAATGGCACGTGGTACAAATGCGGTGCCCGTTGACGGTGGCAAGCTGGTGCTCGCCGCTGGCCGCCCTGGGGGCGCCGGTGCCGTCGCCTGCGAACGACGCGGAAGCAAAAAGGCCCATGGGGGCTCTCGAGGGCCACCGGCCTAGAGAGGGTTCGGGCGATCTCGAGCGGCGAGCGAAATCAACGCCACACTGCGACAGAACCTGGCTGCTGGACTGCAGGCCCCCGGTTGGCTGAGACAGATCTGGGTCGCACTGCTGCGCCGCGACGTCTGAAAGAAACCGCTGGCTGCGCTGTGCAGCCAGGGCAGGGGCATCCTGAGGGGCTTCTGCAGCGGGGCCCGCGGGAGGCTGCGAAGGTCCTGGGGGGGCGGCCTTAGGGCGCTCGCCGAGCCCCCCCCCCGCCGCCCCCCCGCGGCTGCGGATCCCGCCCGCGCTGCCTGAGGCAGCGGCGCGATTCCCGCTCCTCGTGCCGACGGCAACCCCCGAGCGGGGGCCCGCGGCGCTCGGGGGGCCCGCGGGCCTCGCGACAGCCACTCCCCCCACGCAGCCAACGCCAAAAGGGGCTTCTGCAGCAGGGCCCGCAGGTTGTCCAGGCTGGAGGTCCACAAAGCCAACGGCAGCGGGGCCAGCGCAAGCCTCGCTCACAGACGACGCACCTTTTTCCTCAGCGCTCGGACGGACAGCCTCGCACGAGCTGGCTCCAGAAGCCGCCGACAAAAAGGCCAGCGATCTTCTGCTTAGTCGTCTTGGGGGCCTTGGCGGTCTCGCTAGCGTCGTCGGCGCCGCTGCGTTGCTCAGACTCGCCAGCCGCCGTCGTGGCAGCGATGGCCGCCGCCGCCGTGGCCGCAATCGCCAAGGCTGCCCTGGCAAGTCGTTTCCGCGAGGGCCCGCCAGAGAGTGGCCGGGCGCAGGGCTCCGGCGCGCGCGGCTTGGCCCAGAAGTGCGTCTTGATGGCGTCGCTGTGGGCCGTCTTGAGGCAGCGCAGACAGTGGGCGCCGCGGTGGGGGACCTCGATCACCTCGTGGCTGTCCAGGAGCAGCTGCGACGATCCGCAGCGATGCTGCCGGCCACGGGGGCCCAGTAGAAAGCGCCGTCCAGCATGGTCTGCCTCGTCGAGGTGACCTGCCGTGAACTGTCTGGTGCTCCAGCTTGAGCTGCGATAAACTTGGCGCGCCGATCTGCTTCCAAGTCGCCGCGTCTCGCCCTTGCCGTGGCCGGGCCCTCCGTCGCGTGCTGGGCCGAGGCGCGCGCTTTGACCTTGACCACCGCGAGGCCCTGGTCACCGATGCCGCCGAACTCCTGGACGGCATGCCAAAAACGTGAACCCACAGCTCGGCCCAAGCTGACTTGCTGCTCGTGGTGGCCTGCGGGCCACGCTCGTTGATGCCTTTCACCGCGTGCTCCGCGTCATAATGCGCGACGGCCGGTGGGGTCGCGTGCTTGAGCAGGGCGAGGAGTGACAGCAACTCGCCTCCAACGATGGACTTAAGGGCCCCAGCTAGCGGCGAGCCTAGAGCTCGCGTGGCAGACCGAGGCACAGGGTCGACGCCCCCGCCTCCTTGGCGGAGAGAGACCGCCGCGCAGGCGGCACAAGCGATTCTCGTGCCGCCGTTAATTAAAGCCCCGTCGGCGTACAGGTCGGGCTCTGCAAACGGCGCGCCCTCGTCGCAGCCTCGATCCACTGCGCGCGCGCCAAGATGTCGTCAGCAGGGGGCCTCCTGTCTGTGAGCGGCTCTGGTAGCCAGAGCCTCTCCAACAGCGCGCGAATGGTGACGGGGCCGCCTTTGTCCAAGAGCCGCTGCATCTCGGTGGGGTGCGTGAGGTCGGGCCACGAGCCTTGGCACTCCAGGTGTCGATGCCAGGGCGTGCCCAGCTTGCCAGGGCGCAGCGAGCAGACGGAAAAGGAGCTGGGGCCAACTGCGCGCCGCCGCACGTTGAGCCATTGGCCGTCGACAAAGCATGACCTGGCATATCCCGCTTCGCTTGGCGTAGGCGAGCGCCGCGTCCTGGCAATCTTGGCGGGGCCTCGACCCGTCGTGACCCACCGACGCACCTGCGGTAAAACGACGCCGCCAGCACCGTGGATGTCGTGATGCGTGGGCTTCGCCAACTGATCGAGCTGCCACCTTTCCACGCTCCTCGTGACCAGCTGCTTGACGGTCCAAGGAGAACTCGTCGCCGGGTTGAGCTGCTCGCCCGCGTCGGTGAGCCAGTGGGTGAAGGAGCCGAGCGTGAAACCGATCCCGCGGAGCAACATGGCTGCTGCACTGAGTGGCCCTCGCACATCGCCCCAGTGCTTGGCGACGCGGGCGTTCCACTCGAACGTCACTCTGCAGGGTGGTGTTCGGGATCCACTTCTCCCAAACAGCTTTGGCCAGCGCCATGACTGGCCCCAATGTCGCAGCGAAGATCGGGTCGAGCGTCTTGGGCCCTGCCGGCATCGGTGCGGCCGTGGCGTTCTTGCCCGAGCTCCGCTGCTCCAAAGCGCGCAGCGTGATCGACCTCATCTAGGCGAGCTCGCTGTGGTTGAGGCCTGTGCAGTTGACCCCGTACATAGCACGGGGATGGAACCCCGTGGACGCCACCTCGGCCGATGCCGTGCGCCCGCGCCGCAAGCCCGAGACGCCTCTCTCGTTGCCCGGGCGCAATTCGACGTTGGCGAACCGCTGCTGCCTGAGGGCCCTGGCTGCTCGGGGCCCTTCTGCGTGATCAATGCCCAAGTTGCGCGCGTGCCGAGCGCCCTGGGCGCCGGCAGTCTTGAGCGGCCGTCTGCCCACCTGCCTGCGCGAGCGGCCTGTGTTGGCCAGAACCTTCGACTTCGCGACTGCGACCTTGAGCTTGTCCAGCTTGAGCTGGCCCACGAGGGCGCGATTGGCGCCGACCAGGTCGTTCTGAACCCTCTGGGTGCCTCCCCAGCGCTGGAGGACCAAATCGTCAACTGCGATCGCTGGAGTGGCGGCCCCGAATCGTGCCGCCATCTCGTCGGGCGGCTGTAGCAGCGCGAGCTTCGTGAACCCTGTGGCAAACGCGTCGCCGACTGGGACCGTCTGGAACACTCCAACTCCTGTGAGCAGCAGCCGTCATGGTGGAGCACCGTGGATGCACCGTGCAATCTGATAGCTGCCTGGACCTGGCACTCATGGGATACCTGCTCGAAGGCCTTCCAGATATCCAGCAAGATACTGGCTGGCGCCCAATCTTGATCAAGATGAAAGTCGGCCATCATAGAAATCCGCTCGGGGCGCGCCTGCTGCTGCCACGCCGCTCTGTCGCGCGAGCGCCCTGAACATGCCCGCCAATGCGGCCTGTCGTTGTCCTTCTCCCACTGCTGCATCAGAGGTCTGCGCAGCCTGCCGTGAACTCTGACCGCAGCTGCCAGCAGGGCTATGGGCCGACGTCCTCCACCAGCTTTGGAAATGAAGGCCATCTTGGTGATAGAGCTGGGCCAGGCGGCCTGCTGCTCGATGGCCATGGTCGAATCTGTGGGAGCTTCAATGCACTGGTCATCCAACACAATGAATTCGCTCGGTCGAACGCTGTCAAAATTGGGTCCAACTGTGGCTTGAGCGACGAGATCACTTTCCGCAGCTCTGCCACGGATGGCCGATCGGGGCACTCTCCGAGGTCCCAGGGCCAGTCCAGACGGTGCCTCTCGGGCTCGGGCTCTCGAGGGCCCCCCGCTGCAACTGCCTGACTCGGGGTAGGCGCGACCGCGTCCCAGTGCGTCGTCCATTCGTCGACAGGGGCCTGGAGGCTCGGCTGCGCCGTGAGCGGCGCCTCGCCGTCGGCCTTGGCAGGCCGCGCATTCCATGATTGCGCCGACTTGGTAACCGCATGGATGCTGCCCGAGCCTGTCGCCACCGAGTGATGCACCCAGTCGTTATAGTTGCGCCGCGCCTGATCGAGGTCAGCTATGACCATGGCCTCGGACCAGGAGAAGCAGGCTGTGCTCAGGATCTCGAGCTGGCCCAGGGAGAGGTCCTGAGCTCCGCTGCCGATGGCGCTGGTCACGCCTTGCAGCTCGGAGAGATTGGGCGGGGGCCTGCTGGGCATGCGCTGGAGCGCATTCAGGGCCCCCGTCCTGGAGAGCGGCTTGTCGATCTGTGCCGCTTCGCGAAGGGAGATGGCGATCGACCTGCGCCATGTCGCCGCTCTCGTGACCCTCGGCAGCCTCGGAGGCGACGGGGCTGTAGCTGACGTGGCCGCAAGCCTGGGGCGATCCGCTCTCTCTGTGTACCTGTCGGAATCGTGGGTGAGCCCGCGCGCGTCGACCATGTTGACCTCCGCCTGCCTGATGAAGATCTGCCGCGTGCCGTCCAGGTTGCTTGTCCTTTCGCGCAGGCCGCGTGCTGCCGGCCAGCCTGGGGGTTGATCCCTGGCGCAGAGGCCAGAGGCCTGGGCAGCGGAGGCCGCTTCGCCGAACGCATGACGGTGACGCTTTGGTGCTTGTCTGGCCCGAGCAGCTCGATCGCGACAGGAAAATGCGGGCGGAGGTCAAGCCAGTGAATCGCGCTGGCTTGGCCCCTCGGAAGAGCCTGGAGACCGCGAGGGGATCGATGATGTGGCCCGCGGGCCTGCGCGTAGGCTCCGCGGGGGCCGCGACGACTGCTCGGGCCGTCTCTAGCCAGCCTGGCTCTGCTAATAAGACGGACGGCTCCATGTTGCAATCGCCTCCGACCACGAACGTTCTCTTGGCCGCTTGCAGGGCCCTGGGCACTTCGCGCAGCGTGTCGGCATTGCTCCTGTTGAGGCCGACGCTGACCTCCACGTAGCGGTTGACCCAAGCAATGCCGCCCCTGCAAACGCCGTTGAAGTGGGAGATGATGGCGCGCCCAGGCACCAGCGCAGACGGCTTGCCGAGCAGCTCGAACGGCCCGAGCCCAAGGTGGCGAGGCATCATTTGGACATGCCCTTTGCTGCCCTGGCACCCTGGTCCAGCGTTGATCGATGGCGCTGCTTCCGATACCCATCCGAGCCTGCGGAGCTGCCCTTGAACGTCGCGCTTCCGCTGGGCGTCGAGGTGCGTCTCCTGGACAGCGACGAAGTCGCTGTGCCTCGCCGTGGCCGTGCCCAGGAGCTGGGAGAAGCGCGACCACGCATTGCAGTTGACGGTGAGGCCAGTCTACCAGCGCTCCGCCTGTGCACCTGCCCTCTTGGGCAGCAGAGAAGAATTGCCGCCGAGCCCAGGCTTCTTTCAGTCCTCGTCCGCTGCGCTGCAAGAGGCCACCTGGGTCCTCACAGGCCATGAACTTGTCGAAATCGTCTTCGCTCTCGCCCATAGCTGTGCCCCCAGCTGCCCCAGCTGCCGCCCCGGCGGCTATAGTGCCGCTGCCGCCTGGCGGGGGCTCTGGTACTGGAGGAGGTGCTGCTGCAGCTGCCAACTCGTCGAAGAAAGCCGAGGGGCTGGCCGAGACCTCTGCCCCCGACTTGCCCTCCGTGGGGATGCCTGCGACCTTCTCCTTGACCGAGCGAAGCGTCTCTTCGGCCGTGGTGGAGGAGTAGAGCCTCGCTGCCTGCTTCTTGGCCTCCGCGAGCTCGGCCTTGCGCTCGGCGAGGGTCCGCTCGGACTCGGTCAGCGCCCAGCGCCTCCAGAGCCTTGCGAGAGTTCTCGAGCAGGCGCTCACGCTTGGCGTCGGCGTCGGCCACAGCCAATGACGCTGCGTCCACTGCAAGGGGTAGCTTCCGAGCTTCCGAGCCCGAGACCCCAGCGGCTGCCTTTCGGCGGGCCAGCTCGATCTTATCGCGGCTACTCTTGGAGAGCTGGTCCTTGACGATGTTGTGGGGCTCCATGGCCATCGCTGCATAGGCCGCGATCTTGTCAGCCGAGAGGGTGAGAGTCGCGGGGGACGAGGGCCCTCCACCGCTAAACCCGAACCCTTTGCCTCCACGGCCTCCGCGCCGACTGCTTGTGCCGTGCTGTTGCGTCTAAAGAGCGCCAGTCTTGCCACTTCCGACAGACCACTTGTTGCCCCATGGCTCTGGGCTGCCCTGTCCTGCTGCTGGAACCTTGTAGTCCTTCCGGGAGCCCTTGCAGCCAGCCTTGAGACAGAGTGAGAGATGCTGGGGCGTAGAGCAACCGCAACGCACGCACTGTCAGCACTTCGCCAGGAGAGCCAGGGGCCCACGAGACCAGCAAGACACGTAGAATGGTGGAGCTCCTTATGAAGCCACGAAGCGCTGTATCAGGTGGGGGAACCGCATGCGAGCGCAACCTCGGTGGAGCTCCCTATGGGGTCACGAAAGGCTGTGCTGGGTGGGGGTCCCGTATGCGAGAGCAGCCGCTGGGGCCCTCGGTGGAGCTCCCTATTTGGCCACGAAGCACTGTACTGCGTGGGGGTTTATTATGCGAACGCAATCACTGGGGCCTTCGGTGGAGCTCCCTATGGAGCCACGACGCGTTGTATTGGGCGGGGGAAACGCATGCGAATGCAGACACTGGGGCCTTCGGTGGAGCACCCTATGGGGCCACGAAGCACTGCACTGGGTGGGGGAACCGCATGCGGACACCGCCACTGAGGCCTTCAATGGAACCCCAAATGGGGCCGCGAAGGGTGGGGGAGCCGCATGCGGACACATCCACTGAGGCCTTCGGTGGAACTCCCTATGAGGCCACGACAACCTGTACTGTGTGGGGGTCCATTATGCGAGGGCAGCCACTGGGGCCCTCGGTGGAGCTCCCTATTTGGCCACGACATGCGAGCGCAGCCACTGGGGCCTTCGGTGGAACTCCCTATGGGGCCATGGAGCGCTGTAAGGAGTGGGGGTCCCGCGTGCGAGCGCAACCACTTGGGCCTTCGGTGGAGCTCCCAATGGGGCCACGATGCGTTGTGTTGGGTGGGGGAGGCGCGTACTGATGAGGCCAGAGGCAAGGAGGGGAACTCGCTATGGGGCCACGAAACGCTGTGCTGGGTGGGGGTCCCGCGTGCGAGAGCAGCCTCTGGGGACTTCGGTGAAGCCTCCTACGGGGCCACGAAATGCTGTACAGCGTAGGGGTCCCGCATGCGAGGGCAGCCGCTGGGGCCTCCACTGGAGCCCCCTATGGGGCCATGAAATGCTGCACACAGTTGGGATATCGCGTGCGAGCGCAACCACTGGGGCCGTCGGTGGAGCTCCCTATGGGGCCACGATGCGTGCGAGGGACGTGCCACAGTGAGGGAGGAGGGGGAGGAGGAAGGAGGAGATGAGAGGAGGAGACGCGGGGCGCTGTCTCTTCAAAGCGAGGACCCAAGACCACAAGATGGTTGGGAAGACCGGGCCTTGCGCGCGAAGACGTAACGACCTTACGCCGCGGCTTACGCGGGCCCCCAGCGCGGCCACAGCGCGCGGAGAGGCGAGCGCTTACGCGCTGCCTTACGCAGGAGAATTTCCGGGCGAATGTCGGCGCCATCGACTCCGTTTCCTTCCGTCGGTAATCTGACTCCAGATTTCGTGTTAAAAAGGGGGAGGGCCACAACCCTCCCAGACGAGCGGTTTTAGACCCTCCCAGACCCGCCAGGAACATGCGGCCTTTTGCGCATACTCCCCTGGAAGCCTTCAAGACTTCTCGCATCAGACCCTCGATTGCGAAATGTGGAGCAATTGCTATCAGGCATAAAGGCAACGGGCCGTGAAGGCGACGGGCCCAGGACCCCGCGGAGGCCTTCCCCCTGGACGGGCGCCTCATCCCCAGCCGCTTGCCGACGGCCTCGGGACTCGGGGAGGGCCCCGGGAAGCCAAAAATTATCCCAGTGCGACCCTACCTAGGAGTTGGAGCCCCTAGGAAAGCAGCATTAGTAGTAACAGTGAAGCTAAGCTAAAACTAAGCTAAAGCTAAGCTAAGCTAAAGCTAAGCTAAGCTAAAGCTAAGGTAAAGCTACGCTAAAGCTAAGCCAAAGCTAAGCTAAAGCTAAGCTAAAGCTAAGACAAAGCTAAGCTAAAGCTAAGCTAAAGCTAAGCTGAAGCTAAGCTGAAGCTAAGCTAAATCTGAACTAAAGCTGAGCTAACGTTAAGCTAAAGCTAAGCTAAAGCTAAGCTAAATATAAGCTGAAGCTAAGCTAAAGCTAAGCTAAAGCTAAGCTAGAGCTAAGCTAAAGCGAAGCTAAAACTAAGCTAAAGCTAAACTGAAGCTAAGCTAAAGCTACGCTAAAGCTAAGTTAAATCTAAGCTAAAGCTAAGCTAAAGCTAAGCTAAAACTAAAGCTAAGCTGGAGCTAAGCTGAAGCTAATCTGAAGCTAAACTGAAGCTGAGCTAAAGCTGAACTAAAGCTGGAGCTAAGCTGAAGCTAAGCTGAAGCTAAACTGAAGCTGAGCTAAAGCTGAGCTAAAGCTAAGCTAACGCTAAGCTAAAGCTAAGCTAAAGCTAAGCTGGAGCTAAGCTGGAGCTAAGCTGGAGCTAAGCTGAAGCTAAGCTACAGCTAAGCTGCAGCTAAGCTAAAGCTAAGCTAAAGCTAAGCTAAAGCTGAGCTAAATCTAAACTAAAGCTAAGCTAACGCTAAGCTAAAGCTAAGCTAAAGCTAAGCTAAAGCTAAGCTGAAGCTAAACTGAAGCTAAGCTGAAACTAAGCTGAAGGTAAGCTAAAGCTAAGCTAAAGCTAAGCTGGAGCTAAGCTGAAGCTAAGCTAAAGCTAGGCTAAAGCTAAGCTACAGCTAAGCTGAAGCTAAGCTAAAGTTAAACTAAGGCTAAGCTGAAGGTAAGCTAAAGCTAAGCTAAAGATAAGTTAAAGCTAAGCTAAAGCTAAGCTAAAGCTAAGCTAAAGCTAAGCTAAAGCTATAGCTAAAGCTCCCGGGGGACTGGGGGAACCGCGGGGCGGGGACTGGGGGAACCGCCCGGGGCGTGGTGCACTGCCCGGCCCCTTTAAGCTAAGAGAGTAAGAACCCTCTAGGCAGAGCCTAGGTAGGGAACAACGGGCTCGGACGTCCATTCCACGTGCCCTTTTTTCGGTTTCGTGCGTTCGTGCTTCCTGCAAGATGATCACATATGCTCCCCGATGGCCCTCGCCCAAACAAAGGCACACGCTCAAGTGATGCCAAGCTCAAGACCCCTCTCCTTCATGGCGTTAGCCGGGACCACCTCAATGATGTGGGTTCCCCAGAAGTCCCGACCCTTTCCCCGGGGCCGTCTTTTCATCCCGAGTCGTTCTTTGACGGTCCTGGGGCCCAGTGAGGGCCCCCAGGGGCCGAAAGCGGCCAAAACCCCTACGTCGAGATTTTTTTCCCGACGCGAGCATGTCTGGGTTTTCAGCGTCTTGACCCACCCCCCCACCCCCCTGACGCCAAGTGAGAAAGCAACTCACGAAAGCTTTTTGTCGTCCCCACGGCGCTCAACAGCGCGCCCACTCGCGAGCAAAGCGGACAGATTGCATCTCCCTTGCACGGTGCTATATTGGTCGCTATCGGGAGCTAGCGCCATTGGGCAATCCTTGGCGCTGTTGAGTGCTGCTGGGCGCTGTTCACAGGTACCCGTCGGTCCGAAGAAGTGGGTAGAAACATGAAATAGGGAAGCGTTGGAAGTAGACTGGGCTTCCGCCCGCCCCCTGAACAGGAGGGAAAAGGGAAGGCCGCTCGACTCTTGAAGCAGGAAAAGCAGGAAGGCGCCCCAAATAGCTTATTGGCCCTGGGGCATCCCCCCAAAACCTACTCTCAACGACCTCTGGGCTTGCATGCCATCCGAGACGAGCGGATGCTTCCGTGATTGAGGAAGACACCCATCGTGTGGGGAGAATGCATGGTATGAGCAAAGGCGTCCAGATGCAGTGAACGATACAGTCGGCCGCCTGCGTCTGAGTACGTTGAACATATGCGATAATACACATGATCTAAACAATTCTCCCAACCCCATCCTCCCAACCCGATGCGCAGAGATCCGATGTCGTGTTTTTTTCTATACGTGGTTCCCGGAAGTCTCGACCCATTCCCCAAGACCGGTTCTTCATCCCGAGCCGGTTTTTCACGGTCCCGGGGCCCGGCGAGGACCCCGAGAGGCAGAAAAATAGGGAAAACGTGCGTATTGTTTTTTGTCAGTGCGCTGGATCTCTGGGTACAGTCAAGAATATGATTAAGATACATAAGAATTAAGAAAGCTGGGCCAGCTTTTCAGAAGTTTCTTAAGGAAACGCTGGGCAGCTTTTGGAGCCAGGAACGCACATTATTCATTTCTAGTTCCGCTCATTACGACAATAGCAATAACTGTTGAAATGATAATGGAAGCCCTTCTTGTATAATTCAATGCATTTACCACTCAATTTTTTCCGTACTTGTCTTCCTGAATGCTTTGCAGCCCAAGCCCAATGCCGACCTCCGGGCTCCGGCCCGCCGACACGCCGCGGCGGGCGCTGCGGCACTCCCAAATAAGGCGGCAGCGCGCGCACGCCGGTGCCGCGGCGCGCACGCGCTTGCGCTTCGGGGACGCACTGCGGCGGGGGCACTGCGCGAGGAGCAAGGCGAAGCCAGGACGAGGAGAACAACGCATGGAACAAATCAAAACGAACATTTGTCGTATTTTTCGGCCTCGAGGGGCCCTCGCCGGGCCCCAGGACCGTCAAAAAACGACTCAGGATGAAAAACTGGTCCTGGGGAATGGGTCGAGACTTCCAGGGACCCCGTTTCACCGCCAGGAGGAGAACATCGGGGGAGGACACACCGAGAATCTCTGAGATCCGGCGGCTCTCGGGCGCCGCGGCCTGGTCCAGAACGCTCTCCGGAACGCTCTGGAGCGGATTTATCTGAAGGGGCCCAGGGGCACACAAATCAATTCACACACATCCCAGGATTCCCCATCTTGCTCCTATTTTTCTTGGGTCTTCGTCTTCGCCCCCCGCTTCCCAGCTTTTCCCGTCTTTTCTCCTGGGGATCGTCGATTCATTGTGGCTGTGTGTTTTTTTTCCCCCTCCTGACTATCCTCGTCCTACAACCGAATCGGTCAAGAAATCTGGGCCAATTTCCCGGATGTTTCTTGCAATGAACCTGGGCCAACTTCTGCTGCAGACGCTGGAGGGGCGAACGCGCTGAAGAAACCGGGCCAGCTTTCAGGCAAGCTGGTCAGGAAACGCTGGCCCAACCTTTCAGGAAGAGGCTTCTTAATCAGATTATCAACCGTAGTCCCGTCCTAAACCAACAGCGGCCGCTGTTGGGCAGGCGGCCTTCCGTCACAAATGGACACAGGCCGCGGCGGCGCGGACAGCGAGTCCTGTTCAAAATGAACAGGAACTGCTGTTGGGCATTGTACCCGTTCTTTCCATACCAATTTCGTTCGTGCCGAATCCTCGTCCTAGTCCCGTCCGAGGGGCACTTTTCTTATCTTTTCCTGGGGGATCGACGATTCATTGTGTCTGTGTCTGTGTGTGTTTTCCCCTCCTGATTACAAAGAGATCCCATGTCTTGTTTTTTTCGATACGGGGTCCCCGGAAGTCTCGACCCATCCCCCAGGACAGGTTTCTCCTCCCGAGTCGTTTCTTGACGGTCCTGGGGCCCGGCGAGGGCCCCCCGAGGCCGAAGCATACGCAAACCTCCGTTTTGATTCTTCCAAATACGTTGGATCTCTGGGTGTCCTCGTCTCGGGCCGGGCGAAAGGGGGGATAGCAAAGGGGGGGTTTGAGAATCAGCTCACGCAGCTGGTCTTCCCGGCGCCTCCCGGCGCCGGAGGCGGCCATGTATCGAGGAATTCCTCCTCCTCCTCCTCCTCCTCCTCCTCCTCCGCCTCCTCCTCCTCCTCCTCCTCCTCCTCCTCGGTGGGGCTGAAACCAGCTGCATGCAGCAGATTTCGTAGCCCCCCCTTTCCCAATCCCCCCCTTTCGTTCGGCCCGATCGCCCCAGTCCCGTCCCCGGGGGCACGGGACGCCCGGGCCGGCCTGGGCTCTGCCGCGGAGCCCCGGCGCCGGCCACGAAGCAGCTCCCCCCCCAAGATTAGTCATTCCCCGTCTTGTCCCGCATACTTCTTGGGCCTTCGTCTTCCCCCCCCCCCCCACTTCCCGTCCTTTCCTATCCTTTCTCCTGGGGATCGACGGTTCATTGTGCCTGTGTGTTGTTTCCCCTCCCGACTGTCCTCGTCCCAGGGCCCGTCCGAGGGGCACGGGGCAAGGACGCCCCCGGGCCGGCCAGGGGGCTCCGGCCCGCGAAGCCCCGGCGCCGGCCACGCAGCAGCTCTCCCCCCCCCCCCCCCGCCACTTCGTAGCATTGGTTACTGATGTCTGTTCGGGGGGGCTGGCCGCGCAGTGCCCCCCCGAGCATCCTCCCCAACATGCAGCCAGTGCCGCCTCGTTCGGCGGCGGAAATCCGCGATTCCCCATGGAAGCGGGACCCGTCCCTAATCCACGCCCCGTTCATCCATGTTTGCGATCGCCGGAACCCCTAACACTGGTTGCTCATCCCTGTTCGGGGGGGGGGATGGCCGCGCAGCCCATCCCCCCGAGCTCAGGAGGGGGAACACAACACACAAACACAATTGATCGTCGATCCCCACGAGAAATATGGGGAAATACGGGAAAGTGGGCGGGAAGACGAAAACTCACAAAGTATGGGAAAGGATGGAGAATCCTGGGATTTGTGTGTATCTATTTGTGGGTCCCTGGGCCGCTTCACGAACATCCTTGCCTTAGTTCGGGCGTGTCCTCCTACGGGCGGATTTTGGGCGACGAATGAAAGGTATCAAACAAACAGCTCAAGAATACTTCAAAAACCGTCCCCAGACTGTTTTTGGACTGTTTTTGAATCTTCCTGCTGTAAAGGGACAGGCCCGACTTAATCCTTGCCCCACGGGGCGGCAGCGCGGCGCGCCGGTGCCGCGGCGCGCGCTTGCGCATGCGCTTCGGGGACGCACGGCGGTGAGGGCATTTGACAAGGACCCCTCGGATAAGGAGTCTGGGCGGCTTCCCCACCCTCCCGGGGCCCGTGGAGGGCCCTTGAGAGCTCGACGAGAGGCGAGCACCCTCAGGACAGACTTCCCTCAGGACCCAAGGACGCGAGAAAGCGTTCACGCCTAAACACTCGGAAGCCTGCGCGGGCGCTTCTTGGATCGGCACCGGGTCCCCCTCCCTTGTGCGCAGAGCGCCGGAGGCGCCGCAAAGGGGGGCCAGCGCCGATCCAAGAAATCCGCGTGGAGCGCTGAACATTGGCCATAGATACCACCGCAGCTCTCATCAGATAAGGAATCCTTCAAGGCCTGTTGCCCCCTGGGCACGTGCCTTGACCAACGCCCCCACCGCAACCCGTCAGCGCAAACCCGCCAACCACAACGCAACTCCCAACCAAAAGGTCGGCGGAAGGCGGGCGAACGGGGTCACGCGTCTCCCAAACCCGGGTCAGCCAGCGGGCATTGGCCGACCCCCGCTGGCGCTGACCCCCGTCACGTGTGCCCCGACGCGCCCTGCGCGCGGGAGGGCCGGCCTGGAAGAAAAAGAGGATCGTCTTCAGCAGCGGCACCTCTGGCGGGAACGCTCCCCGAGATTCTGGCGTCTCGATCTCTTCGGCCCCGGGACCTTCACAGGTCGATCAAACTCGAACAATGGCGCAGAAGGAGTCTAGGGCTCCAGTCGTGATTCCCCAGTGAGGCTTGCCTATTACTTAGCCAATTGCGCGGAGGTTCCTCGGGTTCCTCGGGAGGCACTGTGGGCGGGGAACCCAGCCAAGCACTGCCAAGCAATGCGAAGCAATGTCAAGCCTTGGGTCCCCTGGTGCTTCATGCCAAGCAATGCCAAGCAATGCCAGGAACTGCGCCCGTGCAATAGGAATCTCCCCTCCAATGGGGTTACACCGGGTTAATTTTTGTACGATGTTCACAATTTTTTCGCGCCGTCGGAACTCAGGGTCAGGGGGGACCTTCAGGAAGGCTCTCAAACTATGGATCCTTTTCCATCAGGAGGCCTCCAGAGGCCTCTGGAGGCTCGGATTTGTTTTTATCTCCCCCACAACACTCATCAACATATCGCTGCAACGGCAAGCTGCGCAGGTCAGTGAATACCTTTCGGAAGCGGCATTGACTGACTCGCGGCGGAGATTCTGATGTCGAAGGTGAGCGGCAAACTTTGCATGCCCCTGGAGGCTCAGAAAAGGAGCCCCAAACTGAGGGGGAACGTCGGGGGGGGGGGAACATCGACGACCCGGAAGCGGTGATGCATCGCCGAGAGATCAGCGATAGACCCTCGACAGCGAATCCGCACGCTCCTGGGCGGGGGGGGGGCTATCAGGTCCCTCGGCGGTGGACAAGCCTCCCTTTAGTAAACCTCCCTTAAGTGAAAACGGCCTAAGACCGAAACCGACGGACCTGGACCCGCAAAAATGACGGCTGCGACGCCCTCTCGCGAACCGAGAACGGCTAATCCGCTAATCGACGTGTCAGGTTAGGGGGGCTATCAGGTCCCTACTCGCGATGTATGGGCGAGGGGTCTCCCGCGGAGCCCTTCACCGGCGGCACCTCTCCCAGTCTTTGACACTGCGACTTCTCCGTCGGCTCCGGGAGGCGCTCCTGCCTTCCTCTGGAGGTCGGAAAGGGGTGTGGCATAAAGGGGTATGGCGCCAATCGTGGAAATGGCGATGCTATCTGCGACAAATAACATCGCCAGAGTCCCCTTTACTTAAAATTAGCACCACACCCCTTTACACCATACCCTTTTCCTACCTCCAAACTTCCCCCGAGGACACGGAGCACCTCGCGGAAGGCCAGGGAGGCCTCCGAGAAGTCCCGCCGCCTGCCGAGCAGGCCTTCTCCTTCTCGCTTCCCCCCTCCCGAAGGGTTCCAAGGGGGGTCTTGGGGAGGGGGTTTTCCAGGAGGGGTCCCCCAGGGGCCCCGCACCCCCTGTTTTGATGAGGTTCTGGGCCCCTGGGGGGCTCTCTTCAAAACCCCCTCCCCCCCAAAATCCCCTTGAAACCCTCCGGCCATCGCTTGTCGCCGGTCCTCGATTTCGGCATCTGGGGGGCTCGCTGTCGGGCCCTGGGGCCATCAAGAACGGGTCCGGGACAAGAGACGACGCCTCCAGGGAAGGGTCAGGGCCGCTGGGGCCTTCTCATGGAACAAATAATACATCGTTAGGTCGGGCATGTCCTCCTACAAACGGGTTTTTGGAAGAAAAATGAAACGTAGTCAAATATAGTCACACGAGCACAGAACATCGTCATCATACTATATTTTTACAATTCTTGAATATTCCTCCTGTAGAGAAAAATGCCCGACTTAAGTATATCGTCGGATGTCTGGGTCTGGCCGAGGAGAGGGCCTAGAGGCAGGAACAGTCTCGGTGGCCCGCACCACACGCCATCGCTCGGACGTCCGTTCCCTGGGCGTTTTTCGGCTTCGTGCGTTTGTTGTTGTTGCTGCTGCTGTTGTTGTTGCTGTTGCTGTTGTTGTTGTTGTTGCTGTTGTTGTTGCTGCTGTTGTTGTTGTTGCTGCTGTTGCTGTTGCTGTTGTTGTGGTTGTGGTTGTGGTTGTGGCTGTGGTTGCTGTTGTGGTTGTGGTTGTGGTTGTGGTTGTGGTTGTTGTCGTTGTTGTCGTCGTCGTTGTTGTTGTTCTTGTTGCTGTTGCTGTTGAACTCTCATTTCTGCAGATTCATTATTGTTGTTTTTTTTTTCCACCGTTGCAGATTGTTTTTCTCAATCAGAGTGTGCCCCTCGACGATCGCACCTTGTTTTTTGACAGGGAAAGTCTTGGTGCTCAAACTGTGCCCCTGGCCCCCCGGACTACAACAGCAACGACTACAGCCTGAAACTTCTTCCAAATTTACTCAGGATCCCCCCTCTCCAGTCTGAGACTTCCTCCCAACTTATTGAGGAATGGCGCTCCCGCTTGAGATTCCTCACAATTTAATCCGAATCAAACTGCGTTGTTGCTCCCCAAGACAACAACAACAACGGTTCCCGCCTGAGACATCCCCGCGATTTATTGAAGAATCGCGCTCTCGCTTTGGAGTTCCTGGCAATTTACAACCAAACCGCGGTTCCCGCCTGATATTGCCTGACAGTGTAACATCGCGTTCTCGCTTGGGATTTCCGCGCAACTTACCACCGAACTGCTTCGCTTGATATTCCCTTACAATTTATCCATATGCCGGTCCTCGAACCTCAGGAATCGCGCCCCGCTACATGCTGCCTCTTGGTTCAAGCAGGACTCACGCTTCAACGACCCGCTCGCTCGACCCGCCCGTCGGGGCCTGCCCGCCCGACCAGCTCGTTAATGACTGCTGTCGCCGCTCGCTGCACTTCGCCCGCCTTCGATGCCCCTCGCTGCCCGTACTTGTTCCGCGGTCGCCTTCGCTCGCTGCCCTTCGTGGCCCCGTTGCTGCCCTCAGTGGCCCCGTCGCTCAACTTTGTGGCCCCGCATGATATGCCCGTCGTGGCCCCTGCTCGTAGGCGCCCGTCGTGGCCCCATACGCATGCCCTTCGTAGCCCCGCTGTCGCCCTTCGCGGCCCCCTCGCCGCTGCCCTTCGTGGCCCCTTTGCTGCCCTCAGTGGCCCCGCTGTCGCCCTTTGTGGCCCTGTATACGAATGCCCTTCGTGGCCCCCGTTCGCTCCCGTCGTGGCCCCATATGCATGCCCTTCGTAGCCCCGCTGTCGCCCTTTGTGGCCCCCTCGCTGCCCTTCGTGGCCCCGGTGCTGCCCTCAGCGGCCCCGTCGCTGCCCTCTGTGGCCTCGGATTTTATGCCCTTCGTGGCCCACGCTGGCTTTTCTCACGATTTACTTGGGAATCGCGTTATCGCTCGAGACTTCCTCGCGATTCATGCAAGGCCCACGCTTCAGCAACCCGCCTGCTCGACCTCGTCGCTTGGGCCCGTCTTCCCCACCTGCCCGCTATGGGTCTGCCCACCCGATCTGCCCGTCGGGTTCTACAACTTGTTTTCAGCTCCTTGCCCCCTTCCTGCTAATTTCTCTCGTGCTCCATTCTTCTCACTCCCCCTTCCACCCGTCCTCTCTTCCTTTGTTTAAGGGGCTGCACTAAATACACGTGGCAGGTAAGGAAGATATAACCTCCAAGGGGGTACGATCGAAGACGACGATGGCGGGTACCGAGGGCTTGGGATATAAGTATTGATTGGCACGTGAACAGATAAGAGCAACCAGTCTTAAACTTGTTATTGTTATTATTCTTATTATTATTGTTGTTGTTGTTGTTAAGTTGTGGTTGTTGTTCTGTTTCTTGTCTCTCGCAAGATGACCCAATATGCTACTCGACGGTCCCCGCCGAGAGAAAATGCACACGGCCGAGCGATGCCAAGGCGCAGAGGGCCCCGAGGCGGGAGCAGTCTTGGTGGCGCGCACCAGAGGGAGTGACGCCAGGGTGGGCGGCCTCCTGGCAGTAAAAAGGCCCAGAGACTTTTGGTAGGTGGATCTCTCAAGCTCTCCACCGCCTCTGGCGGTGTGCGTTGCGAACAGGAACACAGCGCCCGCCGTGGTGGAGCAACGCTCGTGGACATGTCGCGGGGGCTCCCCGGCCACCGCCGTGCCAATGCTGAGCTACACTGTCAATGCCTCGCTCTCTTGGGGCTTTGCTGTGCTCCTGCTCGTTAACATGTGTCGCGTCTGCGGAGCTACACTGTCAATGCCGCATATATATATATATATGTGTATATATATATATATATATATATATATATATCACTCGTACCTTGAGGAGTCCAGACGGGTCCCACCGAACAGACCTAGAAGGGCGCTGTGGAGTGCTCTACAAGGGTCTGGGCAGCACGCCGTATATTGTAATGATGTCTCCCGAGAGCCTCCTCGCTGTCGAGGGGGCCGAGAGCGGGGGTGGTGCGCGCAATATCATATATGTGGTAAGCCCGCACGATCCTCTCAGCGATCTCAGGCGAAGGGTGACCATCGAGCCCGAGACGCGTGGATGGACAAACAGGAAGCGGGTCGGGGTGGTATACAAGCCCCCAAAGGACAGGGCAGTGAATATAGTGCATCATGTCGTCTCGGCATTGAGCACATTGGAATCTACACAGGCCGATCTCTGGCGAGTGCAAACGTGCGCTGGTGAGCCAACCTCCTACAATCGTCTTCAAGACAGCACTTTGCCATGCTGGAGGGCCCCCGCTGCGAATGAGATCTCTGAGGGCATCCCAAAACGATTCCGAAAATGGGAGCTCCCAAGAGGCCATACGCTTAGCGAGAGTGAGGTGGAGGACGTCGGGGTAAAGAGCGAGGCGAAGGGAAAAGGAAAAGCGATCTCTGCACCTTCACGCGCCCCAGTTCCGAGGCTTCGGCCAGGGCGGCCAGGGCAGCGCGGGCGGCCGAGGCGTGAGCCTTCAGAGGAAAGGCGGCCTTGCTGGCCTCAGAAATGTGGACCACGATCGGTTTTGTCCTCCAGAAGTCAGGCGACCACCAGCCAGAGCCCACCTCTGCGAGGCTGCCGAAGGCGAGCGTCGCCTCGTGCAGCGCCTTGATCAGGGGCGACCAGTTGGTGACCGCGCTGATGGCTGTGCGCGTGCGAGAGGTCAAGCTGGGGACCTGCATGCTGGCTGGGCGCAGCGTCGACCAGCTCCCAATTCCCAGAAGTCCAGCAAGCGAGATCGACTGCGGCGGGAGATGCCAGAGCTTGTGCCACGCCCAAGCCTCGCGCCTGATCAGCGCGCGGGGCAGCGGCGCCAGCTGCGTCAGATAGCTGAGGACCGTGAGCACGCGCGAATTGTAGATCACAGTCGTGAGGTGCACCGGCGCCCCCTCTCGAGCAAGGTCGCGAATGCGATGGATCCATTTGGCGGCGGCCTCCTGCCACGCATCATCGATCGTGGCGCCTGGGCCCAAGATATAGCCTAGGTACTTGGCGAACGGAACGACATCTATCTGCTCCCAGCCAGGCAGCTCCAGTGCAAGCCACTCCTTGATGTTTGCAGCCAGCACCTCGGAGAATGCGGCGTTCAAGGGCACGACCTTGCACTTGGCCAGCTTCAGGGCCAGTCCTGCCAATGCCTGCGCCGCAGTGAAGACCCTGCGCAGGCGGAGAAGAAGCCTGCGATCCTGCAGGACCGTGCCCACATCGTCCGCACAGACGCCCACCGCGGAGGACTCCCAGTGCTCGAGGATGTGCTCCATGTGAGCCACGAAGGGGTTCATGGCTACAGCCTACAAGGACCCTGAGAGCGGGCAGCCCTGAGCGATGCCCGCCGTGACTAGCATGAAGCGACGCAGCTCGCCCTCCATGGATACGAAGGCCTGCGGCAGCCAGTGCATGCCCACGATGAGCTGGTAGAGGCCGCCCTGGAAGCCAGCCCGCAGCAGCACCGCGCGCAGGGAGGAGACGGCCAGGGAAGGGAAGGCGTTACCGAAATCGGAGAGGACCATCAGCGGCATGCGCTGGTCCCTGGTGGAGGAGAAGCCCACTCGACGAGCGGCTGTGTCGAGCAAGGTGATGTTGTCCAGGAAGTTGCGCCCAGGTAGAAACCCCCTCTGAGAGGAGGGGGAGTGGCGCTCGATGTCGAACTTGATGAGCTAATTCACGCTGGCGGCCATCAACGTCACATCCGTGTTCTTGAGGGCCAGAGGTCTCGTCGTGGATGGCGTGCGGGTCGGGCCCGATGCCAGATCGTCAGCCTCGGCACCTTTGGGCAGGAAAACCATCAGGTGGTCGTTGAGGTCAGGCGGTGGCGGGGAGCCCTGCGCGACCGAGCCCCACCTGCGCCAGGTCTTCCAGAGGACGCGATGACCCACAGCAGCTCCAAGCATCATGCGGCAGTCCGTCTGGGCCTGGTGCCGAGGCGCGAGTCTTCCGTGCCGCC
Source organism: Prorocentrum cordatum (assembly GCA_963575745.1). Lineage (NCBI taxonomy): Eukaryota > Dinophyceae > Prorocentrales > Prorocentraceae > Prorocentrum > Prorocentrum cordatum. Next base: position 119,919 of record CAUYUJ010017181.1, on the reverse strand, counting down.
CGCTGAAGATCGCGAGAGTCAGGAAGACGAATTTCCTCGAGGCCATCAATCACCACGGGATGCTCGTCCAAATAGCGCCGCACAAGGGGGTGTTCGGGGAGATCACGCTGAAATATCGGCGACCAGTGCTTGCGAAACTCTTCGAACACGTCAGCCTGAGCATTCACGATTCTCTCCACTCCCTGTCCCAGGTCATGCGAGCCGCCAGAATCAGGAAGACGCAATCCCTGAAGTTTGAAAGTGCGCTTGAATGGGGTCCAGAGTGCAGCCCTCCGTCTGGTGGCCCGCCTCATGGCGATGCTGTGCTTGAACGACGCGCCGTCAGGAGGAGCTGCCTGGGCCCGACGATCGAGATCAGCGGGTCGACGTTCGGAGTAGATGTTCTGCTCAGCCGCGAAAGCCTCTGCGAAGTCCGATGGGTTCGAGAGGGAGACCGAGTTGCTGGTGATCATGAGGTGTTCGGCAGCGAGCGGTGACGATGCAACCAGGCGCTCCGCCAGCTTGATATCGTCCCTCCAGGCCGCTCTGGCGTTCGAGCGGAAGATGAGCAACTTCGAGTCGTTGTCGTGAGCTCCGTGCCTGAAGATACTGTCCCGAACACGTCGAGCAGCTTCACGCATGAGTCGCTTATGCTCAAGTCTCCGCTGATAAGGATGAAGAACGTGCCACTGAACATGATTAGCCATGAGCTGATACTGCCTCGCATACTCGGGGCTCTTGAAGATGTATCGTGGGATCGGTTGCGTCTCACTGTCCATCGGTGGCCGGCCAGCAAAGGCAACCGCAATGGGCGCGTGGTCACTGAGACCAACCTCATGTAGTCGTTCAGGGAGGTCACGCGTTGAGAGCGTGACGTGCCACTGCATCGCCAGCCACGATGGAGAGGCTAAGAACGCTCTGTCAATATGCGACAGCTTCGGCGGCGAACCATCCTCTTGCCAGAAGTGTGTGGGGAGCTCGTTGTCAAGCTCGACGAAGTCAGAGAACATGGCATTCCAGCGGCGCTCCAGGGGCCGAGGCGCAGCATCGTCCGTGCGCACGAGGCCCTTGCGCACGAGGCCCTTGTTGATGAGGGGGGTCTGAACCAGCAGGGGCGGCGCCGCCAGTATGTTGAAGTCACCGAGCAACAGCAGCGTGACCATCTTCGGCGCCGACTGAGCCATAGCGATGTCAGCACGAATCCGATTTTCGATCTTAGTCATCTCGTCGCCACTGATGCCGAAGTTGTGGACGTTATAGATAATGAGTGATGGGGAAGGGGAGTCCGATGCGGGGCCTGAAACACGGAGTCGCTGAACACGGCCAGTGACAATAATCTCATGTGAGTAACTGGGAGCATCAGTAGCTGCGAAGCGCCCAGGCAGAAGGATAACAGTTCCACCAGTGTCACGCCTGTCGCCAAAGTTCATGAAGACCTGAGCGTGGACATGCTGGCGGTGAAGTTCTTGCATCAATTCAATGGCATTACCGTGCACCTCCTGAAGGCACATCGCTGTGCCCTGTCCGGGGTAAGACTGCAGGTGACGAAACTTGCGGTCCCTCGTGGTAGCATCATGATGCACAAGCGCACGAGCGTTCCATGACCCGATCGCCGCGCACTCGCGGAACTCGCCAGGATCTCGCCAGGGAGCAAAACGAGTGCTAAATCGCCCACTGGACCTTCTCGGCGGAGCCGACGATTTCGTCGAAGGACTGCTTGATGGCGTCGCGAGGGAGGTTGCGAGCATGCACAGCACGATAATTCCACTCAAGGATAGTCGGGTCCTCTGCCGTCCCACCCACGACCAGCTTGATGACGGGCTGCGAGCCGTCGGTGATGACTCCAGCGTGTCGGTTGGCACGCCAGCGCCCTTCCACTCCAGCATCTCGCACCAGCTCGAGGAAACGCTTCGTCTGGATCTCGCGACGGATGGCCTGGGGAGATTTGCACGGGCCGACGAAGATGGGCACCTGAGTGCCGCCCTCGAGGGAGGCCGCTGTGAAGCGGCGCCATGAGCCATCCTTCTTGAGCGTCTGGAAGGCCGAGATGACACGGCGAGCTGCCAAGCCCTCAGCGCCTCGCGTGCGGAGGATATGGCGGCGGCCAGGGGATGCACCCTCCAGCGACCAGTGCTGATCCTCGATGCCGGTGTCCGCCAGCCAGGGGCGCACACTTGCGAGGACCGCCTCCGAGGTGACCGCTTCCTTGGCCGTGATGACGAAGATGGACTTGTCGGGCTCCCTGCACCAGTCCGCCACGTCCCCGAGGTGCTGGGCAGGTGCCGCCGCCTCGCACGCCGTGACCACCTTCTCCAGCTTCGCCAGGGCCTCACGCATCTCCTGCTGGTCTCTCTGGATGCGCGACGCGCCGCGGCCGAGGTCCTGCAAGTGCTGGTCGATCTGCGCATTCTTGGCAGCCTGGCGCTCGCCGAAGACGCGGAGGGCGGCCGCGGTGGTCGCGGCGATGTTGGCGGACATCTTGTTGTTGGCATCGGAGACGTAACCGACGATGGAGTCGCGCATGGCTCCCAGGATTTCCTCCAGCTCCGAGTGCAAGACTGGCCCGTCCACCCCCGCATCAGGAGCAACAGCAGGCCGAGGTGGACCAGGAGCGCGGTGGGAGTGAGCTCTGTCACGGCCGCTGCTACGAGGTGTCCTTGGGGTCGCAGGAGGAGTGGCAGCGATCGGCGTGGCCGCGCCTTGGCACTCATTCCCGCGGGCTCGCCAGGGGTCAGCGCTGGCGGATTGGAGGGGGTCGTCTGTGCCTGCGCTGCGACTGCGGTCATCGCCCTCACGTGGGCTGCCTCGCCGACGTTGCCCAGTACCAGCGCCGCCAGAAGCTTTGCCAGCCTTGCCGGGCCGCCGAGACAGAGAGGCAACGCCATCGGGCATCCCACCCGCAGGAGAGAAGCGGATGGGGAACGTGGGCGTCGAATGCTGGGGCCCAGATGGGCAGCGCAAGTCTCAATTGGCGAGAGAGTCTTTGGCCTCAAAGCGCGAACCCCCTCGCGCTCATCAGTCGCCGACCGAGGCCGACTCGCGGTCGTCGGGCGGTTCATAGCCTTGAGCCAAAATGGCTACGGACCGCATATATATATATATATATAAATTACCCCAGTGCGACCCTACGTAGAAGTTGGAGCCTCTAGGAAAGCAGCATTAGTTGCTATGCTATGCTATGTTATGCTATACCATGCTGTGCTGCGCTATGCTATGCTATGCTATACTAGGCTGCGCTGTGCTATGCTATGATATGATATGATAAACTATGCTATGTCATGCTGCGCTGTGTTATTCAAAACTATGCTATGCTATGCTATGCCAAGCTGCGTTATGCTATGCTATGCCATGCTATGCTATGCTGCGCTATGTTATGCTATGCTATGCTGTGCATGCTATGCTAAAGCTCAGCGAAGCTATCATGAAGTTCAACTAAGACAAACATGAACTAATATGAAGCTAAGCTAAGCTAATCTGACATCAGCTAAACTAAGATGAAATAAGCAACGCTACGCTAAGGGGGCGTAGCTGGGGGAACCGCGGGGCGGATGCTGGGGAAATCGCCCGGGGCGCTTTCCACTGCCCGGCCCCTTTAAGCCCAGAGAGTAAGAACCCTTCTAGGCAGAGCCCAGGTAGGGAACAAATCCCAGGATTCTCTCGGCTTTCGTCTCCCCCCCCACTTCCCGCAGTTTCCCGTGTTTTCCTGGGGGTCGACGGCTCATTGCGTCTGCGTCCTGTCCCCTCCTGCGTCAGGGCGGGCGGTTCCAAGAAGGCAGACAGATCGCCCATGCGCTTCTGAGCAAGCCCCCACCTTCAAAGGAGCTCCCCCGCCTTCTGTGGAGAGCCGCGCCTCTCGCGCCTCGCCCGTGCGCGCCGCCGCCATCGGTATCGAGCCGTGCAAGCGGATCCATGCGGAGTCTGCGTCGGACGGTGCTACGTCGGCACGGCGTCGTAACCGCATCTAGTCGGCGTCGCCACGATGCACCAATTACGCCGTGCAAGCATCGGAGCGCATCGGGCCGGTGGAACATCGGCATCGAATCGTCTCGGGCGGGCAAGGGGAAGAGGACGCGCGTCGGCTGGAAGAACCTGGCAGAAGCGTGAAGCACGAAAGCGGATCGCGCAGATTGGGCTCAGGCCCTCCCAGAGAACAGCAGAACACGGCAAAAGCAGATCGACGCTTGAGGTAGGAAGGCGCTTGAAATAGATTTGCGGATCTGGGAATCCAGAAACTCGTATTTTCAACGATCGGGGGCGCGCGAGCACGGATTAGCGATCCATGGATTTGGCGCGCGGTTGCCAAATCCATGGATCGGGGGAGGTGCCCTCCCCAGAGTGCGGCCGGTGCCGCCTCGTTCGGCGGCGGAAATCCCTGATTTCCATTGGAAGCGGGGCCCGTCGCTCATCCACGCCCCCTTGATCCACGTTGGCGATCGCCTGCTTGATGTAGGAAGGCGCTTGGAATAGATTTTGGCATCTGGGAATCCAGAGAAGATCCTGCCTTTAGCGACCAGCGCGCACGATTCCGCGTTGGCGCACAGGCCCCCCCCCCCCCCCCCCCCGCGAGCCCTCTCCGTGGGGCAGCGCGCGCAAAGGCCCCCCCCAAAACTGGCGCGGTGCACCCCCGGTGAGGGCAGCCCCAGCGCGCGAAAGAGCGCAACAGGGGGTGGGGGGCGGAGGGAAGCAGAGGGGCTCCCAACACATTCTTCTATGTTCTGGATTCTTGTTTCCCCCCCCCTTCCTCGTCTTCCTGTGCTTTCCTGGGGGTCGACGATTGCTTGTATCTGCGTTTTTTTCCCCTTCCTGACTCCTTTTGGAGCGCGCAATTGCTGCGTCCAGGGGCTCCGATGGCCAATGTCTTCGACGAGGCTCCAAGGCGAATGTGTGCACGCGTCGGTCGGAAGGAGTGCAGTGAGGGCCCGGCCACAAGACACCTTCCACAAAAAAACACAACCATGAGACCCCAAGACTTACATTGATTTTTAGTGTGGGAACGTGGCGCTTTCCACCTAAGAAACCCAGGGGGCCCTGGAGGCAAGAAGGGTGTTTCTTGGCATGGGTCTCCACTGTAAACCAAGGATGAGACAATGACCCGGGATCGTGCCGAGGGCCGCTGCTCCTTCCCCCATTGGCCTGCCCCCCCGCCCGTTGCCTGTTTCGCCGCGCGCGCCTCAGGGCGAACATAGTTTTTGCTCGCGGTCAGAACGTAATTCTGACTCGCATCTCGCTCAAGAAATAAATCCCAAGGGTCGTGCAATTGCATAGCGTGGCGCTCTGGCTCGGAATTGCTAGTCATGGTCAAGCGCGTGCCTCCTCAGGGCATCCGAGGATGATCGTGTGCGATCAGAAATCTGCCTGGAATCCTGCGGCGCCGTGAGCCTAACGCCGCAACTTGGCGAACTCTGCGTCCGCTAGACGCGCAATCGCCGAGGGCATCGGGCATCAAACATCGAACATGGCAAAGCAACTGCGGCTCGAACGAGTCGCAGGAAGAGAAGTTTAATGCCCTGCGCCGCCCCTGATCTCTGATTTAGAGTGCCGTGCTGTCTCCTCCTCCTGTTGCATAAATTATACTGTTCCTCCTGTATGGGGCCCATAGAGACCAGCATCGATGACTCATGCGTGCGCAACACATCACCTGGGCAATAGCCCAGATCAAGGAGACTGGGGGCCACCCCAGATGCGAAATTCTTGCACCTGCCCAAAGCGCTATCATTGACTGGAAGGACCCCGTGCAACAGATATGGGGACATTTGCAGCTTACCGTTCGTAAGCTGTCTTCTTTCCTTAGACTTGAGGTTCTCTACGCACTTCCTCCCCGGAGAGAAAAGGAGTTTGACGTCCCATAATGTCCACAACGGGTGCGCCACGCAACGGGGAAGCCCGAGCCCACAACCCAGGACACGTGCAAGCGGTGCCCGTACTTATGGGGACCCCTCAGGACACTGAGAAGGGATGGGGTCAAGGCTCGGCGAGGGGTCTTAGTGAGTACAGAAACCTTCCGTGAACAGCACGCACATCTCCAGTGATCTACGTGCCAGACGCTGACATGAGGGTTCATGGGCCTTCCTCGGCGAGGACGCGCAAACCCCGTGCTGATCTGAACAAGTTCTGAGGTGGGGGGCCACAGGGCCAGGATTTTACCCATGCCAAGAAACACGGCACTGTATGATTTTTGTGCTGCGTTGAACACATCGATGGTCGCTTGATCGAACTCTTGCCTGCGGGCGCCTTGTCCCGCCAACCAGTCTGCGGCCTTGTTCCCGCGGATGCCTCGCAAGTCGGCCGCGTCGACGGCCTCGCGCTCCTCTCGGTTGGCCTTCGCTGGGTGGAAGCTCACCCAGCTCGAAGTATCCAAATATTGTGCAAACTGCCTCCGGAAGTGACCGTAGTCATTCTTTGGGCCCAGAGCAAAACAAAAGGGAAGCCTGAGCCCTAAGCAGGGCCTTGACATTCACATTCGGGGGTCTCATAACCCCAGACGTTTGCTTGCTGCGCGCATGCGCTTGCATGACAGCAATGTGCTCTCCAACATCAGAGCTCTGCCCACGCACGTCTGGCAAAGCTCCATCTATGCCTCGGATCAGGTCTCCTGCCTCAGACAAGTGCGCGACGCCCCATCCCGCCCTAGCCAAGCACCCCCCATTGGGTCTGAGGCAGGAGCCATCTCCATACAACCGATCATCGGGGTCGAATTCGGACGGCTGTACCTATACACCATCATTGGTGTAGTATGTGGCGTAGGTGTCGGACGGAACAGGCACATCGACTCGAACCAACCAGCACCAGGAAAACATAAGACTGGTGGTGCTTGCCATTTACCTGATAGCGCGTCGTTGATGCACACAGTTGGGGCAGATGTAGCAGCTGGTTCGAGCCCTCGTACTCTCATGTGGAGCTCCTCGATGGCCTGCTTGTAATCATCCTCGTGTGACTGCAATTATTCCTGGAGCTCGGTGATCTGGCCAACATGGTAGGCCGGCTGTTGCGATATCTTGTCATGTGCTGCCACCTGCTGAGCCAGCAGGCGCTCCACGTGTTGAACCTGCTTGAAAGCCTTGTCAGACCTGATCTGAGACGAGACATGTTGTGGTGCCGCAGTTTTCTTTTTTGACTCCAGTTCCTTCTCATACTTACGGGCCAGCTCCTTATTCCCAGATTTGCGGTGGAGGCAAATGTACTGCTCAATATCCGTGATCGACATGGACTGTTGTGAATTCTCTCCAGGCGCCAGGTTCGCTAACGCTGAGTTGGTAAGGCCTCCCCCACTTCCTCTCCGTCACATTAGCAGTTGCCAAACTTGGGCCATATTGGAAGGGGAGGCCATTCCTGGTACGAGATCGCGTTATCCTTCCAACTCTTGCCACAATGTTCGCACCATTCCCAATGCCATTTGTTTCGATAACACCTCCTCTTCCTCATCCTCCCTCTCCTCCTCCTTCTCAACCTCATCCCTGCTCCGTCGGCGATCAAAACCCGGCTGGAGTCCTGCTCCCTCGTGATTGCTTGCTTCATGTTGCTTCTCTGTACTTCCTCCCTCATCCTACATCCCGTCCCTATCCTCACCCATCTGCATCCTCTTCGTGTGCTTCCCTCATCCTCTTCCACCTCCTCCTCCTCCTCCTGCGGAACCGTCGGAATGATACCCAAACTCGGGCATTCCCAACCAAGACTGGATGATCAGCACTAAATGCTATGAACTGTAGGCGTGCGCTAGGCGTGCGGATGGTGCGCAATCCTCGTAGGGTGCACATCGGTCGGAAGAAGTCGGTAAAAAAACACATGACTAGGAAGGCGGATCAAGTAGATTGGGGTCAGGCCCTCCACGAGAATAACAAACCACAACCAAAACATATAGATTCTTGAAATAGGAAGGCGCTTGAAATATATTGGGGCCTGGGAATCCAGAAATTCGCCGATCCGGCGTGTGAGTTTCTGAGAGCGTGGGCTTGAGCTCGCTCAAGCTTCGCTCTGCAAAGGGGGAGGGGGGACGCAAACGACGAAAGAATTGACACGCAAGGCCTCCCCAATGCCAGGACCGCCCCCTCCCCCCTGCACCTTCCTCTCGGGCGCCCCTCCCTCATTTTGCACCCCCCCCTTCCCCTGCAATCTCCTCTCCGCCCCCCCTCTTCCTGCACCTCTTCCCGCCTCTGCACCTTCTCTTTCCCCCAGCTCCCCCCCCCTGCACTGCGCGCGCCCTGGACAGAAGAGAGGGGGGGGGGGAAGGGGAGGGGAAAGGAGAGAGGGGGGGGACAGGAGACAGGGGGGGAGGGGACAGGAAAGAGGAAGGGGGGGGGGACAGGAGAGAGGGGGGGAGAGGGGGGGGGTTGGACAGGAGACAAGGGGAAAGGAGAGAGGGGGGGGGGACAGGAGAGAGAGGGAGGACAGGAGAGAGGGGGGGGAGGGGGACAGGAGAGAGGGGGGGGAGAAAGGGGGGGTGGACAGGAGAGAGGGGGGGGGGAACAGAAAGAGGGGGGAGAGGGAGGGAACGGAGAGAGGGGGGGTGAGGGGACAGAAGAAAGGGGGGCAGGAGAGGAGGGGGGTTGGGGGGTGGGGGGGGCCGGGATCATCACCATTCACCATCGTCACATCATCATCATCATCATCATCATCATCATCATCATCATCATCATCATCATCATCATCATCATCATCATCATCATCATCCTCATCCTCATCCTCATCCTCATCCTCATCCTCATCCTCATCCTCATCCTCATCATCCTCATCATCCTCATCATCCTCATCATCCTCATCATCCTCATCATCCTTATCCTCATCCTCATCCTCATCCTCCTCATCCTCCTCATCCTCCTCATCCTCCTCCTCATCCTCATCCTCATCCTCATCCTCCTCCTCATCCTCCTCTTCATCGTCATCCTCATCCTTATCATCATCATCATCATCATCATCATCATCATCATCATCATCATCATCATCATCCGGAGCGCCCTGGATCGGCGGGACTGGCCGGAGGCCACTACAATACCTACTTCCAACGACCGGCGTGTGACGGGCCCCACAGGCCGAAATCTAGAAGAACGCCTGGGAACTCGGAGACCTGGGAAGATCATGTCGTCGGATGTCTGGGCCCTCGGCCGTAACACTGTAAGAAACGCGATCTGGTGGGGCAAGAACGAATTCAAAGAAATGCCCAACGACAACCATGTTCTGAAGAGGACCTGTCCTCCATCCGTGTAAGTGTTGCACATTTGCCAGGAGAGACGAAGATGAGGTGCAGCAGGGACAGAGAAGGAGGAGAAGGATGAGGAGGACGAGGAGGACGACGAGGGACGGGGAGGAAGATGATGATCATGAGGATGATACTGCCATTGACGTTGATGTTGTTGTTGCCTGATATGATGATGATGATGCTGACGATGACGATGACGATGACGATGATGATGATGATGATGATGATGATGATGATGATGATGATGATGCTGATGATGATGATGATGATGATGATGATGTTGATCGGCTCCTGTTGCTGATGATTAGGATGAGGAGGATGAGGATGATGATGACGACGACGATGATGATGATGGTGATGATGCTGCTGCTGCAGATGATGATGAGGAGGAGGAGGAAGAGGCGAGCACATTAAGGGATGACGCCAGTGCTTCTTCGAGGAAGTTTGCAGAACAAATACGAGGAGGAGGAAAGGGAGGAGGGGGAGGAGGAGGAGGAGGAGGAGGAGGAGGAGGAGGAGGAGGAGAAGGTGGAGGAGGCAGAGGAGGCGGAGGCGAAGGTGGAGGAGGAGGAGGGGGAGGTGGTGGAGGAGGATGAGGAGGAGGAGAAGAAGGCGGAGGAGAAGGAGGCGGAGGAGGCGGAGGAGGAGGAGGAGGTGGTGGGGTGGGGGGGTTAGGGGTCTCTAAGGGTTACGGAGAGTTTGCGAAAACTCTGGGGGCTTCTGGGTGCGTGGTCACGATAGTGACGACGATGCTGCAACTGATGATGAGGGGCGACCGTGCTTATCACTGATGATGGTGGTAATGGTAATGCTGCTGCTGGTGATAATGGCTATGATGGTAATGGAAGAATGGTCTAAAGAAGGAGGGTCTTAATGAGAGAACAGAATGGCTGACTGCGCGCAGGGCAGGCCTACGTTCCGAACTCCTGGGGCCTGGCACAGGCGTGGAAGGCGCCTCCGTGCGCCTTGGACATGGACACTGTGCGCAGTCTATGCGCAAGAGAGCTGCGTGAGCGCGCCAGCAGCGGTGCAGAACGAGCTCTTGTGGCCTCGCGCGCCCAAGGGACGAACGAGGAATGCTCTCGCGCGTGACTTTTGCACGGCAAAGAAAGCTGCAGGATACGAGATCCGACTTCGTTCCACAAGTAGTAGAGGAACAAACAAATGCATACACATAAACTTTCGGAGTTCCGCGCGGATTTCTTGGATCTCCGCTGGACCCCCCCCCCAGGGCCAAAGGCGTCGCAGAGGCGCCGCCGGGGGTGCCCAGCGCGGATCCAAGAAAGCCGCGCAGAGCGCCGTTTATGCCGTTTCCCTTCAACAAAAATTCATTGATCATGTGAGAATATTGGAGCAACGGAGGGCCGTGCCAATTCGAACTCCGTGCGCCGCAAGCGCTGCTACCTGCAGCGCCGCTACGCGGGCACGCGCGTGGTCATTGCCAGGCAGTGGCGTGCCCAAACTAGAAGTGCACGTTCATGCATTAGCTGGGTAGAAAAGTGCACGGTGGCCCTGGATCAAGATCGCAAGGAGAGGTGAGCAAGCAGGCCGGAAAGGGCACTGGTGGTTCCTTCCGGGAGTCCGTGCGCCGCAAGCGCTGCTACCTACTGTACAGCGCCGCTACGCGGGCACGCGCGTGGTCATTGCCAGGCAGTGGCGTGCCCAAACTAGAAATGCACGTTCATGAATTACCTGGGTAGAAAAGTGCACGGTGGCCCTGGATGACTGCAAGGAGAGGTGAGCAAGCAGGCCGGAAAGGGCACTGGTGGTTCCTTCCGGGAGTCGCTATGTCTCATCAATCACAAGCGGCACGTCGCGTCGCAGAAAATCAAGCCGTCTACTCGATCGATCGAGCTGTCGAACTCAGGGCTCCTGCGCATCGGCTACAGCATGGTAGCGGTTGAAAATCCAATGCGGTCTGGCCGTGGCTCACTCTGTGGAGGGAGCGATACCCAACGAGTAACCGCTCAGCCACCGCGGGGAGGCGAGCCGACAGGGGGAGCAGCCCCCCTCCTCCCTGTGCACACAAACAAGGGGGGACGAGGCGAAAGAGGGGGAGCACCCCCCCTCCTCCCGGCTCTCCAGTCTCTCTCTCTCTTCCCCCCCCGCGCGCTGGAGGGGGAGCCCCCTCCCCAGCACTCGAATCTCTTTCTCTCCCCCCCCCCGCGCGGGCGGACGGAGAGCGCCCCCCCCTCCCCCAGCACTCGAATCAACTTCTATCCCTCCCCGCGTGCTGGAGGGAGAACCCCGCCCCCTCACTTGATGTTCATTTCCCTTTCCCCGCGCGCTGCAGGGAAAGCCCCCTCCCACCTCACAATACTTGAATTTATCTACCCTCCTGCCGCGCGCAGGAGGGAGACTCTCCCCTCAACATTTAAATTTCTCTATTCCCCCCTCCCGCCCCCTCCCGCGCGCCTGAGGGGGAGCCCGCCCCCCCCCGCAGCACTCGAATGTCTCTCTTCCCCCACCCCCGGCGCGCTGGAGAGGAAGCCCTCCCGCTCCTCGCACTCAAATCTCTCTCTCGCTTTTCCCGCGCGCGGGATCCAACCTCCCCCTTAAGCATTCGAACTTCTCTCTGCCCCCCTGCGCGCCGGAGGGGGACGCCCCCCCCAGAGCACTCGACTCCTCTCCCTTTCCGGCGCGCTGGAAGGGGAGTCCCCCCCCGCCTCCCAGCACCCGAATCACTGTCTCACCCTCCCGCGCGCCGCAGGTGGACCTCCAGGCCCCTATCCAGCCATGCGGATCTCTCCCCCCCACTCCTCCTCCTCCTCCTCCTCCTCCTCCTCCTTCCTCCTCCTCCTCCTCCTCCTCCTCTTCCATTCTTCTTCTTCTTCCTCCTCCTCCTCCTCCTTCTCCCTTCTCCTTCTCCCCTCCTCCTCTCCTCCTCCTCCCCTCCTCCTCCTCCTCCTCCTCCTCCTCCTCCTCCTCCTCCTCCTCCTCCTCCTGCTCCTCCTGCTCCAACTCCTCCTCCTCCCTCCTCCTCTCCTCCTGCTCCTCCTCCGCCTCCTCCTCCTCCGCCTCCTCCGGCTCCTCCGGCTCCTCCTCCCCTCCTCCCCTCCTCCCCCTCCTCCTCCTTCTCCTCCTCCTCCTCCTCATCATCATCATCATCCTCCTCTCCCCCTCCTCCCCCTCCTCCTCCTCCTCCTCCTACTCCTCCTCCGCCTCCTCCCGCTCCGCCTCCTCCGCCTCCTCTCCTCCTCCTCCACCCCTCCTCCTCCTCCTCCTCCTCCTCTCCTCCTCCTCCTCCTCTTCTCTCCTCCTCCTCCTCCCCCCGCGCGCTGGAGAGCAGCGCCCACCCCCCCCGCAGCTCCCGGATCTCTCTCTCTCTCTCTCTCTCTCTCTTCCTCGCCCGCGCCACAGGGGGACCCCCGCGATAAGGCCCTCCTCCCCCCCTCCTCCTCCTCCTCCTGCTCCTCCTCCTCCTCCTCTTCCTCTTCCTCCTCCCTCGTGCACGTCGGAGGAGGAGCATCCCCCCCGGTATATGGCAGCAAAGCGAAACCCGCAATTTTCGACGACGAGACCCGCAAACCAGCCGCGAAACTCGAGCATCGAAAAGAAGCGAAGCCCGAAAATCTCCCCGCAGGCGAAATCCGAAACTCCGACGAACCCCCAACACGAAAACCAGAGAGGGGCGAAGCCCCAAAATCCGATTCAGACGAGCCCCACCTCGCCCCTCCACGTTCGTACTTCCGCCCCCCTTCCTTCCCCATCTTCGATCGTCCTTCACATTTTCCTCCTCGCTCCTCCCCATCTTCCTCGTCCTCCTTCCGATCCTCCCACCTCCCCCTCCTCCTCCTCCTCCTCCTCCTCCTCCTCCTCCTCCCCTCCTCCTCCTCCTCTCCTCCTCCCCCTCCTCCCTCTCCTCCTCCTCCTCCTCCTCCTCATCCTCCTCCTCTTCCTCCTCCTTGACCTCTTCGTTTTTCCTCCCACGCGTCCTACCCTGCTCTCCTCCCTCCTCCTCCTCCTCCTCCTCCTCCTCCTCCCGGCCTCGTCCTGCCTCGTGCCTCCTCTCCCTTCTCCTCCCTCCTCTCCTCCCTCCCTCCTCTCTCCTCCTCCTCCTGCTCCCTCCGCCCTCCTCCCTCCTGCCTCTTCCCTACTCCACCCCTTCCCCTTTCGCTCATCCCTCCCCGTCCCTCCTCCGTCGTTCCTATACTTGGCAAGCGGCAACACCGGCGGGGCGGACATTGAAACTTTTCCACTGTACTCGCCATATGGCAAAAGCCTGGAGGGCGAACGAATGTGCTACTCCACTCTCCTCGCGACGTGGCAACGCCTGCGGGACTGACAGAAACACGACCCCGCGCAAATTGCCAGGTGGAAGCGACTAGGGAGCGAAACGCAAATTGCTCCACTCCACGACTCGCCACGTGGCTACGCCTGCGAGGCGGAACGCCTACTTTTTCCACTCTTCTCGCCACGTGGCTACGCCTGCGTGGCGGAACACACACTTTTCCACTCTTCTCGCCACGCGGCAACACTGGTGGAGCGAAACAAATACTGCTCCACTCTCCTTGCCAAGTGACAACGCTCGGAGGGAGCAACCCATATTATTCCTCTGTACTCACCACGTGGCAGCGCTTGCGGGGCGACACAAAATTACTCCACTCTACTCGGCACGTGGCAACGCATTGGGACGGCAACACATGCTACTCCTCTCGGCTCGCATCATGGTAACGCCACGTGGCAAGGCATGAGAGGTACACAAACATAATATCCCACTCCACTCGCCAAGTGGCAACATGGCGAGCGAACGAGATGGTCGCGAACACTCGACTTATCGCGCGGCAATGCCGCGCGGGCCGATCATATACAATCCCATTATACTCGCCAAGTGGCAGCGTCTGGGGGGTGAAACCAAAAAGGGCTCCATTCCACTCGCCATGTTGCAACGCCGCGGGGCGGGAACACATCGAACGCCACTCCGTTCGCAACGGGGCAACGACAGGCCGGCGAACAAACCATAATACAACTTTGCGCGCAACGTTACCAAACCGCACTACTCTAATTAGTGCATTCGACGTGGCAACGCCGTGGAGGCGAAAACCCACTTCTCCTCGGCACGTGGCTCCAACGCGGACGACGACGACGACGAGAACGACGACGCTGGACGACGATGACGACGGCGGGCGACGATGACGACGACGACGACAATGACGACGACGACAATGACGACGACGATGCTGATTATGACGACGACGTCGACGCCGCAGCCGCCGCCGACGCCCGCCGGCCTGCCCGCCCGCCCGCCCGCCCACCCGCGCGCCCGCTCGCCCGCCCTCCCGCCCGCCCGCCAGCCCGCCCGCGCGCGCGCGCGCTCGCTCGCGCGCGCCACGTGGCAAACGCCCGGGGCACGAAACAGATACTGCTCCACTCCCCTTGCCACGTGGCAGAGCTCGGAGGGAGGGAGCAAATACTGCTTGACTGTACTCGTCACGTGGCAGCGCCCGAAGCGGGCCCGGAACACATGCTATTCCACTCTACTCGCCACACGGCAACGCCGCGTGGCAAGACCCAAGAGGCAAACGACAATACAATCCCACTTCGCTCGCCACGTGGCAACGACGTAGGCAGCGACAGTAAGTGTAAAGACACTCAACTCATCACGTGGCGATGCCGCGCGGGCCGAACATACACAATCCACCTCTACTCGCCACGTGGCAACGCCTGGGAGGCGAAAACAAATCTTCCATTCTTTTCGCCACGTGGCAACGCCGCGGGGCGGGAACAAATACACCGCAACTCCATTCGCAACGGGGCAAAGACGGGCCAGCGAACAAAATACAATACAACTTTCCGCGCCACGTGGCAAAACACACCAAACACAACACTGCTCTATTGCATTCGACGTGGCAACGCCGCGGAGGCGAACACGAACATCTACATACTCGACACGTGGCTCCAACGCCGCCGACGACGACGACGAGGACGAGGACGACGACGAGGACGGAGGCGGCGGCGGAGGCGACGACGACGACAACGACGACGACAACGACGACGACGACGACCGACAACGACGACGAGCGACGATGACAACGACGACGACGACGACGCCGACGACAACAATTACGACGACAATGACGAGAACGAGGAGGAGGAGGACGACGACGACAACGACGACGACGCCGACGACGACAATGACGACGACAATGACAACGACGACGACAACGACGACGACGTCGACGACGACGACGACGACACCCGCACGCACGCCCACTCGCCAGCACGCCCGCGGCGGCGGCGGCGGCGGCGACGACGACAATGACGACAATGACGACGGGAGGACGACGACGACGACCCGTCCGTTCGCCCGCTCGGCTGCCCACTCGGCCGCCCGCCCGCCCGCCTGGCCGGTCGGCCGGCCGGCCGCCCAACCGCCCCGCCCTCGGGCCCGCGCGCGCCCGATCGCGCGCCCGCCCGTCCTGCCGAGGCGCGCGCCCGCCCGCCCTTCCAGCCCGCCCGCGCGCCCGCCCGCCCGCCCGCCCGCTTCCAGCCCGCCCCGCCCAGTCGCCCGCCGCCCGCGCGCCTGGCAGGAAAACTCCTTCCCCCATCCCCCTCCCCCTCGCTCCACTGAGGTCGGGGATCTTCCTCTTCCCCTCTGCATCCCCCCTCGTCCACCACTGTGCCGACTGACTTCTCACCAAGGGGGTCCTGAAACCGACATCCTCTTCCTCCTCCTCCTCCTCCTCCTCCTCCTCCTCCTCCTCCTCCCTCTCCTTCTCCACCTGCTCCTCGTCATCCTCCTCCCTCCCCCCTAGGCTGCACGCCCTGAAACCGGCATCAATTCTTTGCCTTCGGCGCAGTCGCACGATGCGCTGCATTGCGTTGCACTGCGTTCCTCTTCCTCCTTCCGCCCCCTTCCCCCCTCTCATCCTCGTCCTCCTTCGCGATCCTCCCACCTCCCTCCTCCTCCTCGTCCTCCTCCCACCTCCTCGCTTGTCCTTCCATGCCTGCTATCCATGTCCTGCTACTCCTCCTCTCCGCCTCCTCCCTCCTTCCACCTCCTCCGCCCCTGCCTCTTGCCTCGCTATCCTCCCCCCTGCTATTTGCGTCCTCCCTCCTCCCTCGCTCCTCCCTCCTCCCTCCCTCGTCCTCCTCCCCCTCATCCCCTCCCTCAAAACTCCACTCCTGCCACCCTCCTCCCTCCTCCTTCCTGTCACCTCCATCCTCCCTCCCTCTTCCTCTTCCTCCCCTCCTACCTCCTCCTCCTCCTCCTCCTCCTCCATCCCTCCTCTCCTCCTCCTCCTCCTCCTCCTCCTTCCAGCTCCTCCTGCCCTCTGCCCTTCGTCTCGCTAGTCCTCCCCCCTGCTATTTGCGTCCTCTCTCCTCCTCCTCTCTCCCTTCCTCCCTCCTTCCCTAAACACCTCTTTCCTCTCCTCCTCCTCCTCCTTCATCCTCCTCCCCTCCTCCTCCTCCTCCCCTCCCTCCTCTCTCCTCCCTCCTCCTCCCTCCTACCTCCCTCCTCCCTCCTCCTTCCTGTCACCTCCATCCTCCTCCCTCTTCCTCTTCCTCCTCCTCCTCCTCCTCCTCCTCCCTCATCCCTCTTCCGCCTCCTCTCTTTCCCTTCTCCCTCCTTCCAGCTCCTCCTGCCCCCTGCCTCTCTCGGCTAGTCCTCCCCCTGCCATTTGCGGCCTAACTCCCCCCTGCCTCCCTCCCTCCTCCCTTCCTCTTCCCTCCTCCTCCTCCTCCTCCTCCTCCTCCTCCTCCTCCTCCTCATCCCTCCTCCTCCTCCCTCCTCCTCCCTCCTCCTCCCTCCACCCTCCTCCTTCCTGTCACCTCCCTCCTCGCTCCTCCCTCCTCCCCTCCCTCCCTCCTCGCTGTTCCCTCGTCCCTCTACTCGGCACGCGGCAACGCCTGCAGAACGGACATTACAACTATTTCACTTTACTCCCCACGTGGCAAACGCTTGGGGGCGAAACATATGCTACTCCACTCTCCCCGCGACGTGGCAACGATTGCAGGACAGGAAACGATGCTACTCCATTCGAATTGTCAGGTGGAAGCGAATGGCAAGCGATATACAAACTACTCCACTCCACGACTCGCCACGTGGCACCTGCGGGGCGGAAGACACATTATTTCACCCTACTCACCACGTGATATTGCTGGGGGAGCGAAACAAATACTGCTCCAATCTCCTCGCAACGTGACAACGCTCGGAGAGGGAAACGAATACTACTCCAATACCCGCCACGTGGCGAACGCCCGCGCGCCCGCCCGCCTGCGCGCGCGCGCCCCCCCCGCACACCCGCCCGCCCGTCGGCCCGCCCGCGCGCCCCCCCGCACACCCGCCCGTCCGCCCGCCCGCCCACCCGCGCGCCCGCCCGCCCGCCCGTGCGCGCGCATGCGCCTGCTCGCGCGCTCCACGTGGCAACGCCCAGGCGGTGAAACAAATACTGCTCTGCTCTCCTTGCACGTGGCAACGCGCAGTGGGGGAACAGACACTACGGCACTGTAGTCGCCACGTGGCAGCGCCTGCTGGGCCGAAACAACGTTACTCCACTCTATTCGGCTCGTGGCAGCGAAATGGGCCAGGAACATGTTCTACTCCACTCTAGTCGCCACATGGCAACGCCACGTGGCAAGGCCTGAGAGGCAACTAACAATACTATCCCACTCCACTCGCCAAGTGGCAACGACATGGGGAGCGAACAAAAAACACACCTCCGCTCTACTCATCACGTGGCAATGCCGCGCGGGCCGAACATCTACACATCTCACTCTACTCGCCACGTGGCAACCCCTGGGAGGCGAAAACAAATAATAGATCGATTTGTCCCGTGACAACGCCTCGCGGCGAGAACAACTACACCGGCTGGCAAACCACGAAAAACACATCAAAGCAAACGCCAAAACTGCAGAAGCCACCAGCGGACCACGCTGAGGTTCCCGACGGAAAGCACCACTCACCGACGCGCTACCCAGAACCCGCTACACCAAGAAATCCACGTGTGAACTTTTTACCGCTCTACTACCCTCTCCGTTTCCCTCGTAGGTCTCCTACCTCCGTCTGCCTTATCCTACGTCCCCCTACGTCCACCAGCCTCCTCCAGCTGCACCCTGGCTCATCCTACCTCGTCCCAGCGACATGACAACGCCTGCGGGACTGATGGAAATACGATTCCGCGCGAATTGCCCGGTGGAAGCGACTGTGGAGCGAAACACAAACTACTCTACTTGATTCGCCACGTGGCAACGCCTGCACGACGGAGCACTATGTTTTTACTGTCATCGCCACGTGGCAGCACCAGAGGAACGAAACAAATACTGCTCCACTCTCCCTGTCACTTGGCAACGCTGGGACAGGGGAACGAATACTACTCCACTGTACCCACCTCGTGGCAGCGCCCGCGGGGCGAAATAACATCACCTTCGCTCTACTCGGAACGTGGCAACGAAGCCAGGCGGCAACAAATGCTACTCTTCTCTGCTCGCCACATGGCAAAGCCTGAGAGGCAAACAGTAATACTATCCCACTCCACTCGCCACGTAACAACGACATGGGGAACGAACAAGAAGTACACCTCCGCTCTGCTCATCTCGCGGCAATGCCGCGCGGGCCGAACACATACTACCCCATTATGTTCGCCACGTGGCAACGCCGCGGAGCGGGAAGACATAGAGGACCACTCCGTTCGCAACGTGGCACAGACGGGCCAGCGAACAAAATACAATACAACTTCGCGCGCCTCGTGGTAAAAATGCACAATTCTACTGCATTCGCCGTGGCAGCGCTGCGGAGGTGAACAACAAAATCTACTCGGCACGTGGCTCAGACGCGGACGAAGACGAGGACGGGGCCGAGAACGGCACGAGCGACGACGACTCCGCCGCCGATGACGACAGTGACAACGACAATGACGACGACAATGTCGACGACGACGACGAGAACGACGACGATGATGATGATGATGATGATGATGATGATGATGATGATGATGATGATGATGATGATGATGATGATGATGATGATGATGATGATGATAACGATGACGATGACGATGACGATGACGCTGCCGCCGCCGCCGCCGCCGCCCCTTCCGCCGCCGCCGCTGCCGCCCGCCGGCCTGCCTGCCCGCCCGCCCGCCCGCCCTCCCGCGCACCCGCCCGTCCGCCCGCGCGCCCGCCCGCTTGTTTTGCTTTGCGCTGAAGATGAAAGACAAAAGGAGAGGTAGGACATCTTCATGGTGAGACGTCGGCACGTCGGCAGCAAGTGCAGCGGACCAACCGCATCAAGTAAACACTGCATCATTGGAAGCTCAAGACGCCCCTGGTGCGGCGACGATGTGACGTAGCGCGATCAACCAAACAAAACATACGGTATTGTGTATCGCCAGAGTCTTCGAAGCCACTTCTTCGCGTCGGTCGTTGTTCACATCCTGCGCAATAATGCTTGGTGCTGAACTGCACCACCACCCCAGAGGATGTGAAACGCAAAATGGGGCAATCAGCTTCAAACAATACTCGGGGATGGACAGAACCCCCTTCAGTAAACCGTGGTGTAGTGCAAACGACCTCGGGCCCAAACCTCACGGGCGCAAGCCTGGGAAACGACGGCCGCAGCGACCTCTCTCCAGAACCGACAACGGACAGTTCGCCAGCCGACGTGTCAGGGCTGGGGGCTCCTGTCCGCCCCCGCAAGGACTGGCTGGCGCGTCCGCCCCCAAACCGATACGAGCGAATGGAAGCACGCGCACGCCTCGCCCTCCCCCTCCCCCTCCCCCTCCCCCTCCTCCTCCTCCTCCTACTCCTCCTCCTCCTCCTCCTCCTCCTCCTCCTCTGCCTCGTTCCCGATACCTCTAAGTCGGGCCCGTCCCTCTACAGGGAGGAATACTCAAAAATGGTCAAACCATATTCTGGGGACAGCTTTTTGACCACCTTTGGAGCATTTTTTGGCTGTGCCTCATTTTTCGTCCAACATTCACCTGTAGGGGGACAGGCCCGATCTAACAATACCACCTCCAGCCCCCCTCCCACTCCTCCGACCTCCTCCTGCCGCCTACGGCAGGTTCGCGTCGTGCCGACTTCGGCTTTGGTCTCTGACACCGCGGGGACCGTTCCGCCTTGAACGGTCGGCCGTTTCCGAAGCGCCCACATCGCTCCACATCGAACGATTCTGGGTCGCCCGTGGCGTTCAACGTCGAACGCCGCTGGCGGGGTCGCCGCCGGTCGACACGACACGAGCCTGCCGTATTGCCTCGCCCTGCTTCCTTCGAGATCCCCTCCTCGAATTTCCTGGGGCCCCCCCTCCCAACTTGTCGTGTCTCGCACCCTCCGGAGGTTTCGGATTTGGGCCTCCAGCGTTTTGGGGTTTCGGGGGAGTTTCCGGGTTCGACCTTATTCCCCTCCGTGGTCGTCGTCGTCGACATCGTCATCGTCATCGTCGTCGTCGTCGTCGTCGTCGTCGTCGTCGTCATCCTCATCGTCGTCCTCCTCGTCCTCGTCCTCGTGATCGTCCTGGCCCTCCTCGTCATCGTCCTTCTCCTCCTCTTCCTCCTCCTCCTCCTTCCACCTCGAGGCGTCACGGCCGTCACCCTGTCGAACGACCATGGCGGGGCGCGATTTCGGCCCAGGTGGCCAGCGGGGGCACCCCGCCCTTGGCGAGGCGTGAGGAAAAGCCTCGCCCTTGGAGCCCCCTCGCCCCCAATTGAGATGCGCGGGACGGGGGGACGGTCAAATGCCTGGATAGAAAGACAGGGTCAACCCTGACTTTCACCCCCCCCCCTTCCCCCCCTTTCGTGTGCCGGAGTGGAGGAGCCCCCCCCGCGTCGCTCCCTCTGAACGCCCCCTCCCCCCAACTACAATGCGTGGGTCGGAAGGGAAGGCAACGGCCGAAGAGGAGAGAGGGAGGCCTCTGAAGCGGCCCCCCTTTCGCATGTGTGTGTGTGTGGTGCTATGTGTGTGTGTGTGTGTGTGTTGTGTGTGTGTGTGTGTGTGTGTGTGTGTGTGAGTGTGTGTGTGTGTGTGTGCGTGCGTGCGTGCGTGCGTGCGTGCGTGCGTGCGTGTGTGTGTGTGTGTGTGTGAAAGTGTGAAAGTGTGTGTGTGTCTGTGTGTCGCTCTGGCTTTTATAACGACACTCCGCTTCTTCCCTGCATGTGTACAGGAGTTGTGCTTCGTGTCGTCGCTGGCCGTCAACCTTTTCACACCGCGCCACTTCAAAACACATTGGCAACTCACGCGGCCGCACCTGTGTTACTTCGACTTGGTGCGTCCACTGGTCAGTTTGCCGAGGGGGAGTCCCCCCCCCAGAAGAGGGGAGGCTCACCCTGTCGCCTCCCCCTTTCCCGTGCCGGGGGGAGGGGGGGGGTGCGCCGCCTTGTGCTCCACCCCCCCTTTCGTGTGCGGGGGTGG
>CAUYUJ010017181.1:0-98299 GCA_963575745.1 Prorocentrum cordatum | reverse complement strand
TGCTGCTGCTTCTGCTGCTGATGATGATGATGATTATGATGGAGCTGATGATGATGATGATGATGATGATGATGATGAAGATGATGATGATCATGATGATGCTGATGATGCTGCTGATGATGACGTTGTTGATGAAGATGATGCTGATGGTGGTGGTACTGATGATGATGATGATGCTGATGATGATGATGATGATGATGATGATGACGATGATGATGATGATGATGATGATGATGATGATTCTGATGATGATGATGATGATGATGATGATGATGATTATGATGATGATGATGATGATGATGATGACGATCAGCACCATCGGAAAACCGCGATCCTTCATGGCCAGTCGATCCTTGCGGCGTAAAGGGCCAGCGCGCGAGTCGTCAGAGCCTCGCCGTCGGCCGAGGATTGGCCGAGGTCGAGCGATTCGCGCCATTTGAAGGCCGCGCTCTTTCATGGCTGGGCGATCCTCGCGGCGTCAGGAGCCAGCGCGCGAGTCGTCGTGGCCTCGGCCCGCCGTTTCCGTGCGTTCTTCCTCGCTCGCCCGAGGCGGCGCACCGCGGTGTGGGCCTCGGGGTCCTTCCGCGGGTGGCCCTCGCCGCCGCCGCCCAGAAGGGCCTCGAGCTCCTTCGGGTGCCCTGTCTTCGGTCGCTGGAGGCGCTGGCTCTCCCCTTCGCACCACAGCATTGGCCTCCTCCTCCTCTTGAGGAACCAGCTGGGGCCTCACTAAGAGGAGGCGGAGGAGGAGGAGGAGGAGGAGGAGGAGGAGGAGGAGGAGGAGGAGGAGGAGGAGGGAATAAGTATACTAAGAGGAGGGGAAGGAGGAGGAGGAGGAGGAGGAGGAGGAGGAGGAGGAGGAGGCGGAGGAGGAGGAGGAGTGTCCGGATCAGGGGCGTGGGCACCACAGCGTTGGCCTCGAGGTCCCCTTGTGGACGGTCCTCGCCGTCGGCCCTGGGGCCCTCGGTCGGAGTTCGCGTGCCGCTGGCCGCGGGAGGGGCCGCCTGCGAGAGGGGCACCGGGGGCATCCGGTCGCCGAGGAGTGCGCCCTGATGGCTGCGTCTCGCTCCCCGCGGCCCGTGGTGCATCGCTCGGACGTGTGCATTTTTCCTTCGGCGAGGACCATCGAGGAGCATCCTTGATCATTTGGCGAAAAAGCCACGCACGAAACCGAACAAAAACACAGGGAATGGACGTCCGAGCGATGGCGAGGAGCACACTGGCGCGCCCGCGCTCGCCGCCACCGCGCGCGCCAGCGTCGACCCCCCGAGCTCGGGGCCCGCTCTGGCCGCTCTGCTGGAGCTCCTCGCTGCCGCTCAGCCGCGCCTCGAGCTCTCTCCTGTTGGCGGCTCTGACCTCGCACATCAGCTGCGCCTTCGATCGCCGCCATCGCGCCTGCCACCGTCGGCGCCCCGAGCCCGTGCGACGTGGGGTCCGCTCTGGCTGCCTATCCTGTGCGCCTTTTCCTCCGCCCTGCGCGTTTCCAAGTTCTTGCACTCCGTCGGCGGCAGGAAGGTATCGCCGAGGCCCCCCCAGGCAGGAAGGTACCGTCTCAGGCAGGAGCGCACCGTAGAGGCAAACTTGGCGCTCACTAAATCTTGCCGCCTGTTGCCAGGCAGGCAGCTCCAGCTAGTGTCTGTGGGTGATGCCCTGTCGCCGGCCCTCGCCAGGGCCAGTCGAGCCCTGGTGAGGTGACAAAGACAGGCCCTCTCCGATGGGCCTCCCCCGCCAGGTTTTGGCACGAGCCCCTGCCTGGGACCTCCTTGCCATGCCCCGCGGCAAGAAGGTATCCCGTGATTTCGCACCACCCCTTCCCGTGCACCATGACCATCCCGGCTGCGGTCTCGATTCGCCTCGCGCTCTCGTCTGGTTGCCCCTGGGGGCCCCTCCTCTGTGCACCCTGCCATCTGCAGCGCCTGCTCCGCCCGCGTCGCTGGCGATGTCTGGCCGCCCGTTTTGCCGTTGGCGTCCATGCCCCTCCTCTCGGGGAACACACAGGAGTCGAGCCTGCCAGACCTCGGGCTTGCCGCCGATTTTGACGGTCCCGGCGCCAGTTTTGACGGCCCAGGTCCCGTGGACGGGTCCGCAGCGGGAGATCACGCCAAACGTCAGAGCAGGCCCCGCCGATTGTGTTGTGACGGCCTGGTCAGGCAACTCCGAGGCCTCCCAGTGCTCGAGTCTTGCAGTTGAGGCCCAAGCCAAGAAACACCCTGCTTGCCTCCAGGGTGCCCTGGGTTTCTCGGGTTTCGATGGTTCTGCGGTGGAAGGCGTGACGTTCCCACGCTAAGAAACGATGGACTTCCTGGGGTCTTTGGGTTGGGTTTCTTGCGGAAGGTTTCTTGTGGTCGGCCTCTTACTGTATTCAGGAGGGGAAAAAGCACACAGACACAAGTAATCGTCGATCCCCAGGAAAATATGGGAAGTCATGGGAAGTGGGGGGGGGAAGACGAACACCAAGAAAAATCTTGAAAAATTCAGGGAATCCTGGGATTTGTGTGTATTTATCTGTGTGTCCTTGGGCCCCCTTATGTGCGCCGTCCCAGTCTTCGCGATCCCTGGTCTGCAGCCGCATTGGCGGGAGGGCCGTCCTTGGGGCAATCCCCTCTCACGCAGTCCCTGGTGCGGATCTCTTGTTCGCGAAGGCAGCCTTGCTCCTGACCGTGCCGCACTTGCTGGTCATCATGGGGGCGCGGATCTTCGTCGCGGCCGCGGGGACCCACGGCACAGTGCTCAGGATCCATGGGCTGCTGGTCTTCTA
Source organism: Prorocentrum cordatum (assembly GCA_963575745.1). Taxonomy (NCBI): domain Eukaryota; class Dinophyceae; order Prorocentrales; family Prorocentraceae; genus Prorocentrum; species Prorocentrum cordatum. The sequence continues at coordinate 95,544 of CAUYUJ010017181.1, read as the reverse complement.
CTGTGCGCCGTCCCGGTCCTCGCGCCCTTCCCGTGGTCCTTGGCCAGCTGCTTCGGCCCAGCCTCGCTGGCCTTCCCCTGCTTTTATCACTTCGGCCTCCACGTGCCTACCGTTCTGAGGGAAGATTCAAAGATAGTCAGGGGACGATTTTTCGATTATCTTTGAATCTTTTGAAATCTACCTGGACTATGGCGAAGGCCTTACGGCCGGTGCCGCCGACCCTGAGGTCGGGGAGGAGGGTGCGGAGCATGGGGAGGAAGATGAGGATGGGGGACAGGAGGAAGAGGAGGATGAAGAGGAGTAGGAGCACAGGGGGGGGAAAGGAAGAGGAGGAGAATGAGGCAAGCAGGGTCGCAAGGTGGAGGGGGGGAGTGGCACGAAGGAAGGGCAGGGGCGAGTAGGGCGTGGCGATCATGAGGAGGAGAAGGAGAGAAACAATGGCGAGGATGTCTTTTAATATTTGAAATATCTGGACTATTTTTCATCTTTCCTCCAACATCCGCATGTAGGAGGACACGCCCGATCTGACACTTCTACAGGCGCAGCAGCGCCCGACTTGAGCTGGTGGGTGATCATCAGTACGTGCTAACCAGATACACGTGCACCGCATCTCGCGGCGCCCTCGCTGTTCTTCAGGTCGCTCCCGTATACTAGCTCCTTGTGCCCGTCTGCACTGTTGCCCTCAGTCGGGAGGAGGCCCTGCAGGATGATTACGGATGATCATTTTGATGATGATGACGGTGCATGTCGTTCTGAATTAATACGAATATGAATATGAAGGTGAACATATTGTTGATGACGATGATGCGGCGATGATTACGAATAACACTTCGATGATGAAGACCTGATGCTGATGACGCTGGTGGTGGTGTTGACGATGATGGCGACGATGATGACAACGACATGTTGACAACGATGCCGGCGTTGGCGATGATGACGCTGGTTGTGATGACGATGATCGAGGCGGATGAGGAGGACGATGAGGAGGACGATGAGGAGAAGGCGGATAATAATACTACTAATAAAAATAATACAAATAATACTAATAATAATACTAGTACTACTACTACTAGTAATAATAATAAAAAAAGAATAACAATAATACTGATAATACTACTAATAAGGGTAATAGTAATAAAGGGGAGACGCAGGACGAGGACGACAAGGGTGACGGCGGCGAATGACAGGATTATGATGAGGAGTATTACGTTGATGGCAACGACAACGGCAGCGGCGGCGACCAGCGACGAGCGACGAACGAGAACCAACAAACGACGAACGTCGAAGGTCGGCTGCGTCCTGGACGACGGATGGCGAATGGTGACCACGATCGACGAACGACGGCGAGCAACGAGCAACGCACTACGAACGCGGCGATCGTCGTTCTTTTCTCCGTCTTTCGTTGCTCGTTGCCCGCTGACCGTTTGTGCGTTTGCACGTCGACGCGACGACTGCTCGCTGTTACAAACGATTGCTCGTTGACCGTTGCTCGTCGTTCGTTCGACGACGAGCGACGACCCATCGACATCTTCATCACCCAGTGAAGAGTGGTGGACCTGGTAGAGGAGGTAGAGGAGGAGGGATCGAGGAGGAGGAGGAGGCATCAGGGAGGACGAGGAGGAGGAGGAGGAGGAAGAAGAAGAAAAAGAAAACGAATAATAATAATAAGAATAATAAGAAGACCAATAATACTAATAATATTAATAATAAGAAGACTAATAATAATAAAGATAAGAATACTAATAATAAGACTAAGGAGAATAATAACAATACTAATAATAAGAATCGTACTAATACTAATAATTTGAAGAATAAGAATAATAAGCATAAGAACAATAATAATAAGAGTAATAATAATACGAATACTAATAATAATAAGAAGAAGACGAAACTAATACTAATAAGAATAAGAATAATAATAATAAGAATAATAAGAAGAATAATAATAATAAGAATAAGAAGAATAATAAGAATAATAACTACTAGCACTGATAATAATAAGCATAATACTAATAATAATAATACTAACAATAATAAGAGGAGGGGGAGGAGCAGGAGAAGGAGGAGGAGTCAAAAGAGTGCACCTGACCTCCTTTGAAGGGCGGCTGGAGCCCCGCCCTCCCCAAGGCGGCTGGCGACAAGCTGAGCGTGGTGGGGCTCGTGCAGCTGCCAGCCGGCCAGGCCTCGCCCTCTCCGCCGCCGTCGCTGTCGCCGTCGCCGTCGCCGTCGCCGCCGTCGCCGTCGTCGTCGCCGTCGCCGTCGTCGCCGTCGCCGTCGCCGTCGCCGCCATCGTCGTCGGCATCGTCGTCGTCTTCGCCGTCGGAGGAGGGGTGGGGAGCGAGCCCGGGCGGGGCGGGGTCTGTGGAGGAGGCGGACCTGCGTGGGAGGTCAGGGGGGGCGGCGAGTCCAGCAGGCGGCACCACGATGCACGCAGGGGCGGGCCACCCCGGGGGCAACCGGGCAGGCTCCTTCGGAGTCACCGAGCAGGCTGGGGCGGCCGCTGCAGCGTGCCAGGCACAGCGCAGGCCAGAGCGGCGGTGCCCAGGCCCTCCGCACGAGCGGCGCAGAGAACAAAACGGGGACGTCGGCGCGGGCACTGGCGCGCGAGCTGCCCGCGTGAGGGCGCGCGCGGGCGCCCCCTCGTCTCCAACGCTGCGTGCTGCCCCCTGGCGGCCCGTGTCGGCCGCGGCGTGAGGTCGCCGCGGCGACCAGTCATTTCTTTCACGCTCCTCCTCCTCCTCCTTCTCCTTCGCTCTCCTCCTCCTCCTCCTTCTCCTTCTCCTTCTCCTCCCTCCTCCTCCTCCTCCTCCTCCTCCTCCTCCTCCTCCCCCTCCTCCTCCTCCTCCTCCTCCTCATCCTCCTCCTCCTCCTCCTCCTCCTCCTCATCCTCCTTAAGGTCGCTCGTCGCACCACCGGCGCCGTCTTCGCCGTCTTCGGCCCCCCGGGGGCCCTCGCCGGGCGCAGGGGCACAGTCCAAGCGATTCGGGAGGAGAGGCTGTCCCTGGGGGACGTGGTCGGGGAAGAACCGGAGGGCCCCGTGCCGAACCACACAAGACATCGGATCTCATGGCAGATGGGGTCGGAGGATCGCGCCACATCGTCGATGCGTCGGCGATGCGGTCCGATCCTCCGACCCCATCTGCTCCCGCTCGATTTTTTTTTGGGGGGCCCCCGGTTTGGGGTGTTCCCTCTTGGCTTCGGGTTGGCTACCAGCCTGAAGCACATCTCTACCCATCGTGTTGGCATCGCGTCACCTCGGTGCCGATCTGAAGGATTCGCCCAGTCCCTGAGAGCACATCAGGGGTAGGGATAGATAGGGCTCGCGCCCGGTTATCGCAGGGGGGGGGGGAGCTCTCAGGGGCAACGCCAGGCGGGGATGTGCAGAGGGGGGGGGGACCCCTCGACGCTCCATGGCCCACTGACCGCGGAGAGGGGCCCGATGGCCCACCCCGCCCAGCACCGTGCGGTGCCGCCGTCGAGGGAGCTTGCGGCCGATCCATCGGCGACGCATCGCCGCTGCCAGGTGGGAGAGCCCCCCCTCCGACGAAGGCATCTGTACGCCACCACCGTGCAAGGCCAGGGCCATCCTGGGTCCCAGGATGGTGTATAGACCCTCCTGGCCTCGGCCAGGAGGGCGCATACGCCATGCCAGGGCCAGGATGACCCTGGCCTTGGCACGGTGGTGGTGTACAGATGCCTTCTGCGTAACCCCCCTCCGAGCCCGCCCCCCCCGCCACTGCTGGGCTTAAGTCGGGCCTGTCCACCTACAGGGGGATTTTCGACGAAAAGTAAAAAAATACCCCAAACATAACCAAACAATAGTCCAATCATAGTCTGGGGACTGTTTTTGTTGGGTATTTTTTTGACCTTGTGGGGGTATTTTTGGTGTATTTTTTGTTTTTCGTCGGAAATCCCCCCTGTAGGGGGGACACGCCCGACACAGTGCTGGGCCCCGGTGGCCCTCGGGGGCGGCCGAGGGCGCGGGGACGGCCCGCGCTCCGCGCGGGCCGCTCCCGGGGGGCCCGGCGAGAGGCGGCGCTCCCTCCGGGGGGCGGCGCGGGTGCGCGGAGCGAGCGCCCGAGGCATCCGGCGTGCGGTCGTCCCTAAGGGCTTGTCGACTCTTCGCCGATCGACTTGTGGGGATCGAGCCAGATAAATCCAGGTAAATGCAGATAAATCGAGGTACATCCAGGTAAGTTGAGATACATTAGGGTAAATCCAGGTAAATCCAGAGATCTCCAGGGAAAGTTGGAGCAATTCGTGGCCGCTCCAGCGCGAGTCGAAGGATGGCAGAAGTCGTTAAGCCTTTAACGAGGTCGGGCACGTCTTTCTGCGGGCGGAGCTCCTGGGCGACAGGTGCGAAACGTCTGCAAGAGGAGTGAGCAGCAGTGCCCGAGAGCGGTCGAGACATCGTCCCCGGACTTTTTTTTTTTTTGACTATCTTGTTGGGCGCCGCGTAATGGGGGGGTCATAAATGGGGGGGTGGCGAGCGTGGTCCGAAAAGGTACCCAAACGGTACCTAAACGAGCCCCCTGGGGCTCTGGAGGGGCCCGAAAGGGGCACGAAAGGTGACCTTTTCTGACCCCCCCCCCCCATTTGTGACCCCCCCATTAAGCCACGCCCAATCTTGACGTCGTCCTCCCGTGGAGGGGCAGGCCCGACTTCAGTCCAGCGTCGTGCACGGGAGCAGCGCCAAGAGGGGCTTTCGCCGCCGCCGGCCGCCGCGGGGCCCCCGCCCAGGGGCCCGAGGGCCCGCCGGCAGGCGACCCCGCCGACGACCGGGCCGGGCTTCGGGGGGCTTCGGGGTGGGGGCTTCGGGGGCCGGACGAAAGGGGGGGATTGGGAAAGGGGGGGCTACGAAATCTGCTGCATGCAGCTGGACATAGCCGCCTCCGGCGCGGGGAGGCGCCGAGAAAATCAGCTACGTGAGCTGATTCTCAAACCCCCCCTTTGCTATCCCCCCCTTTCGCCCGACCCGAGCTTCGGGGGCCAGGCGTGTGGCCTAGAGTCAGGAGGGGGAAAACACACACACAGACACAAAGATGGGAAACCATGGGACGTGGGGGGTAAGATAGAAGCCCCGAAGATATGGGAGAATATGGGGAATCCTTTTATCAGTGTCTGTTTATTTGTGTGTCCCAGGGCCCCTTCATAGAGTCGGGGGCGGCAAAGAGGGGGTGATGACCAGGGGATGGGTGGATATCATGGCGTGGGCCATGATATGTCCCCAGATTTCAGGGCGCCTCTTCTTGTTTCATTGCGTCCCTGGCCCCCCCGCTGGGCCGCGCACGTGCCGCCGGTCATGATTTGCACCCCCCCTCTTGGACACCCCTTTCTTGGCCGCTCCCGATAGAGCCAGGGCGCGGGACGCCTGGGATGGCGAGGCTGGGCGGCGCGGAGCTCGGGGAGCCAGCGCCGACACGAGCGATCCGCACTCAGCTCCGACGACGACAACGACGGCGACGACCATGACGGCGACGGCGACGACGACGACGACGATGGCGACGTCGACGGCGACGACGACGACGGCGGCGACGACGACGGCGACGGCGACGGCGACGGCGACGGCGACGGCGACGACGACGACGACCACGACGTTTTTGTTACTCTATTCTAGCTGTGCGCCCTCCCTCGAAGAGGTCGACGAGGAGCTCTGGAACGAGGCAGGGCCCTCCCCGCGGCGCCGCCCCCCGTCACGGGGGCGCCGGCGGCGGCTCGACGGCGGCGCTCCGTCCTCGCGTCGAGGGAGGCGACATCCACCACGACTCCCAGGAGGGAAAAAACACACAGACACAATTAATCGTCGACTCCCAGGAATATGCAAAAATATGGGAAGTGGGGGGGAAGACGAAAATCAAAAAATATACATGGAAAAACATGGGGGATCCTTTCATTTGTGTGTATTTATTTGTGTGTCTCAGGGCCCCTTCATTTTTACGGTAGCCAGACATACGCATCGAGGCCGTTGCTTTCCTCAGGTGGCTAGAGAAGGGACCGGGCAGCTCGCCCCTTTGGCCCCCCGCCAGCCCCACACCAGGAAGCGAGCACATATGATCCCAGCTCCTGGTCCGGCGGCCCCCCCCCAGATGGGATGGGTCCCAGGACTTGGCGGGCCCCCCCAACCCCCCCAGATGGGATGGGGGGGACGACGTCGCCGCCGTCGTCGTCGTCGTCGCCGTCGTCGTCGTCGTCGTCGCCGCCGTCGTCGTCGTCGTCGTCGCCGCCGCCGTCGTCGTCGTCGTCGTCGTCGCCGTCGCCGTCATGGTCGTCGTCGTCGTCGTCGCCGCCGTCGTCGTCGCCGTCGTCGTCGTCGCCGCCGTCGTCGTCGTCGTCGCCGTCGCCGTCGTCGTCGTCGCCGTCGCCAGATTGAGCGCGCACTTGACATCATCGGAAGTGGCTCACCCACACAGATTACGGTGATTGTGCGCTATTGCAGTGGTACCACCTTCCGTCAAGTGTAGCAGTTTTACGTCATGCTTGGGACGGCGATGCGTATGCCGATGCGGATGCCGATGCCGAATCTCTGACGACGACGAAGACGAAAACTACGACGACGGCCCCCGCCACCCCACACGCACAGACCACAGGCCACACCACACCCACAGGGTGGGGGCCCAGGCCCATCGGTGGGGCGGCCCAATACCATCAACATGGTGGGGGGCGGGACCCGGGACCTGGATCACACACACACACACACATATGTAGTGGTACATCACCGCGCTGCATGTGTAGCCTTCGGCTCGGCCAGGCAGGGCAAGACCCAGCGATGCATCCTCACACCCTTCCCTTAAAACAGCCAGCGAAATAAACTCCCTCCTGGCCTAAAGCTGCCAGCGAGATATCCTCAACCCCCTGACTTGAACTGACAGCGAAGTATCCTCACACCCTTCGCTTAAGACTGCCAGCGAAATATCCTTAATCCCCAGCCTTACGAACTACCAGCGAAATATCCTCATACCCCTCGCTTAAAACTGCCGGCGAAATATCCTCACCCCCTGGATTAAAATTGCCACCGCAATATCCTCACCCCCCTAACTTAAAGCTGCCAGCGAAATACCCTCACGCCCCTCGCTTGAAACTGCCAGCGAAATATGTTCACCGCCCCAGGCCTAAAACTGCCAGCTAAGTATGCTCACCCCCTGGCCTAAACTGCCAGCGCAATATTATCAACCCCCAGCCGTCAAACTGCCAGCAAAATATCCTCACCGCCCCTGGCCTAAAAATGCCAGCTCAATATCCTTACCTACTGGACTTGAATCTGCCCCCTGGCTTGAATCTGCCACCGAAATATCCTCACCCTTGGAAAAAAAACTGTCATCTAACAGCTTTGGTGACTCAGTTGTCAGTTCAGTTCAGTCAGTCAGTCAGTCAGTCTACTTCCCCAAATCAAATGACGGACTACGCCCGTACATAAGGAATCCGACTTAGCGACGCACAAACACGAATTAAGGCTGCTGCCAGGGCGGGCACAAGACAGGCCCAAATAATGGGGAACAATATACGTGCACAGAGGGCGCAGAGTAACTAAGCAGACAGCCGGTAGGAGTAGGAACATAACCGCAGCACTGATAACGTAACAGACTCAGGATGAAGCTGTACAGGAGGAGGCGAAATACACGTGCAAGTAAACTAGATTAAGCTGAATGAGGAGTAACTGCCTGCTTGTTGTTCGTCAGTGTGTCCCACTAGTTGGGTAAGTCAGGCAGTTCCACTGAAGCTGGGCTCGGTACGGTCACTGAGCAGCTGAGCAGTAGTTGAGCAGGCGGCTGGGCAACTGGATTCGGCGAGGGTGCTGCAGGGCTGGCGCTATTTGTCCGGGCTGGCCTAGTACACTTCTTGAGTGCTTACGAGATGCGCCCACAGCCGCCATCAACCCTCTCCTTCACCTCCAAGTCGAGTGTGCAATTGTTGCGGTGTAGGCAAGAAACGAGCACAAACTGCGGGCAGGTCTGAAAAGTATGAGGGTTGTTCTGGCACGTCACCCTACTGCAGAATGCTGGTGCCGGTAGTCCAGTGGGAGCAGCTCTACTTGGGCATGCTTCCCCTACCGACGGGCCAAACTGGCCTCGAAAACCAAAACCGCAAACAGGATGTTGGAGTAACGTCTGACTGGCAATTGGGCATCGAACCACTAGTATTCCCCGTAACGGTCACGGATGCCCCACGACCCGCTTTCCCCACCTTATCAGTACAGAGAAAGCAGCGTGGCATCATCTAAGCGAAAATACAGCAATGATTGATGCACGATGCTGGCTGGTGGCGTAGATAGTACTCAGCAGACTGCTAGGTGCCTGACATTCCAGCTGTGAGTGATCTGCAGTGTAGGCTAAGTTTGGCTGACACTGCCTGTGCATGTCGTCCTGTGGTTAATGTATTGCGCAGAATCGCACGTTCCTCCAAACCACAAAAACCTTATCCACCACAAGCCCCAACCCCACCACAGTGAGTTAAAGCAAGCAGGCAACAAGGAACATGATAGAGAGACGGGCAATTGAATGCAAGCTGGGGCGGACAGTAGCCGCGGTGTGCGACGCTCCTTGAGTGGTGCGGGGTCCCTGAGTAGGGGGCCCGCCCACAGAAACCCAAGGGGAGTGTCGTAGGTCTTCCGTGCACTCCGATATCCGCAAGTCCCACCCCCTATCATAGCAAGCAGGAGTAAGCCGGCAGAATTGGAACAGGATAGAGAGACGGGCATCTGAAGGCAAGCTGGAGCGAACAGTAGCTGCGATGCGCGATGGGCGAGGGCAAGTGGCTGCAGCAGAAGAGACAGAACATGAACTTAGTGGTTACCGTGTACCCGCACTGTGGGACCAACTCCCTGCAGATCAGGGGGGTCCAAGATAGTTTGCTCGCACCTTCCAACCCCCCTAGTACCCCCCCCCACAAGCCCCATCCCCAGTAGGCCGACAGTAATGGAACAGGCTGGAGAGAGAGGCATCGCAAGCAAACTGGGAGACCAGTAGCTGCAGCACGAAAGACATGACACGACGTCAAGTGGGTAACGTGTGCCAGCGCAGTGGGGCCAACTCTCTTGACATTGCAGTAGAAGCCTGTACTTCAACAGTGGCAACGGCGAGCATGGGATGGCATATGGCTTCAAGGGACTGCAAACGAATGAGATGAATTAAAGTGCGTTGCGCGTGCTAGCGCAGTGGGGCCAGCTCCCTGCAGAGCAGGGGGGGGCCCGAAATGGTGCAATCGCTCCCTCCAAAAACATCAGTATCACATCCCAGCAGCACCTCCCCTCCACATTCTCATGAGCAAAGACCCGTACAGCCTTAGGAGATGGACAATATTGGACCGAAGCCGTGTCGAGAACAGTGTCCCAGCGAGCCACGTGGGTCCATTTCCCGTGTTGAGTTCTCATTCTTGATCCTCCCCTCCACCCGCGTCAGCCGCAGGCCCGCCGTTGCTTCCCCTCCCCCCCGCCCCAGACCCACCCAGTGCAGAGAGAAGCGGGCTTGGGCAGGCCAGGCAGCGCAGATGGTGGATCCTCGCGGGGTCCGGTGCACCACCCTGGCCTGACCATTGATTTTCCCCCTCCTCTCCCTCCCTCCCTCCCTCCCCCCCTTCCCCTCCTCTCCCTCCCTCCCCTCCCCTCCCCTCCCCTCCCCCCCCCCCCCCCTCCTCCTCCTCCTCCTCCTCCTCCTCCTCCTCCTCCTCCTCCTCCTCCTCCTCCCTCCTCCTCCTCCTCCTCCTCCTCCTCTCCCCTCCCTCCCCCCCCCCTCCCCTCCCCTCCCCTCCCCCCCCCCCTCCCCTCCCTCCTCCCCTCCCCCCCTCCCCTCCCTCCCCTCCCCTCCCCTCCCCTCCCCTCCCCCCTCCTCGTAAGGTCAGGAGGGTGCCTGAACTGCACTGCAGACGACGGAGGGCAAACGCTCGCGTGTTGCCTCATGGGGGGGTCTCATTCTCGGCCTCCCTAGCCCCCCACGGGCGGCGATAACGATAGAGCTTCTCGGGAAGAAGTGGATGGAGCGAGGGAGCCAGACAAGAGGATACGGAGAAAAAAGATGATGAGGAGGAGGAGCAGGAGGAGGAGGAGGAGAAGGAAGAGGAGGGCGGGGGAGCAGGAGCAGGAGGATGAGGAGGAGGAGGAATAACAGTAACATCAATACCAATAATAATAATGATACTACTACTACTACTACTACCACTACTACTACTACTACTACTACTACTACTACTACTACTACTACTACTACTACTACTACTACTACTACTACTACTACTACTACTACTACTAATAACAATATCGATAATACTACTAACAATGATAATAGTATTAATAATGCTAATCCTAATAATAATAGTATTAATAATACTACTAATAATACTACTACTACAATACTAGTAGTCATATTAATAATACTATAGACAATAATACTAATACTACTAATCATCATAGTAATAAGAATAACACTTTTCATAACACTAAAACACGAATGAAACTACTAGTGCTAAAACAGATTGTTAGCACCAAAAATATAAATGATAATAATAACAGCAATGATAATACTAGTACTGAGTAATAATACTAAGGAGAATACTACGAATATTACCAACACGAGTAATCATAATGAGAGGAGGAGGAGGAAGGAGGAGGGGGAGGAAAGAGGAGGAGGAGGAGGGTGAGGGTGAGGGCCACCGAGAGCGCGTCCGATCCGAACACGCCTCAGGAACAGATGGGACCCTGAGGGCCGCAACGCGGCGGAAATATTATGAACTGGGAGGGCAGGCGGGGGCCAGGGAAAACCGACGCCACAAAACCGCTCCCAGGAGGGCGAGACACGTTACGTCTGCGCCTTGCCCTCGGGGCGCTTGGGGCGCCCTGGTCGGCCGTGGAAGATCCTGTCGATCAGCCCCAGCTGATTAGCCCTCGTGCTCGGATTCTCTGAGAGCCCAGCACAGGGACGACGGAGCTTCCGAACGCTCCGTGACGTCTCGAGGGTCGTCGTGCCCGCACACCTGCGGCAGCAGTAGACTGAATTCACACAAAAAACGTCATGGCCCAATGCCGCAAATTCAGCAATGAACTCGTTCGACCCCGAACTGTTTGAAACCTCGCCTACGGCAGGCTCCTGGGGAGGGTCCGTGGGCCCAGGAAGGGGACCCTCCGAGGCCGCTGAGGGCCCTTCCCCAAGAAACTCCGCGACGATCACCTGCGACGGGGCGACGCGGGGGTCCGACACTTTGACCCAGACCTCCACCGAATTCTTAAACCATTCCGCACAGGCTACTCTCTGGAGGCTAGAGGGCTCACATCTCCTTCCCGACCCCGTCCTAAGCCACGCTAGGGTCGAGTCCGATCGCGCCGATCTCCCGCAACTCCTGCACCTGTGCTCATTGAGCCTCTTGCACCACCAAAGCTCATGGTCAGAACCCCGTCCGAATACGACTGGCTGCCCCAGGATCTCACGAGCCTCAGGATCCTGGACAGGTGGTGGGGGGCCTCGGCCCCAGCTCTCCGAGACGATAACCCGTAAGCACGCCCAAGACACAAACTGCAACGTGGCCTTATGGACCTTCAGGGCCTCCGAGAGCGACTGGGAAACCGCGTTGGCGATCATGTGGTGCGCCGCGCCCGCCTTGGCGAAATAGTCAGCCCAGGCATTGCCGAGCCAGTTCTCCACCTCTTCAGGATTCTCCAGCACACTGTCGATGTCACGGTGTGCAGGAGTCCACTCAAACCGAACAGGGTACTCAAGTACCCGACGCTGCGCAGCCTGAAAAATCTCTCGCCATATCCTGGCGTGCTTGCCTCGGCCGTGCTGGAGGGATTGGTCCCATGAGTTGCCCTCGGTAACCAGTCCCAGGAGGTCAGACACAAACAGCTCGTGATCTGGGTGAAATTCCAAACCCATTTTGATCGCATATCTCTCCGCACGGCCAACAGTCTGCACATAGAAGGGCAGGGGTCCGTACACAGCACGGACAGGCAAAAGAGTCTTGGGGTCCAGCTGGATGCATGAATACCCACACCGCCTAGTCTCTGGAACGCTGGATGCGAGGCCCGAGCCGTCGGTGTAGCTCTTGGGGCCCCAAGGCCCGTCGGTATCACCCCAAAGAAGAACTTCCGTGCTTATAGTGTCGAGCCCAGGAATACCCACAGGAGGAGCAGGGACCCCGAAGACCAGATAACTGGAGTCCCAAGCCAGACGCCCATCATACCATTCGCCCCCCTTCAGGAGCATGCCTCTGGTTGCCTCCAAGTCCTCTGAGATGTCCAAGAAGTCCTCGCGCTGCTTGAGCAGCTCGGGGCAGTCGTAGAGCACGTGGCCCCAAATACCCTGAGACTGGGCCCCACAAGCAGCACACGGCCTGATTGGTACCTTATGGCGGGCATCTTGGAGCTGAGGGATGGGGAGGTTTCCCGACCAGTGCGCTTGGAGGGCCCCGAGTCTACGAACGCACTTGATGCTCTTCACCGAGTTCCGTAAGCCTCGGTGCCATATCTGCTCGCCAGGCTCAGCAGTATAAAAATGCTTGAGCAGCCGCTCGTCCTGCCAACGCTGGATCCCCTGAGTGAGGAAGACCTTCAGGTCGGCGGGGCACATAACTCGCAAATCGAAAACGTTGCCTACATCATCAGCCACCATATGACTAGATACTAGATTCCACCCAATACGTCGTAAGGTCAGCCAACAGGCCCCGATCGGGCCCCGAGTATTTGCCCAAGACAGAGTGCCAATCTTATCTCGAAGAACCTCCCAAGCCCGATGTAAGCGACTGTCGGGTATTCTCCTGTCCCAGACCCACTCCGCAAACTTGATGACAATGGCTAGAGTGGCGTGGTAAATAGGATCGTAGAAATCGCTCTTGTGGCTAACCAAGTAGGCGGTCACACCAGTATTAAACTTACCTGGCGCGCCGTTCAAGACGGCGGCGAAAAGACGCAACCCTCGCAGTGCAACGTCGCTTACTCCAGCAACTGCAGCACCGTGCGCCACTGATGGGAGGGCGCCTGTGCGCCACAGAGCCGTCGCGACCTTGCCGACGGCAGACTTCAGCATGGAAAACCTCGCCTTCCTCTCTCTGAGCTGTTTGAGACGCTTCTTTTCCATGCCTCGAATCACCTTGGGCCCCGTGAGCTCGTGACCTAGGTTCCTCATGTGGCCTTTGTACGGGATCTTCATGGAGCCCATGTGGCGCTGCACCCCCTTCCAGAACTTCCGAGAACCAACAGCAGCCCCAGACTTGGAAGCCTTCAAGATCATGCCGAGGCCCTTGGAGTCCTGGATGAAACCCCTCGCCGCCAGCGCAAGGTACTTGGCCTCCGTGGGGTCCTGGGAGGTATGTTGGAGCCCAATGTCGTCCATGAGCGTCCTCGGGGTCACCGTGGGGGAGACCTTCGAGACCCTCTGCACCGACCTATAGGTAAGCAAGTACAAGACGTACGTAGCGTGAGTACACCCAGCTAGGATCCCCTGGAAGGACCGAAACCCTCTGGATACACTCCCAAAGGCCCTTATACGACGGGGCTGTTGGTAGCTCTGAATGAGGAGCCACAGCAAACGTAGTGGAAACCCCAGAGCCTGGCCTTCTCGGAGCAACGCATGTGGGTCCACCATGTCGTAACACTTGCTCATATCAAGCAAGATCGTACATGTCTGTTCCCCCAACAACTGCGCAACCTCCTGCTGAATATTATGATCAAACGCCGAGTCCGTAGACGTGTGGCCCGCTCTCGTGCCCCACATCTGGTCGCACTGGTAGCCAGCCTGCCACGCTGCCGAAACTGGTCTCCTGAGCTTGCCCCAGATACGCACCAAAGCGTGAGATAGAACAATCAATCGTGTGTCCCCGTCAGGTTTGGGTAAACGAACCATTTCACTGTGCGCCCGCTCAGGAGGCCAGGACAGCCACTGCTCGAAAACCATAAACATCTTGGCCATGCGCTCGAGCGCTTGGTCCGACAGAGCGTCCAGGCATCTGGGTGAAATTCTGCTCGGCCCAGCTGCCGTCCGCGTCGAAAACCTGCGAATGGCAGCCCGCACTTGCTGGTGGTCGAGCTCGGGCAGAGCAGGCCAGCTCTCGTGGCCTGGCGGCAGCTCAGGGGGCAAAAGGTCGTGATGCCGCCATACTCCCTCCCACACGTCAAGGGTGTGGTTTGCCAGCAGGTACGGCTGCGCGTTCACGTCGAAATTGAGCTGCTCCTGCTTGCCACGCACCTTGGAGGCTGCATGGGCCCGACTGGCCCCACCTAAGAAAGCCTGCTTAGCCCAGCCTCGCCAAGCCTTCTCCGAGGCCCCTCTCGCTGCCTTCAGCACATCATCGGCCTTCCTCGTGATGTTGTCCAGGCCCGAGTCGAAGTCAGCATCGCCGATCATGCCCAGGCCCCGCAGCAGGAAGTCTACGGTGTCCTGATCAAGGTAGTGACATGTCTTCTTGTCGCGGGCGATCCTGCGGCAATATTGGTCCACCTCGTAGAAGGCCTGCAACACCTTGGTGTACTGCAGGGGCGTTAGCTGGCAGACCACTGAAGCCAACTGTAACCGTTGACAAAACCTGCCCAGTCGGTCCCGCTCCGACCTGAGATGCTGACACCATCTCTTGGCCGTCGCCCACGCATAGACCTTGGGCTCGCGGTGCGTACGCCGGCGCGGAGGTTCCCATGCCAGCAGCTTCCACTTGAAACGTGGAGGGCCTGACCTGCCGACGAAAGGGGTCGCGTCCTTGTCCACCTTGTCATACCTCCCCGCCAGCTCGAAATCGATACCGTCCAGGACTGTGTCCCACAGCAGGGCCAAATCTGTAACCTTCTTGACTTCCAGAAAAACATGGTCCACTGCCTCCCACGGGTACGGGAACCTGGCGCACCCACATGGCGGAGTAACAGGGAAAGCCCTTGGCTCGTCTGGCACGAGACACCACGCTGGCCTGTCTTTGCCCAGGAGGTCGATACTGACTGGGTAATGCGGGGGTGGTATTGTGCCGTACATATCTTCCACCACTGCAGCCCCTAGCCTAGACGACAGATTTGCACACGCGATGAAGTAATCGATCGTAGACTTGCCGTCCTCCTTGCAGCACGTGGCCGACGCTGGCGTGTAAGACAACCCAGCAAGAGACTCAATCCACCTCCTCGCATTCAGAGCTGCTATGTCAGAATTCCAGTCACCTGCTAAGATCCAATCGAAACCCGCAGCATTCCAGGTCGCAACTCTCTGCGCTATGGCCCACAGAATGGAGAGGTTCTCACCCGTCAGCCCAATGCTCGTCACCAAGTATGCACTGACCACAATCACCCCCCCAGGGACGCCCCAATTGACAAAGCTGGCAACCACTCTGCCTGGGTAGATGATGGGGTCGCCGTCAGGAGGCTTCGTGATCATCACGTTCGTGGGCACCAGTATGGCGACCCCGCAGTGATTGGCCTGCGGGCCCCTGGCGTTGGTCGCCAGGGCTGGTGCCCACATCCCGTGGAGGCCGAGGTCCTTGGCTCGGTGCTGGAACTCCCCGAGGCGTGACTCCACAATCCTCGTCTCCTGTGCACAGATGATCTTGGCCTTCGCAACGGCCAGGAAGTCGAACAATGGCCCGAAGGAGCCTGCATTCACCGACATAATTGTTCCCGCAATGGCGGGTGAAGAAGATTTTCCCTCCAACTCGCCCGTCTTAGATATATCGGACCCGACGCTCATGCTACCACGTCCGAGATCCAAATGTTCATCAGCGGGGGCGGAGGGAGATGAAGAGGCTGCACCTGCAGCCTCCTCGCGTTCTGACTGACGTATTTCCAAGGGGTTCGGGCAAATAGTGGGGAAGAGGTCGTCGGCTTCTCGATCTGCGTCAAGAAACTCGAACGGGTCGTACTCCCCGTCCATGTTTGATCCCACCATGGCCCCAGTAGGTCGGTACCCTCTGCCGTCCGATGTCGGGGCAGGCTCACAGCGAGGCGAAGAGGGTGAGTGGTGCGTGCCGCGGGGGCCCCTGGCCTCCCACGGTCGGTACTCTCCGCCCTCAGCTTTCCTCATTGCTGCTTGCCCGCGGTCGACGGACGGTGAGCAGTGCGTACCTCCTGGGGCTGAGACTGTCATCGGTGCACACCCCGTCTGCGAAGCAGAAGCCGCACTCTGCAGGGTACACGATGCACGGGGTTCCACCTCCGCACTCTGCTCGGCTGGCCGAGTGAGCATTGCTGAGGGTAGCCAACTCGTGCCAATACAGTTCTCATCCCAAGAGACATGTGCCGATGTCGTAGACGCAGCCGCCCCCCGTGACGTACACGATGCACGGGGTTCCGCCTCAGGCCTCTGTTCGGCAAGCCGAGTGAGCCTCCCTGAGGGTAGCCGACGCGTGCCAATAACCTCAGACACATCCCAGGAGACACTTGCCCGCGGTGTAGTACTCGCCGCCGACGCCGTAGTCCTTCCTGGAGTCGCGAGTGAAGCTGATACCCCGCTTCGAGGGGACACATCATTGCTTGCCGCCATTGCTGCTGCAGAACTGAGTAACATTCCAATCCCGATGCTGACGAATCTATTGTTTGCGAGCCCTCTTGCACGCTTCAATGTACGTCGACTGGAACCTCTTGAACCTCTCCGTGACTGCCTCGGCGGAGACGTTCTCGTCCGTAGGGATTCCTGCAGCATTGAGCGTGGCCCGCATGTCTTCCTCTCCCATCTCGATGTCTGAAATTTCGTCATCTTCAGGTTCTTGTGCAGGGGGCTCTGGGGCATGGGGCGAGGGTGGCTTTGCCTGCGGCGCCTGCTGCAGCTTGGTGACCGTCTCCGCCATAGCTTGTAGCCCTGCAGTAAGATCAGGCCCCAAGCCCAGAGTACTAGCAACACGCCCCAACTGTTCCACCGACACCGCGAACCCAGGAAGCATCTCATGGAACGTGGGCGGCCTTTCCTGCTCTGGCGGGCGGGCCTGAGACATGGCTTTGCGCGTATCCTCCTCGAGCCTGACCACCTCAGCAGACGCCTCCACGAGCTTGGCCTCCGCCTTGTCCAAGTGTCCCTGCAGCTCCAGGATCTTGGCTCTCTGCTCCTCGACCGCCCTGCGCACGCTGGACTCGTGGGACCTCGCGTGCTGGAGCTTCGCCGCCAGCGATCGAGCCTGGTCCTCAATCGGGCGTCCATCGAACAGCTCCCGCTCCAAGGTCTCCTTCTCCTTTTTGTAACTGGCCAGCACCGTCGCGTCCCTGTCGGAGGAGAGCAGGCGCATGATGGAGTCCACCTCCTTGATGCGCTTGCGTTTCTCTTCGGCTCCGTCAGGTTGTGACTGCGCCCATGGTGGTGGCGGTGATGGCTCAGCCTTCTCTGCGGTGAGCCTCTTGACCTGTTCTTCGAGCTGTGCACACCGAGCGGCGAGGCCTTTGTCCACCTGGCTGGGGCTCTTGGATCCTGCAGCATGGACACTAGGGGCCTTCCCTCGTTTGTACTCTTTGAACACCACCGACTTATGGAGCTGACACTGCTTGCAGTACAACGTACCTCCTGCATTGAACCACGGCTTGCCAGTGACAGAGTGGACACACGACTTGCATATCCACGGTTCGTCAGCAGCAACCCTCCGAGGAGCCATGGCGCTCGCAGGAGACTGGGCCACGGGCTCCTGTGCTGGGAGGCCGTGCCGCAAGCTGCGATGCGTGGGGCGGACCACGCACCGCTCTGCCTGGGGCGAACCAGGCGAAGGATGAAAGCTGGCCGCGGACTAGCGGTATCCACTTTGTTCCCAGGGGAAACCAAAACCTTGAGCCAAAATGGCTACGGAGGAGGAGGAGGAGGAGGAGAAGAGGAAGAGAAGGTGGAGGATGGGGAGGAGGAGGAAAGGAGGAGGGGAAGGAGGAGGGAGGAGAAAAGGAGGAGGAGGAGGAGGAGGAGGAGAAGGAAGAGGAGGAGGAGGAGGGAGCAGGAGCAGGAGAAGGAGCAGGAGGAGGAGGAGGAGGAGGAGGAGGGGGAGGAGGTGGAGAAAAAGCAGGGACGGTTGATCATGTGCTTCTGCGCGGGTGTAAACGGTTTCCCCTGTGCGAGAGGCATACATCGCAGAACTATGCAGGATGAGAAATGGGGCCCTGCCACTATGTGGGACAAACAAAACACGTAATCATCTTGAACAAACACCTTGATAAGCGTCAGTACTTCTTGAAACTACTCGCAATTATTTCCTTCGCCTTGACGTACCGTCTGATGGAAAGGACACTGCTGAAGAAGATATCGGGCTCCAGCTGGAACAACAGTTGTCCTTTGCGCACTGCCTGAACGCGCTGCCTCTGCACCACCTGATAGCACGTACACGAGACCATAAGAGTTGCAAATCATAGTTGTATGAATGATTAAGCCTAGGTACCATCGCAGCAACAAAGCTTGATCATGCAACTCAGCTCCACCCATCCAGTGCTGTGCGCTGTGGGGCATGCCCGGTCAAAACGGCCCTCTCCTCACCCAGCCGCACAGTAAGGCCCAGCCTCCCCCAAGCGATATTGGGGAGGACTCGTATACTTCACCCCGCCTTCGCCTCCGGGATGGTCCCCTCGCGTCGCTTCGAGTGCTGGCGTGTAGGCGCAGGGCGCGATCCATTTCTCATTTGAGCCCAAACCAGTAAGGATCCTTGGGCCGCGTGTGCTTGAGTAGACGGAGGTCAAAGTCGAGGGGGAGGAGGAGGTCGACGGAGGAGGAGAGGAGGAGAGAGGAGGAGGAGGAGGAGGAGGAGGAGGAGGAGGAGGAGGAAGAGGCGGAGGAGGAGGAGCTAGGGTAGGCAGAGAGGAGGGGGGGGAGGAGCAGGAGGAGGAGGGATGACCTGCCTTCGTCCTCCCCCACCCCTCGGAGGCGGTGAAGCTGGCCCGTCTGCCAGAGCTCCGCGACATGTTCGCCCCCGCGAGCGGGGTCGCGCCGCCCCTCCCCCCCAGCCAGGGCGCTCTTCCCTCCGCGGGGTCGGCGGCAACCTGCGAGAGGTCCCCGCGCGGTGCGGTGTGCACGACGTGTGTCGAGTGGGGGATCGACTACAGAATTGATTTCTCCCAAACTTAGTTTTCTCGCCGAAACCAGGAAAAAGAAGCGTTCGTAGAACGTTCTCGAACGAGCGTTCTACGTTTTGCTCATGGACTCGACGGGAGAATCAGTTTTCGGGTAAGTCAATTCTGTAGTCGATCCACAACTCGAGTGTGGTGGGCCCGTCGAGATACCGTTCTCCGAAGACGTCTCGGGCGACTGGTGCCTCCAGGGCCCCCAAACCGTCCGGTGGCGGGCCAGACTCAGACGGCGACGCCGACGCCGACGACGACGCCGTCGCCGACGACCACGACGCTGACGACGGCGACGGCGACGACGCTGACGACGACGACGAAGCGGTGAGTTGTGTGACCTTGTCGGGATACGGTCCTCCGAAGACGTCTCGGTCGACTGGGGCCTCTGGGGTCCCAAAACCGTGCGGCGACGGGACTCCCTGTAAGCAATGGGCGGTCTTGATTCCAGAGGGGTCTCAGAGTCTTCAGTCTTTGTTGTTGTGTGTCTTCTGTTTTCCCCCGTCCGCCCTCCTCGTCCTCGCCCTCCTCGTCCTCCTCGTCCTCGTCCTCGTCCTCCTCCTCGTCCCCTTAGCCCTCCTCTCCCTCCTCGTCCTCCTCCTCCTCGCCCTCCTCGCCCTCCTCGCCCTCCTAGGCCTCCTCGCCCTCCTCACCCTCCTCGTCCTCCAGCCTTTTGCCTGATTTCGGCCTCGGGGGGCCCATCATCTCGGGACCCGGAGCCAGCAAGTTTAGGTCTGGGACGAGAAGCTCTCCCCCCCTCCCGGGAAGGGGCCCGGCACTCGGGCGTTCGATGGTCTCGCATCGCACCGAGGTATGAGATCGAGGTCGGTTCGGGGAGGATGCCCCCAGTGTTCTTCGTGCTTGCTGGATGCTCTGTGTGCATCCTGGGGAGGGTCCCCCTGGATGCTCTGTGTGCTTTGGCCGGCGGAGGGCCTCAGGATCTCTAGGGATGCTCATCTGGCCCAGGTCCGACTGTCGCTCGACAGCAGCTCCGTGTTCAGTGGGGTGTGCACCGCGGCGCAGTTCTCCCAGCGCCCCCTCCACCGGGGGCGCGCGTGGCCTCCCCTGAGGCCCGACGTTGCCCTCCTCCTCCTGTTCCTCCTCCTCCTCCTCCTCCTCCTCCTCCTCCTCCTCCTCCTCCTCCTCCTCCTCCTCATTGCCCTCCTCCTCCTCCTCCTCCTCCTCCTCCTCCTCCTCCTCCTCTTCCTCCTCATTGCCAACATACCACGGCCGGAGCTCTGGACGCCATCTTTCTGCGTCCCTCTTGAAGCCGCACGGATCTGTGAGGGCCCCCGCGGGACCCGAAGTTTGGCGGAGACTCCCACTGTGAAACAAGTGCAGCGCCTGGATCTCAGGGCCCGCGAGCGACCTGGCCTGACCAGGCCTTGACTCCCGGGGAGGTCCCCCCCTCCCTCCTCCTTCTCCTCCCTCCTCCTCCTTCTCCTCCTCGTCCTCGTCCTCCTCCCCCTCGTCCTCGTCCTCCTCCTCATTCCTCCTCTCCTCCTCCTCCTCCTCCTCCTCCTCCGTCTCCTCTCCTCTCTCCTCCTCATTGCCCTCCTCCTCCTCCTCCTCCTCCTCCTCCTCCTCCTCCTCCTCCTCCTCCTCCTCCTCCTCCTTTTCCTCCTCATTGCCCTCCTCCTCCTCCTCCTCCTCCTCCTCCTCCTCCTCCGCCCCCCTCCAAACATCCGGCCTTGTCGACCCCGCCGGCGCTTCCTCGGTCTCGGCCTCCGGGGGCTGGCCTCGTGCCCCCCCCCCGGCCGCCCCATGCCGAGCTTCCAGATCGTCTGCAGGTGCGCCGTCCTAGTGCGGGCTCTCGTGGTCCTGGTGCTGAGCACGCGGGGTTTCCCCGCTGCTCCTGCTCCTGCGCTCCCGCCCCTGCTCCTGCCCTGCTCCTGGCTCCTGCCGCCACCGCTGCCGTCTGCTGCTTCTCCTGCTGCTGCGGCTCCGGCTCTGCTTCCTCCTCCGTCCCCCTCTTTCCCTTCCTCCTCCGTCATCCTCTTCCCTCCTCCTCCTCCTCCTCCTCCTCCTCCTCCTCCTCCTCCGTCTCCTCCTCCGTCTCCTCCTCCTCTTCCTCCTCATTGCCCTCCTCCTCCTCCTCCTCGCCCTCCTCCTCGTCCTCCGCCTCCTCCTCCTCCTCCTCCTCCTCCTCCTCCTCCTCCTCATTGCCCTCCTCCTCGTCCTCCTCCTCCTCCTCCTCCTCCTCCGCCCCCCTCCCCGCGTCCTGCCCTTGTCGACCCCGCCGGCGCTTCCTCGGTCTCGGCCTCCGGGGGCTGGCCTCGCGCCCCCGCGGGGCCGCCCGATGCCGAGCCTCCAGAGCATCTGCAGGGGCGCCGTCCTGCCGCGGGCTCCTTGTGGTCCTGGTGCTGAGCACGCGGGGCTCTCCCCCGCTGCTCCTGCTCCTGCGCTCCCGCCCCCGCTTTGCTCCCGCTCCTGGCTCCCGCCGCCACCGCTGCCATCTGCTGCTTCTCCTTCTGCTGCGGCTCTGGCTCTGTTTCCTCCTCCGTCCCCCTGCTGCTCCTGCTCCTGCTCTGCCCTGCTCCTGGCTCCTGCCGCCACCGCTGCCGTCTGCTGCTCCTGCTCCTGCGCTCCCGCCCATGCTCCTGCCCTGCTCCTGGCTCCTGCCGCCACCGCTGCCGTCTGCTGCTTCTCCTGCTGCTGCGGCTCCGGCTCTGCTTCCTCCTCCGTCCCCCTCTTTCCCTTCCTCCTCCGTCCTCCTCCTCCTCCTCCTCCTCCTCCTCCTCCTCCTCCCTCTCATCCTCCGCGCAAGCTCCTGGTGTGCCATCGCGGCTACCAGGTTCACCGTCGCCACTGGCGGTAGAGCGCAAAATCCTGGTGTGCCATTGTGGCTACCGGGTGCGCTCGTTTTCTCGATCTGATATTCTGTCTTTGGTGGAAGGGACCGCACATCAAGAGAGGGATACTGCGGATCATATGGCAATATTACTGGATGGATCGGAGAGGCGGAGCATACATTGAAAGGAGTAGCGATTGTGCAAACACACGCGCCAACGGAGACGTTCACATACATATGGAGCGTCTTGAGGACGAGAGGAAAAACGATAATCAAACTGTCAAAAGGTCCCACCCCGAGAGGCCACAAGAGGACCCACGACACAGAGGATGATGATGATGATGATGCTGATGATGATGATGATGATGATGATGATGATGATGATGATGATGATGATGATGATGATGATGATGATGATGATGATGATGATGATGATGATCTGATGATGATGATGATGATGATGATGATGATGATGATGATGATGATGATGATGATGATGATGATGATGATGATGATGAGGATGAGGATGAGGATGAGGATGAGGATGAGGATGAGGATGAGGATGAGGATGAGGACGAGGATGAGGATGAGGATGAGGATGAGGATGAGGAGGATGAGGAGGATGAGGAGGAGGAGGAGGAGGAGGAGGAGGAGGAGGAGGAGGGACACAGGTGGCGTCAGGGAAGACCAGGCGGAGGGTACGAAGTATGTCAAGTGCTCTGGGATCCTTGGAAATACACACCTCCCCGACCTACTACGACGCCCCAGCGACAGACCGCCCTCTCCCTCCAACCACGACGGGCCGAGCGTAACTACTACCAACTGTCCTCAAGTGGCTCACGAAGCCCCCAGTCGTGTACACAAGTCTGTGTTGGGGACCTTCTGGCAGCCACGAGAGAGCCCGAGGGAAGTAGGACCTACCCAGCAGGGCACGCTCAAGGGTGACCGACCGTCGCAATTGGGATCGGAGTTGCACACACGCGACATACTACCGTACATATGACGGCATAATCCGTTGATGTCCTCTTTCGAGGTGAGAGTTTGCCGAACCTGATTAGCACGGACAACTATCGCCTGACGGTAGCGACGCGTTCCATGCAGACAATTGCCTCCGTTAAGGACCAACGTAGAGCATTGCAAGGCAGTGTGTTTCGGTTGGAGATAAATAAGTGTGACGATGAGACGTTGGAGTGTGAGAGGCTTGCGTAGATACAGATGTTGCTGGCATAGGTGAGCGAGATTGATGTCATCATTACTTATACCAAGCAGATGATGGGGATGCTGTGTGACAACTCCCAGTAGCGTCGAGTCTCTCCGGCACAGAGATCAACTACGTGAAATCGCAAGGGGACGCTATCCAGGGGCCAACACGTATGGCATGGAGCGAAGACGGTTGGTCATTCGCCCCAGCATAAGAAGTACGAGAGTAGGTCCCACTGTCCCGTCCAAGGCACCGCCACCGACCCCGAGTGCCAGCAGCCGAGATGATCCGTGGCAGAGGCCTCCGACGATTGCCGAGAAATTCACTACGGCCTACGGGTGGCCATATACCGTTGTGAGAGAGAAGCGACACAGTTGAGTGAAGTTGCGAGAGGTTGAACACATCTTTTTTTCAGTTGGTCTTAGATTGCAGCCAGGAGTCAGGTAGATCCTGGCGTTCGGTGCGTCTTCTCCCCCTCGAAAGGGATGTGGGGACGGGATGACATCAACAAGAACCGGGCCGCACCTTGTTTTGTTTTTTGTTAATGGGCCGACGTCTCAGGCCGAATGGGGGTTGGGACGGGGCGACATCGTCAAGTTCCAGGCCCCACCGCCCAGAGCATGCGCGATTTGTGGGGAGGTGGGGGTGGGGAGACTGAGGGTGGTGATGTGGGGTGGAGGAAGGGTTGCTCCCGACCTGTAGCCGTCCGTCTGGAAGAGACCACGGCCACAGGCGCCGCACAGGTCGCAGAAGTGACTGAGGCAAGGTCCGCCCTAACGAGGGGGCGCCCCTTCCCCATCGGAAGTTTGGCGAGGGGTCGCCCTGGGCTGCCCTTCAGAAATTTCGGTCGGGTCCGGCATCCATATTCACATAACAGAGGTCTAGAAATATTGCACGCAGCCACTTGCACGACCTCCGAGCGCCTTGTCCTTGTCCTTGTCTCATCCTCCGTCTTTCCTCTCCTCCTCCCTTCTCCCTCCTCCTCCCTCCCGGACCCTTGGGTCCAGTGGGGAGAGCGGGGATGGGCCCGTGCCCCACGGCGCGCCCAATGCTGGTTTGCCCCCTTCTATCGTTTCGCCAGAGGGTTCCAATAGGGATGAGGGGCCGCAGATGAGTTCCACGGCGGAGCGGGGAACCCCACAGTGGGGCCGCGCATCAAGATTCCGAGTGTTTTTCGTCAGGATGCCCTGAGTTTCTTCGTTTCGCGCGCTGCGCGGTGACCTCCCGCGTCCGATAAAGAACCTGCCGCTCTGGGCTGCCCCCCCAGTTGCACCTCTCGCGCGGGGTTTCAGGGCTGGGTTTCCTGCGAGGATTCCTTGCGGCCGCGTCCGCACTGATGACAACCTGGTCTGACAGCCGCTTCGCTGGAGATTTCCTCACAGTTTGTGCTCTTTCCTCAATGCGGGCCACAATTTGTTGTCCGTGCGGCCGCGGTCCCTTGTACAAACATATGCACGTGCACATGGCCGTGCTCTCTCCCCTGCCCCCTAGAGCGGCCTCGACCTCCAACTCCTCCTCTTCGGCGCGCCACTTCACCTTTTCCGCTATTCGGGTGCTTGGCTGGAGTAATCCGACCTCCCTCCTGCTTCCTTTTTCGGGCGGGGCTAGAACGAACATGAACCCTTTCCAGAGCGCTTCGGAACGATTTCGAGCCGTTTCTTTATTTCTTGGGGCATGACGGGCGTCATGGCCCCCGCTCCCCCCCCCATGATGTAACGCTCCCCCCCCAGTGCGCTCCGGGCACTGCCGCCGTGCGCATAGGGATCCGCGTAGGTGTCCGCGTAGGAATCCGCATAGGAGTCTGGTCCGCAGTCGTCGTCGTCGTCGTCGTCGTCGTTGTCGTCGTCGTCGTCGTCGTCGTTGTCGTCGTCGTCGTCACTCGTGGTTCGTCGCTCGTCGCTCATCGTCGTAGTGCGCGCGGACGCGGCTGGAACCTGTTTTTTATTCCGGGCCGATGACGGCAATCATCTGGGGGGGGTGGAGAGGGTCGACGTCACGCTTCGCGCCGGCGGCGTTTGGGAATCTGGGAATGCCTAGGAATGACGGATGACGGGTAGCACCAGCATGTAGGGGGCGATTTGCACCACGACGCCTGTGTACACCACAGTGCCTGCATGCACCACAGCGCCTGTGTACACCACAGCGCCTATGTACACCACAGCGGCCGCGTGCAACACAGCGTCAGTTTGTGCCACCGTGCCTGCGGGCGCAACAGCTCTTATGTACACCACAGCGCCTGCGTACACCACATCAACCGTTTGCAACACAACACCAGTGTACACCACAATGCTTGCGTGGATTCCAGTGCTTGTGTGCACCACGGCGCCTGTGTGCACCACAGCAACCGTGTGCAACACATACATCACCACTGTTGTATATAGAATGTTAGAGGGAATCCCTATGACACTCCGGAGCGCATGTGGATTCCACAGAAAAAACAGAAAGGAATCCTCATGGACAAAGGAGCGCCGCTGGAATCTACGAGTCCTCCCGAGTCCGCCCGCGTCACCGTAACTTCTCCCGTCTGCGTCCAGGAGGCTCCAACTAAGTTGGCCGTCCGAGAACCAAGTGGACCGAAAGATGAGGAGGTGGAGGTGGAGGAAAAGGGAAGAGGGAAGAACGTCGCATTCGATTATCAGCACTTTTCTGGCGTGGCGTTTAGTTGTCCGCAGCAGATCCTCACGTACATGCTCCTTTTACTTTTCCTATGCACGCAGGCGCTGTGGTGTGTACCAGCGCTGCGTTGGGCGCGGATGCTGTAGTGTAGACAGGCGCTGTTGCGTGCACAGGCGCTGCGGTGCACGCAAGCATTGTGGTGTACACAGGCGTTGTGTTGCACATGGTTGGCTGCGGTGTACACATATGCACCGGCGCTGTAGTGTACGCAAGCACTGCGGTGTCCACAGGCGCTGCGTTGCACACGGATGTTGCGGTGTACGCAGGCGCTGTGGTGTACACGCGCGCTGTGGTGCACGCGAACGTTGTGGTGTACACAGGCGCATTGGGGCAGATCGCCACCCACATGCTGCTCGCGTCGTCGTCGTCGTCGTCGTCGTCGTTCGTCGCGTCGTGCGCGCGGGCGCGGCTGTGGTGCACGAGCCGCACGACGGGGGGAGGGGGGGCGTTACGTCATACCCCCCTCGCCCCCCCCCCCCCTGTGACGCCCGTCATCGCCGAACATAAAGAAACGCGCTCTTCAGAGTGTCCCGGAACGTTCTGAAAAAGGCCGCGGCGCCCGATGCATCTTCCAGAGCCGGTGGATCTCAGAGATTTTCGATTCGTCCTCACTGGAATTTATCCTCGTCCTGGCTTCGTCTTACTCATCCTCCCTCCTTCCCCCTCCTCTCCCCCCTCCTGCTGTGCCTCCTCGTTCTGCTGCTCCCCCTGCTGCCGTGTGGTGCTCCTCCCCAGGTCTCGGCGACCGCCGCGGGCGGCGCGTGAGCCGCGGGATGCGCGCTGGGATGCGCTGGCCTTTGCGGGCTGGACGTCGGTTGTCGGAGGCGACGACAGGGGCGAATAGCCCAGGGGCGGGCATGACACGCACTCGCCCGAGAGCCTCGCCGAAGACATGCACCCTCGGCGCCCCTGGACACATGTGTTTTTCTCCTCGTGGCTATTCGCCCCCATCGTCGCGCCCGAGTCGGTTGGGCACTCCAGGCTGCCCGATTGCGGTCCACGTGCCCAAATCTCCAACGCATCGAGCAAAAACAGCACGGACGTTTTTCGCCGCCTTCGGCCTCATGGGGCCTTCGCCAGGCCCAGCGGCAGTCAGAGCGACTCAGGATGAGAAAGCTCTGGCCCCGGGGAAAGGATCGGGAGTTCCGGGGGACCCGTCTTGGAACGAACAGGACATCGGATCTTTGGGCAGATGGTGTAAGAGAATCGCGTCGCCTCGCCGATGCATCGGCGATGCGGTTGCGATGCGGTGCAAGCTGGATCCATCTTGCTGTCGCTGAACAGGACGACACAGGAGGAGACAGTTGGAGCAGGGGGAGGATTATTGAATCGCTTCGCTCATTCCGCCGGCCCGTGATATGGCATCGCTGGTTTTTGTCTGTGTGTTCGTTGCCCATGTTGCGCTCTTGGGGGCGGGTGTCGTTCGGACGCGTTGCGTGGGGAGTTTTGATGGTGAAGCAGTTCCCTGGGGGTCGTCTCTCGATGGGGCGAAATAGAGTCGTCGTCAAGATGCTTCTTTGGGGGGCCTCTTGGGGTCTGTTGAGAGGCCGTTCGGGGGCGCCTGGGAGACATGTTTGAAGCCTTCTGGGGCTTCTTTTGGGCCTCCTGGGAGTCTCCTGGGGCCTCTTGGCGACATCTTGGGGCCTCTTGGAGGCCTCTTGGGGCCTCTTTGGGACCTCCTGGGCGCCTTCTGGGACGGAGGGCTCCATTTTTGAGTTCTCGGTATCCCTCCTGAGTCCCTCTTGGGCCCGTCTTGGGGCCTCTTGGTCCGTCTTGGGCGGCACTTGGGCCGTCTTGAGGGCTCTCTTGGGTCGTTTCGGCGCCGTCTTGGGAGCTTCGTGGGCCGTCTTGGAGCGGTCTTGGGGGCCTCTTGGGCCGTCTTGGAGCGTCCGGAAGCCGAAAAAGCCAGAACACAAAAAACATAGAAAAAACCAATGAAAATCAACGATTTTGGCCTCTTGGGGCTCTCTTCGGAGGCCTCTTGGAAGGCTCTTGGGGCGTCTTGGAGGCCTCTTGGGCTGTCTTGGGGGCCTTTTGGGCCGTCTTGGGGTCATCTTCGGCGTCTTCGAGCGCTCTTTGGGCGTCTCGGGGGCCTCTTGGGCAGTCTTGGGGGCCTCTTGGGGCACTCTGAGCGCGCTCTGGGGAGCCTGAGAGGCCGCACCCAGAAGGAAAACCATCTCTGAGTAGACTTGGTCGGGCGGCGGTCGGGTCGGGGTACTTTTCGCCGGGGGACCCCCAGGGGCCGCCCCGCGCGCGCGAACTAGAAATACTGTTAATACTGTTAACCAGTTACCGGAGATCTTAGCACGCCCTGGCCCGTTGGGCCGGCGAATTACGGTGGCGTTGGCGACGAGGGGGTAGGATGGAAGAGAGGGGAGGAGGAGGAGGAGGAGGAGGAGGAGGAGGAGGAGGAGGAGGAGGAGGAGGAGGAGGACCAGTGTGAACCCAAGACGCATTAACGATATTGCAATACAAACCCTCCTTCCAAGGTCCCTTTCATAGGCTCCTATACCGATTCATTTTCACTAAGGGATATGCCCGTTGGAAGACAAGCGTTTGAACATCCGGAATCGTGCCAAAACGACATTTCTGGAACTTCAGCGCCGCGAACCACCTTTACTGTTGCGTCTTGACGATCATGAATCGTACCAGAACGCTGTACCTGGGATTTCAACATCGCGAATCAACGTGAGACTGTTGCGCCCTTACATTCCGACATCGTGTCCCAACACCAACTCTGGGACGATACCCATGATAATCCTTGAAACTCTTGCGAACTCTTGGGGCGAATGTGCGCGGCGCTAAGGCAAGAGCTATATTGTGGAAAGGAAGCGCCCTGCATCCGTGAAACTCTTGCGAACTTTTAAGACGAGTGTGCGCGGCGCTGAGGCGAGAGCCACATTTTCAAATCGGAACGCCCTGCATCCGTGAACATCTTGCGAGCCTTTGAAACGAATGTGCGCGGCGCTGAGGCGAGAGTCACATTTTGAAAGCGGACCGCCCTCCATCCGTGAAAGTCTTGCACACTTTTATGACGAATGTGCGCTGCGCTGAGGCGCGAGCCACATTTTGAAAGCGGACCGCTCTCCATCAGTGAAACTGTTACACATTTCAAGCTTCAGGATCACTCATTGCAAGGGAGTCCCAGGCGAAACGCCCGGCCCGTCCTTTCGACCAGCCTCGGGGTGCGATAGGGAGGAGTTCCTTTCAGGGAAAAGGCATGGATGATGATGATGATGAGGATGATGATGATGATGATGATGATGATGATGATGATGATGATGATGATGATGATGATGATGATGATGATGATGATGATGATGATGATGATGATGATGATGATGATGGAGATGATGGATGATGATGATGATGATGATGATGATGATGATGATGATGATGATGATGATGATGATGATGATGATGATGATTATGATGATGATGATGATGATGATGATGATGATGATGATGATGATGATGAGATGATGGATGGAGGAGGAGGAGGAGGAGGAGAGGGGAGGAGGAGGAGGAGGAGGAGAGAGGATGAGGAGCAGGCGGGAGGTGGGAGGAACGGAGAGGATCAGGAGGGAGGGAAACGAGAGAGAACGGAGGAGGAAGGAGGAGGGAGGAGGGATACGGAGGAGGGGTAGGAGGGAGGTGGAGGAGGGGGAGGAGGAGGCGGACGAGGAGGAGGAGGCGGACGAGGAGGAGGAGGAGGAGGAGGAAGAAGGAGGAGGAGGAGCAGAGGTGCGATGTCAAGGTGGATAAGGTCTTGCACATGGGAGGGATGAGGGATTGGTTGAGGAGGTAGGAGGAGGAGGAGGAGGAGGAGGAGGTGGAGAGGGGGGAGGAGGGGAGGAGGGAGGAGGAGGAGGAGGAGGAGGAGGAGGAGGAGGAGGAGGAGGAGGAGGAGGAGGAGGAGGAGGAGGACTGAGGAGTCAGGATGAAATGGTGGAAGGTGAGCCATCGGAGGCGGTAGATGATGATGACGAGACGGGCAGGGAGGCCAGCGTAATCAGATCCAGGCCCGTCACCGATGCTGCAGTGCACCCTCCCGTCCCAGGCCCCCGTCTCACGAGCCCGTGCGCGCTCTCCGTCTCTCTGCGAGGTGGGCCCCCTCTGGGAGACAGGCGCGCGATGGGTCTGCCCCTGCGGCGAGCGCCCTGTCGTGAACGTCAGCTGCTCTGCACCAGTTGCTCGGTATCGTTTAGCCTACCCCCAGCCCCATCCCCATCGCCATCCAGACCCCCAGCATCTCACCACCCCAGCTGGGGACACACCCCTCGAAACACCCTGACGGGACAGCCCACATCCCCATCTCCAGCGCTGCAAATCGGCCAGTGGGGTCCAGGCCAAGCCCGTGAGGGGTCGTTTCGACGGTGGGGAACGGATGCGAGCAGGCACGGCGAGAAAGTTCAAGGAGGTGGTCCAGGGAGGGTCCCGTGTTGAAGAGGTAGCGCCCCTATCCCTGTCACTGTTGCACGTGTTTGCGCACCAGGTCTCTGAATTGGAGGAGGTGGTCTCAAGCGGGATCCCCGCTTCGTCCTTCATCCTGTGCCGCTGCCGCCCTCCGGCCCCTTGCAAGCTGGTCATGCGCATGGACGCGGCTCTCAGGCGACAGCCCCATGTTGAAACCATCTCACCGTCCACTCATGTAGCCGCCATACTCTTTGCAGACAGACGTGCGCGGTAATAATCCCTGTAGGTGCTGGAAGTGGCAAGCTCCAGGATCGTAAGTGGAGGGGGAATGTCTCGGGCGCAACGTCTGGTCCGCCCTACCGAGAAAAGAGATTGATGGCGAGGAGTACGATGATGATGATGATGATGAGGAGGTGGTGCAGGAGGAGGAGGAGGACCCTTGGGCATTCTGCTTTTTCTTTTACTCTTTATAGTTCCTGGTCCGGACGGGCCTTCCGCCTAATTTGCTCACACCACAGCGTTAAGTCGGCATTTTCGCATCCTTACAGAACGCTGCGAGCCCCGTGCTTGAAGTCTGACCAGCGTCAAAAAGGAGGATGATGAGGCGGAGGAGGAGGAGGAGGAGGAGGAGGAGGAGGTGGTGCTGGAGGAGGCGGAGGAGGTGGAACGTAAGGGCTGTGCGGGGCGCTCGAAGGCCAGTGACTGGCCGCCCGTGCAGTCTCCACCTGAAGCGCAGCCATTGTAAGATGCCGATAATCCCAGGCGCGCACCACGTAGGCCCTTGATGTGGGGCACGCACACTGGGCGCTGAAGTGGCGAGCTTGGTTCCTGCTCCAAGTCGCTATCGCCGTAGCTCCTTCCAGGCACGCACCGACTTGGTTCACGGCTCAAGGCCGGTCGATGCGGATGGTTCACGCCTGGGGTGTGGCCGACCTCACGAGGGTCACAAGCCACAAGCCGCCACCTCAGCATATCAGCCGCCCACGCCGGCCAGCTCCTCCAAGCAGATCCTGCTGTGCATGCCGAAGTTCGCCGGGCGAGGAGATGGACAACCCACGTCCACGCCCGACACGCCCCCCAGAGGCTGCACATGGTCAAGCAAAATGCCCTACCATCTCTGGGCGAGCGCGGTGTCTGATCTTTAGTCGCTGCGCACGCCGGTAGCCACCGAAGCCGCATGCCGGCGCCCGCGCGCTACACCTGCACCCTCGTTGAGGGAGATCAGCAACTGCAGGAACGGGCCGGCCTTGGCCTTGCACCAGAAGGGCACACGTGACAATCTGTGCGCGGAGGGGGGGGACCCAACATGCGCCTGGCGCGTGCGCGCGGGGCACCTGTTCTCACGTGTCCACGGCCCCCCAGGGGAGGACCTGCCTTTTTAGTTGGTGGATTCTTCCCAATGAAAATACAGTGGGGGCCCTGAAGAAGGAACCCTTTTGGTTGGGGAGGGGCTCCGCGTTCCTTAAGTGTTTCACAACTTGCCTCAGGTTTTCCGTATGTTTTCGATAGGAAATCGAAGTTTAACTTATGGAAAAAAGGGGCCTCGTTCCTTATTTAGGGTTCCTTAGGTCAACGCCCCGACTGCACGTGTGCGGAGGGGGGGGGGACCCAACATGCGCCCGGCGCGTGCGCGTGGGGGCACGTGTGGGCTGGAAGGGCCTTCTTGGAAGGAGAAGGGGATGGGAGTTTGTTAGGGCCTCCTTGCTCGGGATCGCGATCGCGATCGCGAGGGACAGCGGGCTCGCGATCGCAATCGATTCACTGCTTGGCGGATCACGGGACGAGCCTTCTCGGAACGAGAAGGTGATGGGAGGTTGTCAGAGGAAGCTGAGTGAGCAACACATGCAGAATTAAGACGCGAGAGACACGCGGCTCGGGATCGCAAAGAGTCATCGGTCTACGGATTCTTGTCAACACTGACGTGTCGTTTGAGACATCCTCGAAGCAATAGGATGTCGATGTGGTTTTAAGACGTCATCTGTTCAGCATGAGGTTTTCGCTCGAGACATCTTCTGACAATTGAGATCTTGAGATGGGTCGTGAAATCGCTCGAATATTCAGAAATGGGCGTGTCGCCTGAGACATTCTGCAAACATAAGAAGTTGAATGAGTTGTTTCGAGACGTCTTCTGTCAAACATGAGGCTCCCGCTTGGGACATCCTTGAAGCAGGGAGATGTCGAGTTCGGTAGCGAACTCTTCGGATACCCACTAAAACTGACGTTTCGCTCTATAGATCTTCAAACAATGAGAATTTCGAACAGTTGTTTTGAGACGTCGAAGCACGACACCAGCGATTTCGCTCGAGACATCCTCGGAACATCGAGATGCAGAGTGCGCTCTATTGGTTGCTTCGTCTTGGATTCGCTCCTGGAAAGCTTCAGCATTGCCGAATATGGTCCCACATAGCCCCCCAATAACACACCAATACGCCCTTCACCATTTTCATCATCATCCCAATCATGGTCATGCTCATCGCCATCCTTGTCCTCATCATCTTCATCTTCATCCTCATCCTCATCATCAATCTCATCATCATAAGCATCGTCGTCGTCGTCATCGTCATCGTCATCATGAGCGGGGTAGTCGTGAAACTACGAGGGGGAACAGTCGTGGAACCAGATAGGGGGACAGTGGTGAAACCATGAGGGGGGGTGAGTCGTGAAACCAGTCATGAAACCATAAGGGGGGCGAGTCGTGAAACGACGGGGTGCACACCGGTGAACACAGAAGGGGGCAGCTGTGACACACTGATGGGGTGAGTCGCGAAACCACCAGGGGGACAGTCGCGAAACCATGAGGGGAGTGAGTCGTGAAACCATGAGGGGGGACACCCGTAAAATTGCAGAAGGGCCGCAGGAACCACACCCACACTTCAGGTGCCACTTGCACCACAGTGCGACAGCAAGCGTGCCCACTTTTCAATTATCACCGACAGCTAACGTACCCACGTTTCAACGACAGCAGGGCCGCAGCAGATGTACTCCCATTTCAACAACCACCAGCAGCGACGCCACAAGATGATAGCAAACGTACCCAACACCATAAGGGGTGTGGCTGTGGAACCAGGAGGGCCGCCGCAAATGTACCCACATTCCAGTTGTCACCAGCAGCTACGACAGAATGGCAGCACGGTTGCCAACATTTGAACTGTCACTGGCAGCTCACATAGCAACACATCAAAACAGATGTGCCGCAGCAAGCGTAACCATACCTCATCTGCCATCAGCAGCGACACCGCAGGAAGGCAGCAAACGCACCCACATGTCAACTGCCACGGGCAGCAAACGTACCCACAGCTCAACGGCATAACGGCCGCAGCAACCGTACCCACACTCCAGTAGCCACCAGCAGTTTCACTGCAAGCGTACCCACGTGTCACATACCACGGGCAGCAACCGCACCCACATTTCAACATGAATGTCCCCCTCGATATATCCTCTAACAATGGAGCAGGAGCAGGAGCAGGAGCAGGAGCAGGAGAGATGCTGGTTTCATTGGGGGCGGCATTTGAGTAGCCTGCAGGGGTTAGGCCCGACGAGCCTGGAATGTGAACAGGAGGCCCTCGACTGGCTCCCAGAAATCTCTCGACAGGCGCCCAACAGGCCCTTGAGAGACACCACAAACAGTAAGTTGGGCCTGCACCTCTACAGGAGGAATGCTCAACAGTAGTAAGATAGCGTGGGGACATTTTTTTTTTGTTTTTCTTTTTAAACATTTGGGTTATTTTTTCCAGTATTTATGATTTTCCTGCGAAGATCCCCCTGTTGGGGGACACGCCCGACTTAACACAAACATCTCATTGACCATGTTGGTCTTTCCGGGCCCTGTCAGGGGTCCTCTTGGAGTCTTCTCGGGCCGTGCCCCAGCAATTGAAATGTAGGTGCGCTTGCTAGCATGCTGTGGTGCAGCTGCTGGTGTCTGTTGACATGTGGGTAGGTTTGCTTCGGTCCACATGCCGTTGAAATCTGGGCATCTAAGGAATCCCAGCGACTTCACCCGTGCGCTCGTGCGCACGCAAACTGAGAGAAGCGACGTTTCCAGTTCTTGTTCAGATAGGTTCCCATCAAAATAGGCGTTTCGCCTGAGACATTTTCGAAGCATCGGATGTTGAAAGATTTGGTTTGAGACGTCTTATGTTCAAGCTGTGGCTCCCGCTCGAGGCATTCTCGGAACATCGAGATGTTGAAATGGGTAGCGAAAGAGTTCGGAAAGTGTTCGAATATTCGGAAATGGCCGTTTCGCTTGAGACATTCTC
The DNA here is from genome assembly GCA_963575745.1 of Prorocentrum cordatum. Lineage (NCBI taxonomy): Eukaryota > Dinophyceae > Prorocentrales > Prorocentraceae > Prorocentrum > Prorocentrum cordatum. Next base: position 61,240 of record CAUYUJ010017181.1, on the reverse strand, counting down.
CCAAACATGAGATGGTGAAAGAGCCGGTGCAAGACGCTTTTTTTTGAAACTGAGGCTTCTGCTCGAGACACCCTTGAAAAAGGAGATGCTGAGATCGTTCGCGAAATCGCTTGAAGACTCAGAAATGTCAGTTTCGCTGAGACATCCTCTAAACTCTAAACCCTTAGATGTTGAAAGAGTTGTCCGTCTCATGTTCAAACATCAAGCTATCGCTCGAGACATCCTCGGGACATGGAAATGCTGAAATGGTGGCGAAACCGGTCGACCACTCAGAGTTGGCAGGTTTTTCTTGAGGCCTCCGAACGAAGGAATGTTGAAAGAGTTTGCCTAACACGTCTATCGTCGGAAATGAAGATTTCGCTCGAGGCCTCATTGATCAAATTTCATGTTGAGTGGTTTTGTGAATGTCACATCTCTTCCAAAATGAGACTCTTGCTCGAGGCAACTTCGACTGATCGAATCTGGAGGGGACCCTGAACCAACCGAACCGGCCGTCTCGCTCGAGACATCCTCCGAAACATCGATTTCAGAGGGAAGTTTGAGCCAACTTCGTCTTGGAATCGCTCGGATGGCCTCATAACGGCTCTCTTCGACCCCCCAAACACGAACCCGCCAGCAGCACATCTACCCGCAGTTCAGCGGCAAACAAACAGCCGAAGCAAACGTATTGAGATTTCAATTTCCACCAAAACCTACACTACAGGGTGACAGCAAACGTACCCACATGTCAACTGCCGCGGCAGCAATCATTCCCACAGTTCAACGGCAGAATGGCCGCAGCACGCGTACCCACATCTGCACAGTCACAAGTCGTTACCCCACGGACGGTAGCAGGCGTGCTGACATTTTAAACCACGGCAGGAGGGCCGCAGCAGATCTCCTGTCGTTGACTTGTGGGTACGTCGATTGACGCTTCGCGTAAGCTCACCAACCCATCCAGGCACGATGCCACCGAGAGGTGACGGGAAGCGTGAAGGCGAGACACACATAGTGGAACGGCGCGGGAGACAAGGATGAATTGCGAGACCCTGACAACGAGGGTAACTCTGAAACCTCGATTTCGGCAGGAACTGCGAACCAGCATCGTCTTGGAAACGCTTTCGGATGGCTTCAAAACTGCCCTCCTCGGGAACTGGGCCGAGACAACGTTCGAATACTCAGGCATGGCAGTTTCGCTTGAGTAGCTTTCAACGTGAGCTCTCGCTCGAGGCATCCTCAAACAATGGAGATGCTGGACATACCAGGGATGGCATTTGAGTTGCCTGCGGGGGTGAGGCTGTTGGGGGCGGCATCGAGCAAGGCACTGATCCCTTTGTTACTGCGGTCCTTACGCCGTCGAAATGTGGTTCGTTGGCTCAAGAGAGACGACGGCTCGGGGGAGTCTCACTATGATTCGAGTGGAGTTGTATTGGGACCTGGGACCCAGTTGAGACCCCGCGACTCCACGGGGTGCTGGTGAACATGTTGCCGCTTTCGTTGGCTCCTGGGAGGTCCAGGAGAGTGGAGCTGTACAGGGAACCTCGTCGAGACCTCGCGGCTCCCTGGGAGCTGCAACGTGTGAACATGTCGCCACTCTCGTGGGCTCCTGGCAGGTCGCGCGGAGTGGAGTTGTGCGGGGACCCAGTTGAGATCTCGCGGCTCCCTGGGGGGAGAGGCTGCGAAGTGTGACTGAGACCTCGCGGCTCCTAGGGGGGCTACGAAGTGCGACATTGTCGCTACGTTCGTCGGTTCCTGGGAGGTCGCGCGGAGTGGAGTTGTACGGGGATCACGTCGAGACCTCGCGGCTCCTTGGGGGCTGCGAAGTGTAAGCATGTCGCCAGGTTCGTGGGCTCCTGGCAGGTCGCGCGGGGTGGAGTTGTGCGGGGACCCAGTGGAGATCTCGCGGCTCCCTGGGGGGGGGGCTGCGAAGTGTGAACATGTCGCCGTTTTGTGGGCCCCTGGGAAGTCGCGCGGAGTTGGAGCTGTAAGGAGATCCCGTCGAGGCGTCGCGGCTCCGTGGATGGGTCTGCGGAGTGTGAGCATGTCGCTACGTTCGTGGGCTCCTAGTTGTACGGGGACCCAGTGGAGATCTCGCGGCTCCCAGGAGGTCTGCGAAGTGCGGCTTTGTCGCTACGTTCGTGGGCTCCTGGGAGGTCAGCGGAGTGGAGTTGTACGGGAACCCAGTTGAGACCTCGCGGGTCCTTGGGGGGCTGCGAAGTGTGAACATGTCGCCGTTTTCGTGGGCTCCTGGGAGGTCAGCGGAGTGGAGTTGTAAGGGGATCCCGTCGAGACCTCGCGGCTCCCTGGGGTGCTGCGAAGTGTGACCATGTCGCCATTTTCGTGGGCTCCTGGCAGGTCGCCCGGAGTGGAGTTGTGCGGTGACCCTGTTGAGACCTCGCGGCTCTTAGGGGGGCTGCGAAGTGCGACACTGTCGCTACGTCGTGGTCTCCTGGGAAGTCCAGCGAAGTGGGCTTGCACGGGGATTCATGTGCATCGCAGTTGTATATTTCTGAGAGCTCATGCGCACTGCGGGTCCTTCAATATGTTGGCTACGTCACGGGGTAGTTTCTGACTCTTCGGGCCTTCCTGGATCACCTCTTGGAGCCCTCTCGGGTCTTCTTGAAGGCCTCTTGGAGGTGGGTTGTCTTAGGACATCTTGAGGCCTTCTTGGGCCATCTTGGGAGCTTCTGTAGGTTTTTGTTGGGGGCATCTTGAGACCGACTTGGAGGCCATCTTTGGCCATCTTGGCTGTTTTGGAGGCCATCTTGGGCCATCTTGGGCCATCTTGGCCCATCTTGGCCGTCTAGGGGCGATCTGTTGTGCACGTTGAGGTCTGTTCGCGACTTTCCGGGTGCTCGGCTGGTTGGGCCACTGGGAACCCTTAAAACACCCACTACCTAAAATCTGGTTCGACGTGCACCCTTGTAGCAAGCCAACCGACGGCGGCGGATCAAAGACGCTTACGGCGAATCCCCCCCTTGGTCTGGGCCATTTGCGAGGGGACTGGAGACCGCTCACGCTGGGACTTTAGGACGCGTGGAGATTCTGGGTCCTGGGGTGAAATGCGCATTTGATCCAGGCCAAGCTCCTCGGGTTGCAGCTCTGGAGTCTGTCAACTATCTCCTAGCACCGATCCTGACCTGGCCACTCTTGGCTCCAGTACGGGCGAACAGATACGCTCTCCTCGGTGGACAGGTCCACCGCCGAACCACACGCCAGGATGGCTTTGTTAGGATCGATGTAGGCGGCCTCGCAGGGTGAGGAAGCAGGGGCGGAGCGGGCAGGGGGGCTGGAGGGGAGGGGAGGGGAGTGATGAGGAAGTGAGGGGGCCATCTTGCCGTCATGTAGGCCCCGGCACTGGCCACCTTGGAGCCCTCCTGGGCCACCCTGGGGGCTCCATGTTGTCCTGGGGGGCTTCGGGGTGCATTCAAAGGGGGGTGGGGCAGGCGTGTGCCCGTTGTTTTTGCTCTCTGGCCTGTGCCACTCCAGGGGTCGGGTAGTGGCGAAGCAATGTCGGGGGCCTCGCCGCCGGTGGCGCAGCCGCGGCAGAAGGGGAGAAAAAGAACGCGTCCCGCGGCGAGGCAGGGGTGGGCAGCGTAAGGCGCGGGTTCCCGCAGAAGGTATCTGCACACCCTCGCTGTTCCTGGCCAGGGACCTCACTGACCTCAGGATGACGTGTAAGACCCTGCTGGCCTCGCTACAGGAGGGAGTCTGCTCCGTGCCAGGGTCCGGGGTGGCCTTGGCCAGGCATTATTGGGGGTGTACAGATGCCCTGTGCGTACTCATCGCTCCTCTTCTTCCCGCCGCTCCGCGCCCTCTTCTTCTCCACTGCGCCGCGAAGTCCCTACGCCGCACGTAGGACTTCCTTGCGGAGACGAAAGGAGTAGATAATGAAGCGGGGACGGAGGAGGAGGAGGCGGAGGAGGAGGAGGAGGAGGAGAAGGAAAAAAGGAGGAGGAGGAGGTATGATAAGACGAAAGCGACGCATAATAACAGTACGGGTATTATGATTACTACTACTACTACTACTACTACGACTACTACTACTACTACTATTACTACTACTACTGCTGCTGCTACTACTACTAGTACTAAGTAGCAATAGTAGCAACACTCATAATCATACTTCTGATAATGCTATCACCGATGCAACTAATCTTACTACTATTGGCAGTAGTACTATGAAAGGCATGCTAGTAACAACCATAATAATGCTACGCGTCATGTTGACACTATTAGTCATACTACGAATACTAGTCATACTGGTACTACTAATCGCACAACTACTAATACTACTACCCATAGCAATACTAAACATACTACTAATACAATCATACTACTAATACTACTCATACTCATACTAACATTAGCACACATATTACTACCACGAATAATACTACCACTAATACTAACACGAACACGAACACGAATACTGATACTAGTACTAATACTGAAAGCGCGCCAGTGGATGGCCCTGAATACACAAAACAGGGGGTGTGCTCGCAGACCCCCCCCCCTTCCCCCCTTCAAAGGGGGGGTGAGATTTTCGCCCCCCCCCCCCCCCCCCCTCCTCCCCCCCTTCAGGGCGGGGGGGGGGTTCCGACCCCCCCCCCTCCCTCCCTTGGAAGCGGGGGGGGGTCCGAACCCCCCGCCCCTCCCCCCCTTGGCGCTGGAAAGTGGTGGGCTCGAACCCCCCCCCTTCCCCCCCTTTGCGCCGAACAGGGGGTTGGGGAGGGGGCATCTCGGGTAGTGAGTAGAGAGTAGAGTGTTTTGAGTAGCGATTGGTGAGTAGTGGGTATTGTAGTGGCCTCCGGCCAGTGCCGCCGATCCGGGGCGCTCCTGATGCTATTGTTGTTGAAATGGACGATGACGACGACAACGGACGACCAACGGTCGACGAGCGGGATAATTACGACGACGACCGACGAAGGAGTTAATGACGACGAACGGACGACGACGACGACGACGACGACGACGACGACGACGACGACGACGACGACGACGACGACGACGACGACGACGGACGACGACGACGACGACGACCGACGACGACGACGACGACGACGACGACGGACGACGACGGACGACACGACGACGACGACGACGACGACGACGACGACGACGACGACGACGACGACGACGACGACGACGACGACGACGACGACTGACGGCGAACGGCTGCCGACGGCCGACGACCGACGACTGGTGACGGCGACGGGTGGAAGGTTCTTCGTTCATCGCTTTCGCTTCCGAGCAATGCCAAGTCAGGCCGTGCACCTCTGGCCTGGCAGCACGCGAGTGAGCGCCTCTTGGGGCCTCTTGGTTCTTGGGGCTTCTTGGGGGCCTTTGGGGCCTCTTGGGGGCCTCTCGGGGTCCTCTCGGGGGCCTCTTGGGAACCTCTTGGGGGCCTCTGGGGGCCCCTTGGGGGCGCCTCGGGGGCATCTTGGGGGCTCTTGGGGTCATCTTGGGGTGGAGGACTAGAAGGGTCCGTGCGGGTTCACCCTCTTGAGGCCATCTTGGGAGCCTCTCGGGGTCGTCTTGGGGGGCCTCCAGGGCTATATTGGGGCCCCCTTGGACCGTCTTGGTTTCTCTTGGGGGCCTCTTGGGCTGTCTTGGGGCGATCTTGGGGGCCTCTTGGACCGTCTTCGGCGCTTTAAGACGGAAAAGGCGATAATGTTAAAATGCCTCAAAACCTGTTAGCAACTTTATTATTGTACCCTCTTGGGGGGTCCTCTTGGGATCTCCTTGAGGCGTCTTGAAGGCCTCTTGGGCCGTCTTCAGGCCATCTTGGGCGTCCAGGAGCGCTCTTGGGCCGTTTCGGGCGCCTCCTGGACCGTCTTGGTGGCCTCCTGGGCCCCTTTTGGCCCGTCTTGGGGCGGTTTGGGATTCCCGGGGGGGGGAAGAGAAAACGTGGACCCGATGAACCCCTCCCCCCCCCTCCCCCCCTACCCCTGGCCCCCCCCAGCAGAGCTGAAGCTCCGGCGCTTCCAAGATGGAAAAGGCGATAATGTTAAAATACTTCGAAACCTATTAGCAAGTTTATTATTCCCCACATGCTTCGTGGGGTTCTGGTTTTCTTCCCTGCCGCGCCGCGCCCGCGTCTCCCCCACACCCGCCCTCCTCCCCTCCTCCTCCTCCTCCTCCTCCTCCTCCTCCTCAGCACAGCGCAGCACAGCACAGCAGACCGCAGCACAGCATAGGACAGCACAGCTCAGCAGAGCACAGCACAGCACGTCTCGGCGACACGCGTCTACATACAGCCGCACGCATGCACACACTCGCACACACAAGACGACACCAGTCCTGGCATAGCAGGCGTGGCACTTTCTCGACACCATAGGGGGTGCGCAGGGGGTGGTCTCTCGCTGCGGTCTCTATACGCCCCAGTCGTCCTGCTATAGCAGGCGTGGCCCCAGTCGTCCTGGCATAGCAGGCGTGGCACTTTCTCGACACCATAGGGGGTGCGCAGGGGGTGGTTTCTCGCTGCGGTCTCTATACGCGCCGGTCGTCCAGGCATAGCAGGCGTGGCACTTTCTCGACACCATAGGGGGTGCGCAGGGGTGGTCTCTCGCTGCGGTCTCTATGCGCGCCGGTCGTCCAGGCACAGCAGGCGTGGCACTTTCTCGACACCATAAGGGGTGCGCAAGGGGGTGGTCTCTCGCTGCGGTCTCTATACGCGACGGTCGTCCAGGCATAGCAGGCGTGGCACTTTCTCGACACCATAGGGGGTGCGCAGGGGGTGGTCTCTCGCTGCGGTCTCTATACGCGCCGGTCGTCCAGGCATAGCAGCGTGGCACTTTCTCGACACCATAGGGGGTGCGCAGGGGGTGGTCTCTCGCTGCGGTCTCTATACGCGCCGGTCTCGACACCATAGGGGGTGCGCAGGGGGTGGTCTCTCGCTGCGGTCTCTATACGCGCCGGTCGTCCTGGCATAGCAGGCTTGGCACTTTCTCGACACCATAGGGGGTGCGCAGGGGGTGGTCTCTCGCTGCGGTCTCTATACGCGCCGGTCGTCCTGGCATAGCAGGCGTGGCACTTTCTCGACACCATAGGGGGTGCGCAAGGGGTGGTCTGTCGCTGCGGTCTCTATACGCGCCGGTCGTCCTGGCATAGCAGGCGTGGCACTTTCTCGACACCATAGGGGGTGCGCAGGGGGTGGTCCCTGAGCGCGGCTGCTATACGCGCCGGTCGTCCAGGCATAGCACGCGTGGCACTTTCTCGACACCAGAGGGGGTGCGCAGGGGGTGGTCTCTCGCTTGCGGTCTCTATACGTCCACGCCGGTCGTCCAGGATAGCAGGCGTGGCGCGTATCTTCGACACCATCCGGGGTGCGCAAGGGGTGGTTCTATCGCTAGCACCCCCCGGTCTATAACGCGCCGGGTCGTCCAGGTCATAGCAGGCGTGGCACTTTTCTCGAACCATAGGGGGTGCGCAGGGGTGTGGGGGGGGGGGGGGGCGGGGGCGGGGGGGTTGGGGGGGGGGGGGGGGGGCGGGTGGTGGTTTGCGGGGTGGTGGGGGTCGGGTGGGGTGGGGTGGAGGGGGGGGGAGGGGTCGGCGGGGCGTGGGGGGGGGGGGCGTGGGGGGGGGGGGGGGAGGTCGGGGGGGCGTCTTTTTTCGCTGGCGTCTCTATCCGTGCCAGTCGTCCAGGCATAGCAGGCGTGGCACTTTCTCGACACCATAAGGGGGTGCGCAGGGGGTGGTCCCTGAGCGCGGCCGCTATCCGTGCCAGTTGTCCAGGCATAGCAGGCGTGGCACTTTCTCGACACCATAGGGGGTGCGCAGGGGGTGGTCCCTGAGCGCGGCTGCTATACGCGACGGTCGTCCAGGCACAGCAGGCGTGGCACTTTCTCGACACCAGAGGGGGGCGCAGGAGGTGGTCCCTGAGCTCGGCCGCTATGCACGATGGTCCTCCTCCCTTTTCTCCTCTTTTTCCTCCTCCTCCTCCTCCTTGCCCTTTACCTCCTCTCCAGGAGGCCGACCTGGCTTGTCCGTGCTCGGCCGCCTTCGGTGTCTCGTGCTCGACCGACCTGACTTGTTCGACCGCCTTAGGTGTGGCGTGCTGGATCGATCTGACTTGTTCGACCGCCGTAGGTGTCTCGTGCTGGACCGACTTGACTTGTCCGACCGTTGGACAGCTCCGCTCTCGTGCTCGACCGCTTTGGGTGTCCCGTGCTCGCCCGCCAGAGGTGTCTCGTGCTCGGCCGCCTTACGTGTCTCGTGCTCAACCGCCCTAGGTGTTCCGTTCTGGACCGACCTGACTTGTCTTTGCTCGGTCGCCTTACGAGTCCGGTGCTCGACCGACCTGGCTTGTTCGACCGCCCTAGGTGTTGCGTGTTCGGCCGACCTGACTTGTCCGCGCTCGGCCGCCCTAGGTGTCTCGTGCCTGAGAGAGGAGCATGATGAGGATGAGGGGTGGATGAGCAGGAGCAGGAGGACCAAGGGGACGAGGAGGGAAGGAGTTTAGGAGGAGAAGCGGGAAGAGGATGGGGACGGATGCGCAGGAGCAGAAGGAGCACGAGGAGGAGGGGGAAAAGGAGGAGGGCGAGGAGGACGAGGAGGAGAGGGGCGATGATGAGGAGGACGGCGATGATGAGGAGGAGGAGAGGAGGAGGCGGCGGCGACGACGACGACGACGCCATCCCAGATCCTGCACGGGGAGCTCCAAGAAGGCTCTAGCCCTCGGGGGACCGAGAGGTTGACATCTCGCGCTCGGCGGGCCCAGGTGAAGATAGAGCGGCTTCGGCCGCTCGAGCGCGTTCTCTCGATAGGGGAGCGCGGGCTCGCCATCGGCGCTCAAGTGGACGACGACGACGACGACGCTGTAGCATCATCATCATCATCAAGAATTGTAGCCACCCTGGCTCATGCGGGCTCATAGTGAACGCGGACGGCCGCCGGTGACTCTCCGTCAAAGGTACGGTCCCCGTCATGGCGCCCAAATGCGCAATGTCCGCTGCGCCGCCGCCTTGCGAGCAGCTCAAGCAATCAATGCAAGAAATGGGCGTTGATGTGAGCCTGGATGGTTTGCGAATATATGTTGTCCGGCATGGGAACGCATTGGTACACCGTGCATTTGATGCTTGCCACCGACGGCTGGCAAACTGGTGGCCTGACACGCTCCTCATCAGGTACAATGAGTTGCCGCGAACAAAAGGCGCCGACGATGCCAGGAGGCAGTGCTTGACTGCGTACTTGCTGAACCCTTCGTCCGGCGGGTTCCCAGCTGATCAGCCGGGGGGTGGTGCGGGGGATGGCGATGGCTCGCCGTTGGCGAAACTTCGGCGGGTCGGCGACGCCGGCAACGGGGGCGTTGCCGCGCCCGCGCAGGACACGCCTATCAAGTGCACGCCAATGCAGGCATTCACTCCTCGGCGGTCCCCGGCAGTTCTGCTTGCCACCTCTGTTCGCTCCACAGGGACACCTCGCATTCAGCTGTCCCCTGAGCCGGCCCAGACGGACCGCCGTTGGGCAGAAGTACCCTGGTCGCAAGGCTTGCGAGAATCAGTTCAGCTCGAGAATCTGTCGACGAAAGCGGGGAAGAAAGCAATGAAATGGTACAAGGCTTTCGCGGCCAAGCGAGCTTCTGATCCGGAGTGCTTGCCGTCGAGGAGGGGCGGCGATGCCGATTTGTGGCAGGCGCTTTACAGGTACTCCACGAACGCTGGATCCTACAGAGTGGATGTACCTACCCTTCGTCTTTTCGCATTGCAGCCTGACATGCTCGGCGTAGCTAGCGCCAAGTTCTACGGGGAGGTGAGCGACGTCGCCCCCTGGCATTGGACGTTTCGAGCTGCTGCTGATCATCATTGCATCGACTCTCTGCGAGACGTGGGAGGCCCAGCGCGCCCCTCGCGGCAGGCTGCCCTGGCAGAGCGGCTGGATGCGGTGAAGTTCCTCTACCCAGCAGACCAGGGGGACCCGCGCCCGGACCCTGTCAGGATCAAGCGCATCACACAGGTCCTCTCTGCCTGGACGAAGTTCAGAGACATGCCCCCCGCCCGCGCGGCCTCGTCCTCGTCCTTCCCTTCCCTATGGGCCCTCCCAGGAGCAGTATAGAAGAAAATGGAGAAGAAGAATAGAGGAGAAGAAATGGTGGCGGAAGGCAGGGCGAGAAAGGTCGTTGTCGTCGGTCCGCAGGAGCTCTGGCCGGTCCTCCCGGCCCCCGCTCCCGCCCCCTGCCGCGCCCGCCCCGTCCGGGGCCCGAGGGAGCACTGCGCCGCCGGAGGTCTGACCATGTCTGGCGGCGACGACGACGACGACGGCGACGCACTTCGAGGTTCGAGGAGGTTTTTCGCTTCTTTCGGTGTCTGGAGGCGCGCTCAAAGCTCCGGGGCCGTCGGGAATCACTGCCGTGCCATGCCTTTCGTCGGCGCCGCGCCGTGCCGCGCCGTGCGCGGCCGTGCAGGAGTTGCGAGGAGGAGGAGTTGAGAGGAGTGCGGAGGAGTTGTGAGGAGGAGGATTTGAGAGGAGTGCGGAGGTGTTCAGAGGGGCGCGGAGGAGTTGAGAGGAGTGCGGAGGAGTGCAGAAGGAGGAGTACAGAAGGATATGAGAGGTTGAGTTGAGAGGAGTGCGGAGGAGTTGAGGGAAGTGCGGAGGAATTGAGAGGAGTGCGGAGGAGTTGACAGGATGGGGTGGGACGAGGAGGAGGAGGACGAGGAGGAGGACGAGGAGGAGGAGGAGGACGACGACGACCACGAGTGCGGCGACGAATACAACGAGCACTACCAACACAACGAGTACGACGACGTCGAGTGCGACGACGACGAGTGCGACGACGAGAGCGACGAGCACGACGACGAATGCGAAGACGAGTACGACGGCGAGGTACGACGACGAGTACGATGACGAGTAAGACGATAGAGCGGCAACGAGTACGACGACGAGTGCGACGAGTGCGACAACGAGTACGACAAGTACGACGACGATTCGCGACGAGGGTTTAGAACGCAGCATTGCGCATAGATGATAATGACAAGCAAACACATAAGATTAACAATCAGTATGTGGGGTTCCTCGGTAGCGTAATTGTACCCTCTTGGGGCCCTCTTGGGGGTCCTCTTTGGATCTCCTTGAGGCGTCTTGAAGGCCTCTTGGGCCGTCTTCAGGCCATCTTGGGCGTCCAGGAGCGCTCTTGGGCCGTTTCGGGCGCCTCCTGGACCGTCTTGGTGGCCTCCTGGGCCCCTTTTGGCCCGTCTTGGGGCGGTTTGGGATTCCGGAGGGGCGGGGGAAAGAAAGCGTGGACCCGATGACCCCCCCCTCCCCCCTCCCCCCCCTGCCCCGGCAGAGCCCCCCGGCCCCCCCCCAGCAGAGCTGAAGCCCAGGTTGTAGCTTTCTTAAACTCACACGCCGGATCGGCGGATTTGATAATGAGTAGTGCGCAGTGAGTCGTGAGTAGTGAGTAGTGGGTAATGGGTCGTGGTAGTAGTGAGTAGTGCGTAGAGATTAGTGAGTAGTGAGTAGTGAGTCGTGGGTAGTGAGTGGTGGGAAGGAAGTAGAGAGTAAGGAATTATGAGTAGTGGGTAGTGAGGAGTGAGTAGTGTGTAGTGAGTAGTGCATGGTTAGTAGTAAGCAGGGAGTAGTGATGTGGGAGTAAACAGTAGCGAATAGCGAGAAGTGAGTAGTGAGTAGTGAGTAGTGAGTAATGCGCAGTGAGTGGAGAGTAGTGGGTAGTGAGTAGTGAGTAGTGAGTAGTGAGTAGCGAGTAGCGAGTAGCGAGTAGCGAGTAGGGAGCTGCGAGTAGGGAGTAGCAAGTAGTGGGTAGTGAGTAGCGAGCAGGGCCTCGTGAGTAGTGAGTAGTGAGGAGGCGTAGTCAGGAGGTAGTAGTGAGTAGTGAGTAGGGAGTAGTGCGTAGCGAGTAGGGGGTACCGAGTAGTGAGTCGTGAGTAGTGAGTAGTGAGTAGGGAGCCTTGAGTAGTGAGTAGTGAATAGTTGGAAGCGAGAAATGGTTATTGAGTAGTGCGTAGTGAGTACGGAGTAGCGAGTATAATTTACTGAGTAGTGAGTCGTGAGTAGTGAGTAGTGAGTAGTGAGTAGCGACTTGCGACTAGTGACTAGTGAGTAGGGAGTAGGGAGTAGTGAATTGCGAGTGGTGCGTAGTGGGTAGAGAATATTTTGTATTGGGTAGCGAGTAGCGGATAGTGAGTGGTGAATTGTGGGCAGTGCGTAATGAGTAGTGAGTTGTGAGTACTCAGTAGTAAATAGTGGGTAGTGGTCAGTGGGTAGTGAGTAGTGCTGCTTAGTGAATAGTGAGTAGTGGCCAGCGAGTAGTGTTTAGTGAGTAGTGAGTAGTGAGTACTGCGTAGTGAGTAGTGAGTAGTGCGTGTTGGGAGTAGTGAGCAGGGAGTAGGAAGTAGTGAGTAGTGGGAGCGTAGTGAGTAGTGAGTAGTGGGTCGTGACTAGTGCGTATCGGGTAGCGACTAAGGCGTTGGGATTAGCGAGTAGTGAATAGCGCGTACTGTGTAGGAAGTAGGGAGTAGGGAGTAGCGAGTAGTGGAAGATGAGTAGTGAGTTGTGGGCAATGAGTAGTGAATATTGAAGTGGGAGTCGTGAGTAGTGGATAGCAGTTCGTTGGTACGGAGTAGTGATTTGTGATTAGTGAATAGTGGGTTGTGTTTAGTGAGTAGTGAGTATTGAGTAGTGGGTAGTGGGTAGTGAGTAGTTTGTAGTGAGTCGTGAGTAGTGAGTATGGAGTAGGGAGTAGTGAGTAGTGGGTAGTGGGTAGTGAGTCGTGGGTCGTGAGTAGTGAGTCGTGAGTAGTGAGTAGTGGGTAGTGAGAAGTTAACTGTGAGTAGCGAGTAGTGAATTGTGGGTAGTGAGTAGTGCGTAGTGAGTAGTGAGTTCTGTTTTTGGCTAGGGTTTAGGTTTGGGGTTCGGGTTGGGGGTTGGGGTAAGGGTGAGGAGTAGTGTTAGGGGTGGTCGGGGAGGGGTTCAGGAGACCGGGGGCGGCGCCCTGACGAAAGGGGGGGGGGGGTCGAATTTGGCGGCCAAAGGGGCGGGGGTTCGGAACCCCTCCCCACCCCTCTGAAAATGGGCGGAGGGGTGGGGGTCCCGACCGACGGACCTGGAAAACGGCCTGGGACGTGGGGTGTTTCCCGACTACTGATTCGGAAAGGGGGGGAGGAGGGGGGGGTGGTCCCCGACACGGATGGGGAAAGGGGGGGCGGACCCCCCCCTTCCCGCCCCCCCCCACCCTCTTTCATCCCCCCCCCCTTTGGGGTCATCCAGCGGCGCGCCCTCTAAATGACAAAAGCGCATGCGAAGGCGAATCTAATGGGCCCTGATAAATTAACTACTTACTGCTAGTGTAGTACTACTACGAGTACTACTACTAGTACTAGTGCTTAGGTACTAGTAGTAGTAGTAGGTCGTAGTAGTAGATTGTTAGTATACTACTACTACACTACTATACTACTACTACTACTACTACTACTACTACTACTACTACTATACTACTACTACTACTACTACTGCTGGTACCACCACCACTACTACTACTACTACTACTACTACTACTACTACTACTACTACTACTACTACTACTACTTTACTACTACTACTACTACTACTACTACTACTACTACTACTACTACTACTACTACTACTACTACTACTACTACTACTACTACTACTACTACTACTACTACTACGCTACTACTACTACTACTACTACTACTACTACTACTACTACTACTACTACTACTACTACTACTAGTATTATTATTATTACTACTACTACTACCCGTAATACTAATCGTAATATTAATAGTGATAGTGATGCTGATGCTCATATGATAATATATCCCCAGGCCAAGCGTTTTTTTTTTTTTTTTTTTTTTTTTTTTTTTTTTTTTTTTTTTTTTTTTTTTTTTTTTTTTTTTTTTTTTTTTTTTTTTTTTTTTTTTTTTTCCTGTGAACGCTGATGGATTCGATTGGATCCCTTGTCAGGTGTGTGACCGTATCGTGGATCCTATGTCTGTCTTGCGCGGATGCAGTTTCCCGTGTGTGAAAATCCAATGGGTCCATTTATTGTAGTGGCCTCCGGCCAGTACCGCCGATCCGGGGCGCTCCGACTGATGTGATCCTCCTTCGCCCTCGTCCCTCCTCTCTTTTTCCCTCCCTCCCCCTCTCGCTCTGCATTTATCGAAGACGCCTACGGCGAATCACCGCCGCCCCCTGCCTTTTTGGAAGCGTCTATGTGGCCGAACGTTGAGGCCAGACCTGCCAAGCTATCGGACCATGTGTTCCCCGAGTCGGTTTGGAAAGCCTTCGGGGAACACGTGGGCATCTTGAAGGTCATCGTGGCCGTCTGGAGGCCATTTTGACCTTTTCGGGCCTTCTTGGTGGACGTCTTGGGCCGTCTTGGAGGCCATCTTGAGCGTCTTGGAGACCTTTTGGGCCGTCTTGGGGACCTTGGGGCCGTGCCTTGGGCCTCTTGGGCGATCTTTGGGGGTACTTGGGCCGTCTCGCGCCGTCGGAAGGCAGACAAAACACAAATGCCAAAATCCTTGAACAACCTACGGGAAATCAATCATTTTGGACTTTTCGGGCCTTCCTGGAGACCCTCTTGGAGGCCTCTTGGGCCGTCTTGGGTCATCTTAGGGCCATGTTCGGCCGTCTTGGTGGGCTCCTGGTCCGTCTGACGCCGTCGGAAGCCGACTTGGGGCCCTCTTGGAATGCTCCAGGGCCGTCTTGGAGGCCATCTTGGGCGTCTTAAAGGCCTCCTGTGCCGTCTTGGGGGCCTCTTGGGGCCGTCTTGGGGCCCTCTTGGGCCGTTCTGGGGCCATCTTGGAGGCCTCATGGGCGATCTTTCGGCGATTTTCGGGGGCTCTTGGGCCGTCTCGGGCCGTCGGAAGGTCGAAAAGAAGCAACTGTCAAATTCCGTCAAAACCTGAGGACATATCAAGGTTTTTCGCCTCTTCTGGTCTTCCTGGAGGCCCTCTTGGGGGCCTCTTGGGCCGTCTTGGGCCAGCTTTGAGCCAACTTCGGCCATCTTGGTGGGTTCCTGGCACGCCTGACGCCGTCGGCAGCCGTCTTGGGGCCTTTCTGGGCCGACTTGGGGCCCTCTTGGGGCGCTTCGGGGCCGTCTTGGAGGCCCATTTTGGGCGTCTTGGAGGCCATCTTGGGCGTGTTGGAGGCCTCTGGGCCTCTTGGGCCGTCTTGGGCCGTCGGAGTGCCGAGAAGAAGCAAGTTCCAAAATCCTTCAAAAACCGAAGGAAAATCAATGATTTTGGCCTCTTCAGGCCCTCCTGGAGGACCTCTTGGAGGCCTCTTGGGCCGTCTTGGAGGCCTCTTCGGGGTCTCTTGGGCCGTCTTGGGCCAGCTTGAGGCCATCTTGGGCCGTCTTGGGTGCATCTTGGGCCGTCTTGGAGGCATCTTGGGGCCATCTTAGCCGTTTTGGAGGCCATCTTGGCCGTCTTGGAAGCATCTTGGAAGCCATCTTGGGCCATCTTGGAGCCGTCTGGGGCAGGACAAGTTTTGCAACCATGTTTTGAGATCCTTCCCGGGTGGCCGACGGGACGGGCCGAAGCCCCAGGGGGAGTTCTTTTGGAAAAAGAACCAAACCCAAAAGACACCTCATCCGGTACGCCAGGCACCCCTTTGATACATCAAAAGGGGGCGGCGGATCGAAGACGCCTACGGCGAATCACCGCCGCCCCCTGCCTTTTTGGAAGCGCCTATGTGGCCGAACGTTGAGGCCAGACATGCCAAGCTATCGGACCATGTGTTCCCCGAATCGGTTTGGAAAGCCTTCGGGGAACACGTGGGCATCTTGAAGGTCATCTTGGCCGTATGAAGGCCAGTTTGACCCTTTCGGACCTTCTTGGAGGACGTCTTGGAGGGCTCTTGGGCCGTTTTGGAGGCCATCTTGAGCGTCTTGGAGGCCTCTTGGGCCGTCTTGGGGGCCTCTTGGGGCCGTGTCTTGGGCCTCTTGGGCGATCTTTGGGGGCACTTACCTTTTAGTTTTTTTCTGTTTTTGTGGGCCGTCTCGGGCCGTCGGAAGGCAGAACAAAAAACAACTGCCACAATCCTTCAAAAACCCACGGGAAACCAATGATTCTGGCCTTTTCGGGCCTTCCTGGAGGCCCTCTTGGCGGCCTCTTGGGCCACCTTCGGCCATCTTGGTGGGCTCCTGGCCCGTCTGACGCCGTCGGAAGCCGTTTGGGGCGCCTCTCTGGGCCGACTTGGGGCCCTCTTGGAATGCTCCAGGGTCGTCTTGGAGGCCCATCTTGGGCGTCTTAAAGGCTTCCTGTGACGTCTTGGGGGCCTCCTGGGGCCGTCTTGGGGCCCTCTTGGGCTGTTTTGGGGCCATCTTGGAGGCCTCTTGGGCGATCTTCCGGCGATCTTCGGGGGCTCTTGGGCCGTCTCGGGCCGTCGGAAGGCCGAAAAGAAGCAACTGTCAAATTCCGTCAAAACCTGAGGACATATCAAGGTTTTTCGCATCTTCTGGTCTTCCTGGAGGCCCTCTTGGTGGCCTCTTGGGCCGTCTTGGGCCAGTTTCGAGCCAACTTCGGCCATTTTGGTGGGCTCCTGGCACGTCTGACGCCGTCGGCAGCCGTCTTGGGGGCCTTTCTGGGCCGACTTGGGGCCCTCTTGGGGCGCTTCGGGGCCGTCTTGGAGGCCCATTTTGGGCGTCTTGGAGGCCATCTTGGGCGTGTTGGAGGCCTCTTGGGCTGTCTTGGGGCCCGGGGTCGTCTTGGAGGCCACTTGGGCCGTCATGGGGCCCGTTTGGGTGCCTCTTGTGCGATCTTGGGGGCCTCTTGGGCCGTCTTGGGCCGTCGGAAAGCCGAAAATGCCGAAATCTTTCAAACAACCTAAGGAGAATCAATGATTTTGGCCCTTTCGGGCCTTCCTGGAGGACGTCTTGGCGGGCTCTTGGGCCGTCTTCGAGGCCTCTTGCGGGCCTGTTGGGCCGTCGTAGACCATTTTGAGGCCCTTTTGGGCAGTCTTGGAGGCATCTTGGGGCCATCTTAGCCGTCTTGGAGGCCATCTTGGGCCGTCTTGGAGACGTCTTGGAGACCATCCTGGACCATCTTGGCCGTCTTGGACGCTATCTTGGGCCATCTTGGAGCCGTCTGGGGCAGGGAAACCTTTGCAACCAGGTTTTGAGATCCTTCCCGGGTGGCCGGCGGGACGGGCCGAAGCCCCAGGGGAAGTTCTTTTGGAAAAAGAACCAAAACCAAGAGCCATATAGTTTGGCACGCCAGGCACCCCTTTGATACATCAAAAGAGGGCGGCGGATCGAAGACGCCTACGGCGAATCACCGCCGCCCCATGCCTTTTTGGAAGCGCCTATGTGGCCGAACGTTGAGGCCAGACTTGCCGAGTTGTCGGACCATGTGTTCCCCGAATCGGTTTGGAAAGCCTTCGGGGAACACGAGGGCATCTTGAAGGTCATCTTGGCCGCCTGGAGGTTTTTGGGCTTGCCTCCAGCCAGTGCCGCCGATCCCGGGGGGGTGAGACTTGGGGACGTCTTGGAGGTTTCTGGAACTTTCTTCGGGGCATCTTGGGCGGTTCGAGCGATGTTTCGGCGAGTCGGGGCCCTCTTGCATTGTCCAGGGGGCCTCTGGGGCCTCTCTGGGCTTCCTCTTGGGCTGTCTTGGGCGGTCGGGGCTCCGGAAGTGGAGTTTTCTATACCCCCCTGTCCTGGGGTACCGAAAAACGTCGGAAATGACGTCGGAAATATCCCCGTGTACCGAAAAACGTCGGAAATGACGTCGGAAATAACGTACGCCCCCCCCCGCCCCTGCAGAGCGAAGCTTGAGCGAGCTCAAGTCCACGCTGTCAGAAACTCACACGCCGGATCGGCGGATTTTGACCCTTTCGGGCCTTCTTGGCGGATGTCTTGGAGGGCTCGTGGGCCGTCTTGGAGGCCATCTTGAGCGTCTTGTAGGCCTCTTCGGCCGTCTTGGGGGCCTCTTGGGGCCGTCTTGGGCGCCTCGTGGGCCGTTCTGGGGCCATCTTGGAGGCGTCTTGGGCGATCCTTGGGCGATCTTTGGGGGCTCTTGGGCCGTATCGGGCCGTCGGAAGGCCGAAACGAAGCAAATGTCACAATCCTTCAAAAACCTACAGGAAATTATTATTTTTGGCCTTTTCTGGCCTTCCTGGAGGCCCTCTTGGGGGCCTCTTGGGCCGTCTTGGGCCAGCTTCGAGCCACCTTCGGCCATCTTGGTGGGCTCCTGGCCCGTCTGACGCCGTCGGAAGCCGTTTGGGGCGCCTCTTTGGGCCGACTTGGGGCCCTCTTGGGGTGCTCCAGGGCCGTCTTGGAGGCCCATCTTGGGCGTCTTCGAGGCCTCTTGGGCCGTCTTGGGGCCCTCTTGGGGCGGTCTTTGGGGGCGTTTTGGGCCGTCACGGGGCCATCTTGGAGGCCTCTTGGGCGATCTTGGGGCGATCTTGGGAGCCTCTTGGGCCGTCGGAAAGCCGAAAAGGCGCAAATGTCACAATCCTTCAAAAACCGAAGGAAAATCAATGATTTTGGCCTCTTCAGGCCCTCCTGGAGGACCTCTTGGAGGCCTCTTGGGCCGTCTTGGAGGCCTCTTCGGGGTCTCTTGGGCCGTCTTGGGCCAGCTTGAGGCCATCTTGGGCCGTCTTGGGTGCATCTTGGGCCGTCTTGGAGGCATCTTGGGGCCATCTTAGCCGTTTTGGAGGCCATCTTGGCCGTCTTGGAAGCATCTTGGAAGCCATCTTGGGCCATCTTGGAGCCGTCTGGGGCAGGACAAGTTTTGCAACCATGTTTTGAGATCCTTCCCGGGTGGCCGACGGGACGGGCCGAAGCCCCAGGGGGAGTTCTTTTGGAAAAAGAACCAAACCCAAAAGACACCTCATCCGGTACGCCAGGCACCCCTTTGATACATCAAAAGGGGGGCGGCCGTGATCGAAGACGCCTACGGCGGAATCACCGCCGCCCCTGGCTTTTTGGAAGCGCCTATGTGGACGAACGTTGAGGCCAGACCTGCCAAGCTATCGGACCATGGTTCCCCGAGTCGGTCCCCGAATCGGTTTTTGGAAAGCTTTCGGGTTTGGAAAGCTTCGGGGAACACCTGAGGGCATCTGAAGTAACTTGGTACGTTGGAGGCCATTTTGACCCTTTCGGGCGTCTTGGAGGGCTCTTGGGCCGTCTTGGAGGCCATCTTGAGCGTCTTGGAGACCTCTTGGGCTGTCTTGGGGGCCTCTTGAGGCCGTGTCTTGGGCCTCTTGTGCGATCTTTGGGGGTACTTGGGCCGTCTCGGGCCGTCGGAAGGCAGAACAAAAAACAACTGCCACAATCCTTCAAAAACCCACGGGAAACCAATGATTCTGGCCTTTTCGGGCCTTCCTGGAGGCCCTCTTGGCGGCCTCTTGGGCCACCTTCGGCCATCTTGGTGGGCTCCTGGCCCGTCTGACGCCGTCGGAAGCCGTTTGGGGCGCCTCTCTGGGCCGACTTGGGGCCCTCTTGGAATGCTCCAGGGTCGTCTTGGAGGCCCATCTTGGGCGTCTTAAAGGCTTCCTGTGACGTCTTGGGGGCCTCCTGGGGCCGTCTTGGGGCCCTCTTGGGCTGTTTTGGGGCCATCTTGGAGGCCTCTTGGGCGATCTTCCGGCGATCTTCGGGGGCTCTTGGGCCGTCTCGGGCCGTCGGAAGGCCGAAAAGAAGCAACTGTCAAATTCCGTCAAAACCTGAGGACATATCAAGGTTTTTCGCATCTTCTGGTCTTCCTGGAGGCCCTCTTGGTGGCCTCTTGGGCCGTCTTGGGCCAGTTTCGAGCCAACTTCGGCCAGTTTGGTGGGCTCCTGGCACGTCTGACGCCGTCGGCAGCCGTCTTGGGGGCCTTTCTGGGCCGACTTGGGGCCCTCTTGGGGCGCTTCCGGGGCGTTTGGAGGGCCCATTTTGTGCGTTGGAGGCCATCTTTGGGCGTGTGTTGGAGGCCTCTTGGGCTTGTCTTGGGCCGGGGTCGTCTTGGAGGCCACTTGGGCCGTCATGGGCCGTTTGGTGCCTCTTGTGCGATATTGGGGGTTTTTTGGTTGTGTTGTTGTGTGGCGTTTTGTTGTTTTTTTTTCTTTTTTTTTTTTTTTTTTTGGGGGGGGGTCGGGTGTGGGGGGGGGGGGGTGCCTCTTAGGGGCCGTCTTGGGCCGTCGGAAAGACGAGGAAAATGCGAAATCTCTAGCGTAGACACAGAACATGATCACCAGAATCCAGACGCCAGAGAAAGAATCAATGATTTTGGCCCTTTCGGGCCTTCCTGGAGGACGTCTTGGCGGGCTCTTGGGCCGTCTTCGAGGCCTCTTGCGGGCCTGTTGGGCCGTCGTAGACCATTTTGAGGCCCTTTTGGGCAGTCTTGGAGGCATCTTGGGGCCATCTTAGCCGTCTTGGAGGCCATCTTGGGCCGTCTTGGAGACGTCTTGGAGACCATCCTGGACCATCTTGGCCGTCTTGGACGCTATCTTGGGCCATCTTGGAGCCGTCTGGGGCAGGGAAACCTTTGCAACCAGGTTTTGAGATCCTTCCCGGGTGGCCGGCGGGACGGGCCGAAGCCCCAGGGGAAGTTCTTTTGGAAAAAGAACCAAAACCAAGAGCCATATAGTTTGGCACGCCAGGCACCCCTTTGATACATCAAAAGAGGGCGGCGGATCGAAGACGCCTACGGCGAATCACCGCCGCCCCATGCCTTTTTGGAAGCGCCTATGTGGCCGAACGTTGAGGCCAGACTTGCCGAGTTGTCGGACCATGTGTTCCCCGAATCGGTTTGGAAAGCCTTCGGGGAACACGAGGGCATCTTGAAGGTCATCTTGGCCGCCTGGAGGTTTTTGGGCTTGCCTCCAGCCAGTGCCGCCGATCCCGGGGGGGTGAGACTTGGGGACGTCTTGGAGGTTTCTGGAACTTTCTTCGGGGCATCTTGGGCGGTTCGAGCGATGTTTCGGCGAGTCGGGGCCCTCTTGCATTGTCCAGGGGGCCTCTGGGGCCTCTCTGGGCTTCCTCTTGGGCTGTCTTGGGCGGTCGGGGCTCCGGAAGTGGAGTTTTCTATACCCCCCTGTCCTGGGGTACCGAAAAACGTCGGAAATGACGTCGGAAATATCCCCGTGTACCGAAAAACGTCGGAAATGACGTCGGAAATAACGTACGCCCCCCCCCGCCCCTGCAGAGCGAAGCTGAGCACGAGATTCAATCCACGCTGTCCAGAAACTACACGCCGGATCGGCGGATTTTGACCCTTAGGGCCTTCTGGGCGATGTCTTGGAGGGCTCGTGGGCCGTCACACGACGCAGGCCATTATCTTGAGCGTCTTGTAGGCCTCTTCGGCCGTCTTGGGGGCCTCTTGGGGCCGTCTTGGGCGCCTCGTGGGCCGTTCTGGGGCCATCTTGGAGGCGTCTTGGGCGATCCTTGGGCGATCTTTGGGGGCTCTTGGGCCGTATCGGGCCGTCGGAAGGCCGAAACGAAGCAAATGTCACAATCCTTCAAAAACCTACAGGAAATTATTATTTTTGGCCTTTTCTGGCCTTCCTGGAGGCCCTCTTGGGGGCCTCTTGGGCCGTCTTGGGCCAGCTTCGAGCCACCTTCGGCCATCTTGGTGGGCTCCTGGCCCGTCTGACGCCGTCGGAAGCCGTTTGGGGCGCCTCTTTGGGCCGACTTGGGGCCCTCTTGGGGTGCTCCAGGGCCGTCTTGGAGGCCCATCTTGGGCGTCTTCGAGGCCTCTTGGGCCGTCTTGGGGCCCTCTTGGGGCGGTCTTTGGGGGCGTTTTGGGCCGTCACGGGGCCATCTTGGAGGCCTCTTGGGCGATCTTGGGGCGATCTTGGGAGCCTCTTGGGCCGTCGGAAAGCCGAAAAGGCGCAAATGTCACAATCCTTCAAAAACCCAACGGAAATCAACGATTTTGGCCTCGTCGGGCCTTCCTGGAGGACCTCTTGGAGGCCTCTTGGGCCGTCTTGGAGGCCTCTTGCGGGCCTTTTGGGCCGTCTTAGACCATATTGAAGCCATCTTGGGCCGTCTTGGAGGCATCTTGGGGCCATCTGAGCCGTCTTGGAGGCCATCTTGGCCGTCTTGGAGGCATCCTTGAGGCCATCTTGGGCCGTCTTGGGGCCGTCAGGGGCAGGAAAATCGTTTGCAGCCACCTTTGGGCAAGCCTCCCGGGACCCCGGCGGGACGGGCCGAAGCCCCAGGGGGAGTTCTTTTAGAAAAAGAACCAAAACCAAAACCGTAATAGTCCGGCACGCCAGGCACCCCTTTGCTGAAGCAAAAGAGGGCGCCGGATCGAAGACGCCTACGGCGAATCACCGCCGCCCCCTGCCTTTGTGGAAGCGCCTATGTGGCCGAACGTTGAGGCCAGACCTGCCAAGCCATCGGACCATGTGGTCCCCGAATCGGTTTGGAAAACCTTCGGGGAACACGTGGGCGTCTTGATGGTCATCGTCGCCGTCTTGGAGGCCTCTTGGGCGATCTTTCGGCGATCTTTGGGGGCTCTTGGGCCGTCTCGGGCCGTCGGAAGGCCGAAAAAAGGGAAATGCCAAAATCCATCAAAAACCTTGGGAAAATCAGTGATTTTGGCATCTTTTGGCCTTCCTGGAGGCCCTCTTGGGGGCCTCTTGGGCCCTTTTGGGCCAGCTTCGAGCCAACTTCGGACATCTTGGTGGGTTCCTGGCACGTCTGACGCCGTCGGGAGCCGTTTTGGGGGCCTTTCTGGGCCAACGGGGGACCCTCTTGGGCGCTCCAGGGCCGTCTTGGAGGCCATCTTGGGCGTCTTGGAGGCCATCTTGGGCGTGTTGGAGGCCTCTTGGGCCGTCTTGGGGCCCTCTAGGGGCCATCTTTGAGGCCACTTGGGCCATCAGGGGGCTCTCTTGGGGGCCTCTTGGGCGATCTTGGGGGCTTCTTGGGCCGTCTTGAGCCGTCGGAGAGCCGAAAAGGCGCAAATGCCAAAATCCTTCAAAAACCAAGTGAAAATCAATGATTTTGGCCTCTTCGGACTCTCCTGGAGGACCTCTTGGAGGCCTCTTGGGCCGTCTGGGAGGCCTCTGGGGGGCCTCTTGGGCCGTCTTGGGCCGTCTTGGACTCTCTTGGGCCGTTTTGGAGGCCGTCTTGGACCATCTCGGGCGGACTTGGAGGCCATCTTGGGCCATCTTCGCGATTTTTTGAGGATGTCCCGAGCGAAACGGCCGTTTTTTGTAGGATTTAGGATTTTTTGCGGTCGTTGAGCACGTTTGGGGATTTTCCGGGTGGCCGGCGGGTTCTGCCGGAGCCCACTGGGGAGTTGTTTTGGAAAAAGAACCAAAACCAAAACCTGAAACATCCAGCACGCCGTGCACCCCTGCAAGCAGGGGGCGGCGGATCTAGTGGCTTTCCGCCTATCCCGCCACCGTGCCTGGGTAGTGGGTCAGAGGCCTCATGGATGTTGGTTGGGACCTTGTGGTTGGCCTCTTCGGGGCCTCTGGTAGGCAGTTTTGAGGCCCCCCCCGGGCCTCTTGGGCAGTCGCGGGGCTTCTTGGGGCCACTTTGGGGCCTCGTTGGGGCCTCTTGGAGCTTTTTGGGGGCCTCTTGGGAGCTTCTTGGGGCCTCTTGGGGGCCTCTTGGGAGCTTCTTGGGGTGGGAGGGGGGGGTACTCGAGTTCGGGACCCCCTCGGAGGCCACGATCCTCGTGAGGGATGTCAAAGAATGCCCTCCCAGAGACACGCGGGTAGCCGCGACAAGCCCTAGGAGACCCCCCGGAAAGCGGAGCCTTTTCGTCCTCCCCCACGAGATAAGGTGTTACTGCGGCCCGTTGGTTGTTACTGCGGCCCGGTGGGTGTTAGTATGGCCAGGGGTCCTCCAGAGTATATTAATTATCGAGTACGGTGAAGAGGGGGGGGGGTCCAAAAAGGCTCCGCCCCCCACCCCCCCCCTTCACTGAAGAGCCTCTCGGAAGAGCCTCTGGTGCTCTCCGAAGAGCCTCTTGGAGCCTCCGAAGACCTTCCTGCAGCCACCTAAGAGCCTCTTGGGCTCTCCGCAGAGCCTCGTGGGCCTCCGAAGAGCCTCTTGGGGCATCCGAAGCGCTTCTTGGGCTCTCCGAAGAGCCTCTTGGGCTCTCCGAACTACTACTACTACTACTACTACTACTACTACTACTACTACTACTACTACTACTACTACTACTACTACTACTACTACTACTACTACGACTACTACTACTACTACTACTACTAATACTACTATTTACTACTACGACTACTACTACTCCTACTACTACTACTACTACTACGACTACTACTACTACTACTACTACTATTACTACTACTGATTACTACACAACTATACTATACTACTGCCTACTACTTACTACTACTACTACACCACACATCACCACACCACCCACCACCACCACCACCACCACCACCACCACACCACCACCACCACTACCCACCACCACCACCACCACACCACCAACCACCACCAACACTACTACTACTACTACTACTACTACTAACTACTACTACTACAATACTACGCTACTACGACTACTACTACTACTACTACTACTGCTGCTGCTGCTGCTGCTGCTGCTGTTGCTGCTACTCCTACTCCTCCTCCTCCTCCTACTCCTCCTCCTACTCCTACTCCTACTATAACTTGTCTACTATATCTCTCCACGTTACTATTACTACTACTACTACTACTACTACTATATACTACTATCTACTACTAACTTACCTCCTACTACTACTACTCCTACTACTACTACTTACTATTTAACTACTACTACTACTACTACTACTACTACGACTACGACGACGACGACGACGGCGACGACGACGACGACGACGACGACGACGACGGACGACGACGAACGAGGAATACTACTACTACTACTACTACATACTACTACTACTGACGACGACGACGACGACGACGACGACGACCGGACGACCGACGCCGACCGACGACGACGACGACCCCGACGACGACGATCTCTTCTATTCTCCTTACGACGACGACGACTACTACTACTACTACTACGACTACATACTATATGACACACTACTACTACTACTACGACTGCTACGACTACGACTACTTACTACTACTACTACTATACTCTACTCTGTTAGAACTACTACTACTACTTACTACTACTACGACTACTACTACTACTACAACTACTACTACTACTACTACTACTACTACTACTTTTTCTCGTCGTCCCTGGCGCCCTAGGGCTAGCACTCCCTAGCGCCAGTACTTCCTAGGGCTAGCACTCCCTAGCGCCAGTACTTCCTAGCACTCCCTCGGACTAGCACTCCCTAGGACTAGTATTCCCTAGGGCTGGTACTCCGTAGTGCGAGTGCTCCCTAGGACCAGTACTCCCTTGGACGAGTACGCCCTAGGGGTAGTAATTCCTAGGACTGGTACTCCCTGGGGCGAGCACTCCCTGCGGCTAGTACTCCGTAGGATAGCACTCCCTATGAATGATATTACACCAGCACTACAGCAACATAATACTACCACACTACAGCACCACTACCACAATACCAGTACCACAACACCACAAGACCGCTACCACAACACCAGAACACCGCTACCATAATACCACAACCACAACACCGCTACCGCAACACCACTACCACAGCACCACTGCCACTACCACAACACTACTACCTACTAATAACTGAACAACACTACCAACACCACACCACTAACACAACACTACCAACACCACACCACTAACACAGCACACCACTACCAAGACCATACCACTAACACAGCATACAGCACAACCCGCCACTACCAACACCACACCACTAACACAACATTACCAACACCACACCACTAACATAGCACAGCGACCACCACACCACTAACACAGCACTACTACCACGTTGGTTCCAGATGGGAGTTACTGTGGCCACTTTTGCCTGCGCGGGAGTGCATTCCCTTAAGGGTTGCGAATCTCTCTAGATCTAACATGAGATACCTTTACATATTACTTTTCATTGAGCGGCCTGCGCGGGCCACAGTAACTCCCATCCCGCCGCACGACGGGCCACACTAACACCCAACGGGCCACACTAACACCCAACGGGCCACAGTAACACCCGGTCGCCCCCCCCCCCACCCTCCCCCCTGCAGAGCCACCCCGGTACCCACCCCCCAGCAGAGCTGAAGCTCAGGAACTGAAGCTGAGGCTACACCTAAGGCTATTTCAAACTCACACGCCGGATCGGCGGATTTTTCAGGGATGAATTTATATGAATAATGATACACATCCCGGACCCAGCGGAAATGGGATCCGTGGGGCACCGCACGCGAAGCATCATGCTATCCACGGAACTGTAGATCTGCCGACCAAAGCTATGATTTGTTTCGGGGCAGGGGGGTTCTTCCCAGGACGGAGAGAGGAAGGAGGAGGGAGGAGGCACGAGGATGGGGGAGGACGGGAAAAGTGACGGGAGGTGGGAAGACAGAAGAGAAACAGTCAGGGAGGAGGGGGGAGGGAGGAAGAAAGAGGAGGAGGGAGGAGGGATGTGGAAGGAGGGAAAAGGGAGGAGGGATGCGGACGGAGGAAAGAGGAGGGAGGAGGAGGTGGGGGGAGGAGGGAGGAGGTGGGGTGAGGACGGAAGAGGGAGGACGGGGAGTTCGAGGACACACAAACAAAGCGTCAATATCGGAAGCTCGAGCACCACATCGGGCCCGGCCACCTCCCTCAACTCCTCGCCTAACATGTGGTTGCTCGAGCGCCACAGCGGGCCTGGCCATCTCCCAGAAATCCTCCCATAACATGTGGTTGCTCGAGCGCCACAGCGGGCCTTGCTATCTCCCAGAAGTCCGCCCATAACATGAAGTTGCTCGAACGACACACCGGGCACGGCCAACTCC
This sequence comes from Prorocentrum cordatum, assembly GCA_963575745.1. Taxonomy (NCBI): domain Eukaryota; class Dinophyceae; order Prorocentrales; family Prorocentraceae; genus Prorocentrum; species Prorocentrum cordatum. Next base: position 34,452 of record CAUYUJ010017181.1, on the reverse strand, counting down.
CGCATCTCCTCCACAAACATACGGCACGCCCCAAGCCGAAGGGAGCGCTACATGTATCCGCTCACCTGAACGGCACGTCGCTTCCGACACTTGGGGCTCAAGGGGAAAATCTTCCGACCTGCGGAAATAATAATATTATTGTTGATGCTGACACTGATACTAATACCAACACTAATACTAATACTAATATTGATACTAATACTAATACTAACACTGCTACCTACTAATACTAATACTTGTACTATTACGAATACGAGTGCTCATACTATTACCACTACGACCACGACTACCACCACCAGGACTACGACTACGACTACGACTACTACTACTACTACTACTACTACTACTACTACTACTGCTACTACTACTACTACTACTCCCACTACTACGACTACGACTACTACTACTACTACTACTACTACTACTACTACTACTACTACTACTACTACTACTACTACTACTACTACTACTACTACTACTACTACTACTACTACTACTACTACTACTACTACTACTACTACTACTACTACTACTACTACCTACTACTACCTACTACCTACTACCTACTACCTACTACTACTACTACTACTACTACTACTACTACTATTACTACTATTACTGCTGCTGCTGCTGCTACTACTACTACTACTACTCCTGCTGCTGCTGCTGCTGCTGCTACTACGACTACTACTAATACGAGTACTAGTACTAGTACTAATACTGCAACGGATGCCAATGCGCAAACTTAAACTAATACGAATATTTAAATGTATACGAACACTAGTGCTAATACTAATACTGATACTAGTATTAATGTCCATATTCGTACTAGCACTAACACTAATACTAATACTATCAGGGTAAGCGTATGAAGAATACGGTCAATAATCCCCACATGAAAAAAAGAAAAGAGGAGGAGGAGGACGAAGGGGAGGAGGAGGGAGGAGGAGGATGCAGATGGAAGGCGCGGGGGAAGCTGTGCGGAGAAGGCGGAGAGTGGTGTGCGGGATGGGGGGGATGAGGTCGGGGAGGGCGGCGGACCTGAGGGGGAGTCGGCCGGCGGTGGCCTCCCGCCCGCTTCGCTTGCCTTCGCCATCGTCAGGGCCATCCCGACTCCTGCTGGGTCAGGGTTTGGGCTGGCTCTCCCAGCGCTCCCTCCTCTTGGCGGTGGCGGGCGCCGCGGAGCCCGAAGGAGACGGCATCCATCCCCATCAGGGGGGTAGGTCTTCCAGCGTGTCCAGCGGGGCCAAGGTTTCCCCAGAGGGGCTGAAGTTCTCCCTCTTCCTGCCGGGCCGCTGGAGGGCGACGCGGTGCGTCGCCTGGCGTCGGGATCCGTGCGCCCCTCTGGCGCGGTGCGGGCGGCTGACTTGCAGCGCCTCGGCGGAGAGCAGGTACAGTCAACCCGCAGAGTTAGGATGGGTAACCTTCCCAAGGGTGCCCCTGCATCCTCGCCCCTTCGGCCCATCCTTGGCGACTCTCGCTGGCCAACCTCGTTGGAGCAGCGTTCACATGGGCCTCCAAGGTCCCTGCATCCTTGCCGCGCATCCTTCTGAGACGGGTTGGCTGTGCGTTTTTGTGCTCGTGTCCATTCTGTTTTGGGAGGCCACTGCAGGTGCCACCGGTGCATGCTTCACCACCTGCTGGCACTCCCCTGGAGGGTTTCTCCGAAGGGCTGAGGCGACCCGTCCTCCTCCTCCTCGTCCTCCTCCTACTCCTCCTCCATCTCCTCCTCCTCCTACTTCTCCTCCTCCTCCTCCTCCTCCTCCTCCTCGGGTCGCCTGCGGCCACAGGGAAAACCGTGCACATTCCCCCTCGGTCCCACGCTTTTGCCCCCTCGGTCTGGCACCCTCGCCGCCACCGCGCTCTCTCGCCACTGTCTTCGCCGTGGCGCGTTGCTACGCCGGCTGCACGGGACGCTTCTTTTTTTGGGGGGAGCATTTCACGCGCCCTGCCTCTGTCCCTTCTCTGATGCAATCGTTTCCTCCTGGGTTCCATCGCTCCGAGGCGGCCCAAGAGGCCTCAGGACTGCCCCGAGATTGCCCGAGAGGCCCCCAAGAAGGCCCCAATACCGCCCAAGGGGGCACCAAGGCGCCCAACGAGGGCCCCCAGACCGCCCAAGGATGCCGCAAGACTGCCCCAAGAGCCAAGAAGCGGGGGCGCGAACCGAACGCTCAGGCCTTCCGCCCCGAGAAGTCCCCGGGAGGCCCCGAGCAGGACGCCAAGAGGCCCAAGATGCCCAAACGATGTCCCGAAACGGCCCCTAAGACGCTTCAAAATTGCCTCCGTGTGCATGACCTTCGGCACTTTTCACTTGCACCTGTGCACCGATCGTCGGTCTGACCCTCCATCGGCTCAAGCTCGGTGGTAACCAGTCTTAGCGCGTCCCGCTTTTGCCCTCGCCGCGTTGGGCGTCCCGCTTTTGCCCTCGCGCTGTGTTTGTTTGTTTGTGTGTGTGTGTGTGTGTGTTTCTTTGCCCGACCGCTTCTCCGGACCTTTCTGCGCCGCGCCGCTGCGCGCGTTGTCGTGGCGCCAAACAAGTGTGTGTGTGTGTGTGTGTGTGTGTGTGTGTGTTCGTGCGTGCGTGCGTGCGTGCGTGCGTGCGTGTTTGTGAGTGTGTGTGTGTGTGTTTGTTTCTGTGTGTGTGTGCGTGTGTGTGTGTGTGTTTGTGTGTGTGTGTGCGTGTGTGTGTGTGTGTGTGTGTGTGTGTGCGTGTCTGTGTGTGTCCTTCCTCGAAGACACTACACAAGGCCAGAGGGCTTCTGAGAAGTCCCGCCTCCTTCTGAGAAGGCCTTCTCCTTCTCATTTCCCCCCCTCGCTCGCCGCCGAATTTGTGTGTGTGTGTGCTGGTGTGTGTGTGTGTGTGTGTGTGTGCGTGCGTCATTGTCCCACGCGGTCAGCGCACCTAGAACGACGGTCTCGCTGCGAGGATCGCTGGCTGCCTGCCCCGCTTGCCCCCAGCCGCGACCCGCCGTGGCGCGCACGCTTGCTGTCCATCGTGGGCTTCGTCAGCGAGCTCCTCTCATCGGAGGTGCCCGCGTCGCACACGCACTCACACGCACGCGCACACTACGCACGCACGTACGCGCACAGACACAACTACACAGAAACAGGCACACAGGCACACAGACACACAGACACAGACACACAGACACACAGAGACACACAGGCACAGACAGACAGACAGACAGACATAAACACAGACACACAGATACACAGACACACAGACGCACAGGCACACAGACACAGACCGGCAGACACACAGACACACAGATACGTAGACACACAGACACATAGGCACATAGACGCACAGACACAGAGACGCAGAGGCACAGAGACACATAGACAGACAGACACTTAGACACACAGATACTCAGGCATCCACACACACATCCACACACCCATTCACACCCACACACACCCGCACACACACACACGCCCACACCCCCACACACCCACAAACCCACACACACACACCCACACGCACACGCACACGCACACACACAACACACGCACACGCGCACACACCCACACGCACACACATACACACACGCACGCGCACGCGCACGCGCACGCGCACGCGCACGCGCACGCACGCGCACGCGCACGCGCACGCGCACGCGCCACGCGCACGCGCACGCGCAGGCGGCACGCGCACGCGCACGCGCACACGCACACGCACACGCACACGCACACGCACACGCGCACGCGCACGCGACGCGCACGCGCACGCGCACGCGCACGCGCACGCGCACGCGCACGCGCGCACGCGCACTGCACCGCGCCGCGCACGCGCCACGCGCACGCGCCGCGCACGCGCACGTGCTCGCGCACGCGCACGCGCGCGCGCGCACGCGCACGCGCACGCACGCGCACGCGCACGCGCACGCGCACGCACACGCACACGCGCACGCGCACGCACACGCACGCACACGCACACGCACACGCACACGCACACGCACACGCACACGCACACGCACACGCACACGCACACGCACACGCACACGCACACGCACACGCACACGCACACGCACACGCACACGCACACGCACACGCACACGCACACGCACACGCACGCACGCGCACGCGCACGCGCACGCGCACGCGCACGCGCACGCACACGCGCACACGCGCACGCGCACACGCGCACACGCGCGCACACGCACACGCACACGCACACGCACACGCACACGCACACGCACACGCACACGCACACGCACACGCACACGCACACGCACACGCACACGCACACGCACACGCACACACGCACACGCACGCACACACGCACACGCACACGCACACGCACGCGCAACGCGCACACGTCACACGCGCACGCGGCGCACGCACACGCACACGCGCACACGCGCACACGCACACGCACACGCACACGCACACGCACACGCACGACGCACGCACGCACGCGCACGCGCACGCGCACACGCACACGCAGCTACACGCGCACGCGCACGCGCACGCACGCGCACGCGCACGCGCGCGCACCGCACACGCACACGGTACGCACACACAGCACACGCACGCACGCACCACGCACACGCACACGCACACGCCAACGCACCCGCAGGCGCAGGCGCAGCGCAGGGCCGCAGGCGCAGGCGCAGGCGCAGGCGCAGGCGCAGGCGCAGGCGCAGGCGCAGGCGCAGGCGCACACGCACACGCACACGCACACGCACACGCAGACGCGGACGCAGACGCAGACGCAGACGCAGACGCAGACGCAGACGCAGACGCAGACGCAGACGCAGACGCACACGCACGCGCACACGCACACGCACACGCACACGCAGACGCAGACGCAGACGCAGACGCACACGCACACGCACACGCACACGCACCCGCACACGCACCCGCACCCGCACCCGCACCCGCACGCACACGTACACGCACGCGCACACGCACACGCACACGCACACGCAGACGCACCCGCGCACGCACACGCACACGGCGACGCATTCGCACACGCACATGCACATGCACACGCACGCGCACGCGCACGCGCACGCGCACGCGCACGCGCACGCGCGCGCGCACGCTCACGCGCACGCGCACACGCACGCGCACGCGCAAACTTACACGCACACGCACACGCACACGCACGCGCACACGCACACGCACACGCACCGCACACGCACACGCACACGCACGCGCACGCACGCGCACGCGCGCGCGCACGCGCACGCGCACACGCACGCGCGCGCACACGCAAACGCACACGCACACGCACACGCGCACGGCATGCGGCACGCGCACGCGCACGCGCACGCGCACGCGCACGCGCACGCGCACGCGCGCGCGCGCACACGCGCTCACGCACGCGCGCACACGCGCACGCACACGCGCACACGCACGCGCACGCGCACACGCACACGCACACGCACACACACACGCACACCTGCACACACACACTCACACACGCACGCACTCACACCCGCACACACACACACCCACACACACCCACACACACCCACACACACACCCACATACACCCACGCGCCCCCACACGCCCCCACACACCCCCACACGCCCCCATACGCCCCACACGCCCGCACGCCCCACGCACACCCACGCGCCCCCACGCGCCCCACACGCCACCAGACGCCCCCACATGCCCCCACACGCCCCCACACGCACCCACGCACACACGCACACACGCACACACGCACACACGCACACACGCACACACGCACACACGCACACGCGCACACGCACACACGCACACACGCACACGCGCACACACGCACACACGCACACACGCACACACGCGCACACGCACGCACGCACACACGCACACACGCACACACGCACCCACGCGCACACGCACACACGCACACACGCACACACGCACACACGCACACACACGCATACACGCACACGCACACTCACACAGGCACACAGGCACACAGGCACACAGGCACACAGGCACACAGGCACACACGCACACAGCACACACGCACACACGCACACACACACACACGCGCACACGCGCACACGCGCACATGCGCACACACGCGCGCACGCACACACGCGCACATGCGCACACGCACACACGCGCACACGCGCACGCGCGCACGCACCCGCACACCCGCACACCTGCACACGCGCACACGCGCACACGCACTCAGGCACACACGCATACAGACTCACACACGCTCAGAACCCTGCTCATAGACCCAGTACGGCCGCCGTCCGAGAGGAGCATGGCCGGCTACCTGTGGTGGTCAGCCGACCAGCTGCGCACAAAGCTACGACATGCACTGGTGCGACACTCGGGACATTGAGGGCAGACCCCATGACCAAGGGCAGCATGCCCGAGAGCCAACCCTCAGCGTGATTGACGGCCAGGCCAGCTACGACCACGCCACGGACAAGTTCAGCGACGAGACGCTGAAGAAGGTCGTCCCGAGCTCACAACAGCTCGTTCACGCAGAAATGACGAGATACCTCTCGTGACTGTGTCACGAGGTCACGCGGATGCGGATATGTATTTCCAGGAGCCGCATTGGCCCATTGGGGGTGGGATGCGAGCTTTGCTTCCGCGAGCCTCATTGGCCCACTGAGGGTGGGATGCGTGCTGCGATGCGCACGGACACCAGGGAACGAAATCGACGATTTGAGCATTCGGGTGATCGGGTTTGTCCGGACTGTGTCTGGGCAGCCCGCGGATTTGAGGCAGTGCTTCTTAATAATGATCTTGACTGTTCTTGGTGTTCGACTCACTGACTTGCTTTGGATTGCCCCAGAGCCTCGACAGGTTTCCTCCCTCTCGTTCCGCTTGCGCATTTTTTCGTGGGGGGATTGGCGCTACGGGGGCCCAAAGTGGCTTTGGGGAGGGGTGAAGTCAGCCCTTTGCTCTGGGGCCAGATCTGTTTGGTGCGTCCCGCATCGAGGCATTTTTTTTGAATGGTGCGGTTTTAAGAACTCTCCTTCATCGTATTTTTTCCGGAAGCACGACGGACGGTCTGAACACCAGACTCGAACGGTAGTCCACCTGTTCGTTTGCACCTTTGCCTGCTTTCCCGCTGCCGTTTGGGCTTGGGGCCTGCAAAGTTCCGTGCCCGCTTTAAACGCGCCTTAAAGTAGCTTCCGACTGACCAGCTACCTATCCTTAGTCCCGAGGGTCTTGAAAATAGGCCTTCACCATCCACGTCCTCATTTCTCGTTCCCCCCCGTCCCTCTTCACCGCACATTTCGGGCGACGAAATCTCTACGTATCCACTGCTCCATGGTCAGGCCCAGCATGAACCCAGCAACTCTGCATGCGCCATCGTGTCCAAGCCGGGAGTGCGCGGGGTATGCACCACTGCTGGGTTCAGGAAAGGCTTGGCCAGGAAATGGTGGATATGTGCACATCTCGTCGCGTTAACCCTTGCCCGGGATTTCCTCGTATGTCAGCCTGGCCTGGCGCTTCCGCTTTGCGACCTCCCTCAAAAATCCGCCGGGGAGCTGTGCTCCGTCCCCGGCGCTGCCAGGACCCCCCCGCCCTCGGACAAGTGCACGCCAGCGCCGCCCCACGGAGCACACCGCAGTGCCAGAAGTGTGGTCAAATTGGTCGTTCGGACATGGGGCCCGCTTCCTTCCGCCCTCCTCCCGCCCGCCACCTGCTCATTCATGTTTCCCTCTTCTCTCATCCCTGGCCCCTTTCCCCGCGTTCTCACTCTAGAGGTTTTTTTTTAGTGTGATCAAGCGTGACGCTTCCGCCATGGATCTCGCACTTTGCCTCGCTATGACATCGGCGGTGGATGCACCGCCACCCTCCGCCCCTGAGTTCTGCCTCGACCTCCCCTTGCCCAGTGCTCGAGCTAAACGGTGTTTTGGCGATGTTTTCGTTTTGATTTCGTTTCGAAGCAGAGGCAGAACTAAGACAGAAGGAAGGACAACGATAGCAACACCGAGTACGGATAGCACTAGTTAGCTCGAGCCCTGTGGCCTCCATCTTCTTCACCACCGCAACATCGCTCATGGCGTTTCCGCTGGGAGACCTCTGCGCACTGGGCACGACAGGGGGGGAAAGGGGGGGTGGGCGGGGAGGAGGTCTGCGCCAGGTTACGCCGAAGCCGTCTCGCCAGAGCCCGACAGTCCGCATTGACCACTTTCGAACCCTTCATATTGCATCTCTGTTGCTTCCTAGAATTTCACATTAACGCCATCCGCCATGTTGCTCATCTCGCTGATGATCTTCACCAGGGGCGTCCGTACCGCAACGGGTCAGCAGGCGCCCACTTGGAACGCAAACGGATGGGACGAGACTGTGGTCTCAAATGGTGGGCGCGATCTGAGCGTGAGTACTTCGGGATTATGGCAGAGATCGAACTTTGCCCAAGAAGTGATCTCAGCAAATGGCCCTCTGACAGGGGTCACGTTCAAGTGCAATTGCGAGCACATCTCAATTGCCATATCGAACGCCGAGCCCAGTGGAACGTCAAATTGGAATCTGGGCACGGCGTTCGTGTGCCGACCGAATTGCAGGGCTGACATCTACGACTACTCAGTAGGTACACCCCAAATAAGCAAATCTGTATATTATACTCCACTCAGTAGCGTGATTGAGCTGCGACTTGGTGCGAACAACTATGTAGAGGTTCTGGTGGATGGAATTTCTGTATTCACAAGTGCTTTCGCCACACACCCAACTGCCCGTTTGGCTATCTCTTGGTATTATCCCGATGCCCATGTGCAGGACATATCATACATCGGTGAGACAACTACCGCTTCTGCAGCTGGTGACCCCCACTTGCAAAATGTCCATGGTGAACGGTTCGACTTGATGAAGCCGGGTAAGCATGTCATGGTAAACATTCCTCGCTGGGAGCGCGCTGAGAACTCATTGCTTCGCGTGGAGGCCGAGGCTCGCAAATTGGGTGGGCACTGCAGTGACATGTATTTCACTGAATTGAACATCACAGGATCTTGGGCATATGAGAAGCGAGTTGGAGGATACCACTTCCGATCGCAACGTGCCGCCCACGAACCTGAGAAATGGTTCGCTCTGGGTAAGGTCGAGTTGAAAGTCGTTCATGGGCGAACTGGAAGTCAGACCCAGTACTTGAATTTCTACGTGAAACACCTGGGGCGAGCAGGGTTTGCCGTGGGAGGCCTCCTCGGGGAAGACGACCACGAAGCCGTGAGCACGCCTCCGGCGGCCTGTGCGAAACGCATGAGCTTGTCGATTTTGCGCGCGCGCGGCCGTGGCTCCGCTGCGGCTTCGGGCGCAGTGGCGACCTTCTTTTGACTGCTCAGATTGGAGTGCATGCACACCCGTGAGGATGGAGTGCGAGGAGGAGGAGGAGGAGGAGGCAGGAGGCGTGGGGGGGGGCAGAGGAAGAGGAGGAGGAGGAGGAGGAGGAGCAGGAGGAGGAGGAGCAGGAGGAGGAGGAGCTGGAGGAGGAGGAGGAGGAGGCACAATGCGCCGCCAGGATGTCAGGGAGCCCGCAGCCCGCGGGCGCCCGAGTCGCCCGTCAGCGCCACTCTCGTGACTGGCCGCCCGCCGCCCGGCTGGCCGCCTCGGGGCCCCGTCTTTGCCCGACGCGGCCTCCCTTCTGTTCTGAACTTGCGCAGCAGGTCAACCCAGCGCATGCTGAGTGCACAGGTGTGCGACGTGGGCAAGCTGTGCCCCCTCGGTCCTGCCCGCTTGCTCGCAGAGGAACAAATCCCCCTCCTCCTCCCCCTCCTCCTCCCCCCTTCTCCTCCTCCTCCTCCTCCTCCTCCTCCCCCTCCTCCCCCTTCTCCTCCCCCTCCTCCTCCTCCTCCTCCTCCTCCTCCTCCTCCTCCTCCTCCTCCTCCTCCTCCTCCTCCTCCTCCTCCTCCTCCTCCTCCTCCTTTCGCGGGGGTGGCTCGAAGTGCTGGTGGAACATCGAGTTGCCGTGACATCGTCTGGCCACCGCTCGGGTCGGCTCCAGGCCCTACCTGGCGAGGCGCCTGCGGCGCCTTGGGTGCATCGTGTCGTCTGACCACGGAAGGACGGCATCCTCGGGGTATCCCAATATCTGAGCAGCGATACGGAAATCTCTACCACAGGGGATCTCGTATAAGACCTTACAACAGATCAACAAGTTGCGACTCACGCTCGCTGAAATGTTCAATTTTATTATTGCGCGAGTCATGATCTGCATCACCCGATCCACTTGTTACCATCAACATGCATGGATGTTCTTTGCATGGCTTTTCCATTGTGCTCGAATGTGTCCCGTATTGATTGTAGTCGTGTGTTGGACCTGTGTTTGAGTTCAGTTAAATCCCTTCTTGTGGCCGCGCTGAGTTATTTTTGCTATGGACTGTGCCACTATACCTCCTCCTCCTTCCACTGACGGCTATGTGGCTATGTGCGCAGCCGCTTATCTCAAGGTCTCTCGTTGTGACACATCGTAATCGTTTGCTTCCCACGCACATGCGCCGACGGCGTGCCTCGTCTGCGCTGCTGTGGTGCCGCCTTTGCCTTTTGCATGAGGTGCGTTCGCGTCGGTGTTTCGTTTGACTGATCTTCTTGTGCGAGGTGTATCCAAGGTGCTGCCATTACCGCGCTGCCCTACGCACCCATTCCCATCTTGTTCCGCAGCCTTCACGCTATGTCGCTGTCCCTCGAAGCGTCCGTACGACCTTGCACGTGTGTGTCGTGGCCCTTGGCGCCCAGCAGAGCCGACGGCAGAGTCATGCCAATGCACCTCACGTGCTCTCTCTCATCGGCCTTCCCATGCCGCGCACTGCTGGTGAATGTGAAGTGGCTCCTGCACTGGCTCACCGTATACGGTCGACACCGATGATAAGGACGGGTAACGTTCGCAAGGTTTCTTTTGCGGTCTTGCCTCTTCGCTCCATCCTGGACTACCCTCGACGGCCCGCCGCGCTCGAAAATGCGTCAGCACGGGCGTCCAAAGGGGCTTGCATCTTTATCGCGTATCCTTGCTATCAGTTTTGACTGTAATCACGGCGTGAGATGCGAGTTCGGCTTTGTTGATTCAGAGCCGAGCCCTGTGTCGGGTATTGCTAGAAGTGCCCCTGGCCCGAGGTGCCCCCAGGATTTCCATGGAGGCACCCACGGTCTCCAGAGCACCCCTCACGAGGCCCAGAGGGCCCCAGGGGCTCCAACATTGAGCGAACTATTGGGGCAGGTGGGTCGCGGGTGGGTCGCAGGCGGGTCGCGGGCTGGTCGCGGGGTGGGTCGCAGGTGGGTCGCGGGTGGGTCGCAGGTGGGTCGCGCGCGTCTGGGTCGCGGGGTAGGTCGCGGGTGGGTCGCGGGTCGGTCGCGGGTGGGTTTCGGGTGGGTCGTTGGTGGGTCGCGGGTGGGTCGTAGGCCAGGTCGCGGGGTGGGACCTCGACGACGACGACGATAGGAATAACCCAACAACGACAGCAACACCAACAACACACCACCACAACCACCATCAATACAACCGACAACAACAACACCAACAACACCACCACAAACACCAACACCAGCAACCGCAGCAACAACACTACCAACAGCACCAACACCACCACCAACAGCAAACACAGCATCACCCACAGCAGCAACAACAGCAACAGCAACACCACCAACTTCAACACCACCAACACCAACAACAGCAACACCATCAACAACAACAACAATCATTTTAAGACGATTCGCTCTTACTGGCACGCGTGTCTTGCATTTTGTCTTCCCCAACCATCGATGCCAGCCCACTTCGTCTTCGGTTGCACCCCCTTTGGGGGGGAATCTCTTCCTTGTCGGCCACTGATCGAAGTGCGAGGAAGTCTCGAGCGAGAGCGCCGTTCCTGAGTTCGGAGGCCTCTCTGGCCAAGGGCTCTCGGAATACCGATGGATAAATATCGAACGGGAACCCTTGTCGCCGTGTCTGGGCCTCCACCAACTTGCTTGAATTACGGGCAAGTCTCGAGCGAGAGTGCCGTTCGTGAGTTCGGGGGCCTTCCTGCCCAGGGGCTCTCGGAGTAAATCGCAAGGAAGTATCGAGCAGGAGCCCTTGTCGTCGTGGCTGGGCCTCCGCCAACTTGACAGAATTGCGAGGAAGTTTCGAGCGAGAGCGCCGTTCCTGAGTTCGGGGGCTTCTCTGGCCAGGGTGTCTCGGGGTAAATTGTGAGGAAGTGTCGAGCGGGAGCCGTTGTCGTTATAGCTGGCCCTCCAAGGGCCCATATTTAGACTCAAGCCAACGCTCGCGCGGGAGCCTTGTCTTAAGAGAAAATGTTGTCGGCGTCGATGCGAGAGCACGCGGAACCGTTTCCGGAGATCAGCAATCATTATTCTGTGGACGTGAGTAATTAACAACATCAACAACAACAAGCATCATCCGCGCCGCGGAGTTCCACTTCAGCCATGCACCCAGGGACAGTGAATGACCGTTCGGCCCTCTCACTCTGACCAAGCTGGGTTCGCTCTCTAACCCAACCTTGGGCTCGAAAAACCTTCTACGTACCCCCGATCCCTGGACACCCACCATTCGGGTTTTGCATGAAGTGCCCCTGGCCCAAGGCACCCCCAGGATTTCCAAGGAGGCCCCCCACGGCCTACAGAGCACCCCTCACGAGGCCCAGGGGGCCCCCAGAGCTCCAACATTGAGCGAACATCTGGGGGCACCTTGGGCCAGGGGCACCTCTAGCAACACCCGACTGGCACCTCGGCCTGCCGATTAAGTGAACAGATGCGTTCGGGAGCCGGGTGGTAATGCGAGCGCCTTTGGGTCTCGCGATGGGGCGCTGTGGATGCCGCCTGGGCATCCCATGGGCATCCTGTGGACACCTTCCGAGAGAAAAACAATTCAGCATCGTTAAACTGACCCCTATCCCCATCCCCATCCAGACCCCTATCCTCATCCCCCATCCCCATCCCCATCCCCATCGCCATCCATCCCATCGACATCCTTGGGACATTTCTCGAGAGAGGACTACACAAGCTCTGAGGGGGAAAGGGTACCCACATCGCTACGCTTGCCTTGTTTCCCTTCTTTGGGCTTCTGGGAAGCCCTCGTCGCCACCGCTGGATTCGCTTCGAAATCCTGGTCAGAATGCACCCCGGGAGAGGTCCAGGGAGTAGCGGTATCGGTACCTGTTGGTCCCCCCATACACCCCCCCACTATCTCAGCACCCCAGTTGGGGATATACCCCTCGAAATCCGAAGGAAACAGCCCATGTCCCCAGTGGGTAGGGAGGGGGTACATCGGCCAGTGGGGCCTAGGCCACGCCCATAGGGATAGGGGTCGGTTCAACGATGCTCAGATGAGGCACTCTGGATGCCGCCTGGGCCTCGCATAGACATCCTGGGGACACCATATCCTCGGCCTCTGCCCGAGTCTCGGCCCTCGGTGCGGAGGTGTGGTGCGAAGTTCGCGGGCGCAGCCCCCGTGTAGCGGTTACGTCGGCAGGAGCAGCGGCCGAAGGGCTTACGTGCGATTACGCGCCCACTGCAGAAACAACAGCACGGATGTGATGGACATTTTGCTACGTCGCAGCACGGCAGAGGCAGTCCGAATGGGCGCCCGAGCTGTCGGGACACGCAACTAACTAATTGTCTGGCTGCAATAGGGCGCGCGGGAGGAGAAGCGGCCGGAGAGGATAGGAAATGATGGACACAGCAATGCCAGGAATTTCGTTCGGGAGGGCCCTCGTGCACGAGGTATGCCTGGTTTCCCTACAGGATGTCCCGACCTCAGCCCCCAAGGTTACCGCGGTCACAGTTGGGCTTTGGAGGTTATACAGGCGTTGTTGGTCGAACTGGGCGTAACCCCAAAGAGGAGCACGCTACTCGCATCATCGATACACTGGCTCAAACCTTTGGCTCGAGGAGCTCAAGGAGCTCAAGGAGAGCATACAGCATATAGGAAGCTTCCCATTCCTATCTTGCACTCCCCGCCGCGCCGCGCGATGGATGGATACCGGCTCCACTCGGGCCATGGCGGCGCTGCAGGTGGGCGACGCCGCGATTTCCGGAGCCGTTGCTGTGGCTCCTGCGTGGCCAGACGCCCTCCTCCAGGCATCGAGGAGGAGGTGTTGCCGCACGCAGGACTCATCCAGGCTAGCGCCGTAACACAGGATGACGAACTTCGCGCCCTCCCGTTCACGGCCCCCGCCTCCTGGGACGACTTGCAGCGTCTCCTCACCAAGCTCGCCTTCGACCACACCTCCGCGAACCCCTGGCGGGCGCTGGGTTTTGGACCCCTGGATGGCCCCGAACCGAGCGAGCACAGCATCGTCTCCCGCGTCAAGTTGGTCTCGATGTTATGTTCTCCAGACTCTCGGTCTGGGTGGGCGCAGGCCGACTGCGATGCTGCGGGGCTGGCCTGCCAAGCTTTTGCGAAGGCAGGCGCGTGCTGTGAGGTGCAGTCGCCGGACATCCTCAAGGAACGCTGTCGCCTCCGCCCCCCCAAGCTCCCCCTATGGAAGGAGCTGGGCGCATCGGCCCTGACGGCCCTGGGCACGATGCCGGCCTGCCAGCAAGATTCGATTGCTACGCAGTGGTCCCAAGTGCTGGCCCCTGCGAGTCAGGATCACAGCGCGACAATCGCCGCTCACAGGAAGTTGGCCGACCTCCTGGACAAGGGTGACCCTAATTCTATTAGCGCCATAGGGAAGCAGAAGATAGTTGTAAGGGCCCCCAGCGACCAGAGCTCTTCTCTGCAGCGTATCCTGGGCGCCCTACTTCGAGAACCTGACCCTCTCTGGCGCCCCCTTAGCCTCACGTTCCTTGCGCCTGTACCCTTTTTCCCTGGGGTGGATTCCCCAGATAAGCTCTTCGACCTCTGGTGGCACCCTTTGTTGAGCGAGAAGCACGCGCCTTTGGTCAAACAGGTGGATTTGGAGCTCCAGCCAGTGGAATGCATTCTTCCAGGTCGTTCTGTGCCGCGACACGTGCAGCAGGGTCTGGCGGCATTCACCATCGACTTGACGAGTAAGCGCTCCCAACCAAAGTACACGTGCCCAGGGCACCTTTGCTGCAGCTTCCTGCTGTCAATTCTCTGTGGGTCGACCTCCCTTCGGACATGCCGCCGGGCCTCTTGCAGACGATGCGCACCGACCAGATCCAGAACAGCCCTGCCGTGTTCTTTGCCAGGCGGCTCGCCGGAATCTCGGGAGCTCTCTTTTGGAGCGCCGCCTCACTGTCGAAATCTTTCTCCCGACGGTGCTCTCGCAGGTCAACCAGGAACTTGTCATTCGTTTTCTCCGGCGCCATGCCCTCGCGCCACTCATGCACATCGGCCACAGGGACGTATACCCGTCTTCTTCGGCCCTGGCCCTAGAATGCAACGGCCCAGTGGCTCTGAATCGCGCTGGCCCCTCGTGCACTCAGGCGATCATCTTGTCACCGACCCGCGTGCTGGTGCATACCGCCGCCTCTGCCGAGACCTGGGCTCAGCTGTTGGACTCCACGCTGGAGGAGGGCGAGGAGAACGCCCTCACGAGGCTGAGGTGGAAGGCCGGCCGACACGGAGGGCGCCCTTTGGGTCACGCCCGTGGCCACGCCGGTGGCGCCGTCCGCCTCCCTGCGCCGCAAGGGGCGAGGCCCGAAGGTTTCTCCCCTCCTCGACAACGTCGCCGAGATCAGCGTCCGGGGGGAGATCGGCGAAAGCGATGGTGCTCAATTCGCTCCTGAACCACGCATGCACGGCCACGGGGTTGGAGCTGCAGCCCGCTCCGGAGAATATTGCTCCCCAGCCTGCACTGCGGATCCTGGCCGTCACTGCGTCGAATGACGTGCTGGCCACCACGGCGCTGTCGGGAAACGGCGGGCGGGAGGGTGTTCCGGGGGCCGCCCCTCCCGCCAGCGAGTGACGCGGTCCGGCGGGGATTGGGGAATTCAAGACTGCATGGGCGCCTCCAGCTGGTTTATCGACGTCGCCTTCGAACTACGTCTCGCTGCAGCGAGGCCGAGTTCCCAGTGCCGCGACGACTCCATCGACGTTGGGCGATTTTTGCACCCGTCGTCTTATTTTTCGTCGTCGTCTGATTCTTCTTTCTACCATGGGTCTGCAGACCGACTTCGGCCAGGACTGCTGGCTATCTCTCTTGCCCATTTGTTTGGTACTGCGCACCATGCGCCCGACGTGGGAGTTCCCTTCCAAATTATTTGCCAGCGCGCTCTTCGCGGTTCATTTGGGCGTGCTGCGTCATCATTTACGCCGGCCTCTTCTTCCACACCTTAGCTTCGCATGGCGCGGGTGTCTGCCGCGAGCGAGCGCGCCGCGCCTGCTTCGACGATTTCGCCCTCCAGCTCTGCAGCGGCGCGCCGGTTCCCACGGGCAGGCGGCCCTTTTTCGTGGGGGTGTTTCAGTGGTCAAGTGGAACTGCCAGGCTGTATCCGCCACTTATGGTGGAATGGTATCGCGACAAGGCGGCGTGCGTTCGGAAACTAACGGCATCGCGCGATATCGGCTTATGGACGGAGACCCACGGTAGCGCTGGTGGCAATGCTGTCTGGCGCAATCTTTCTGATTGCGCGTCTTGGTGGTCTCCTTGGCCCTCACCTGCGAGCGCCGGCGTGGGCGTCGCCATCCGGATTACTTCCTTCAAGCAGTTCAGCCAGACTCCTCGTTGACAAATGTTTTTGCCTGGTCGAGCCTCGGTGCTGCATTTGCGTGGCGATGTGGGGTATTTGGGCTTTATGTCACGTATTTCCATACTGGTCAAAACGTGAATTCCTTCGACGTGGAGGCAACTGCACTCGAGCACCTGGGTCGCCTCCCTTCGTTTCCTGAACTTCGCGACGCACTCCGGCGGCGACTCAGTCAGCATGTAGCCCCTAAGCGCGAGGTCCTCTCCATCTTGGGCGGCGACTTCAACTGCGTCGTGGATTCCGGGGACCGTCGAAGCGCCTCCCCTGGCGCCCCCTCGGGGCACCGGGACGAGGGAGGAGACTTCCTGGCGACATTTGTTGGAGATGCCCCGCCGCCTCCACAAGATGCGCCAGCCCGACGTGACGTGCGCCTCGCCCGACGCTCGCTCCAGACTCGACCGCGTCTACTGCAGCCAGGACGTCGTGGAGGGTTTCGACAGGCATCTGTCTTGTGCAGTGTTGGAGTGGTGCCCCAGGCTATCCCGCCACCGGGCAGTCAGCTTTCGGCGCGCACTTCCGTGCCGAGTTCCCGTGGATGTTGCTCTTCTCGCCGATCGCGCAGTTGACCGTCCAGATTGGCCTCGCACGGTGGCTGTGGCTTGGCAAGAACTGTTGGCGCAGGGCGATAGACCACACTTGCCGCTGAGGAGTCCGACGTGTCTCTTGCGCAGGCCATGCGGACGGCGGCGAAGTCATTAGCTATCTCGGCGTCTGCCGCCAAGGCTCCCGTCTCCAACGAGGACCGCTTCGATGTCACCATGAAGTTCTCGAGGTCCTGCGTGCAAAAGTATGCCGGCGGTGTTTTTCGATGCCTACTCTGGCGCCCGCTTCTGCGAAATTTGGCGGACAACCCGCGCGACGTCGGCCCCGCTGGCGGCGGCCGACTCCGCCTCGCGCGGGCGCGCGCGGCAGAGCTGGCCCTGTCCGCGCCGTGGGCGAACTTCCTTCACTCCGCGACGACCTTGCGAACCTTTCCGAGGACCGAGCTTCTCGCGAGCGGAAGCGCAATCATCGGTTGTTGGCGCGAGTTGCGCTCTCTGCGGCGCTCAGGGCCATGCGGTTTCCGCTGCCCCCAAGCTCGCGGCCGAGGTTCTCCGTGGGCGCTGGCCCAAGGTCTTCCGCAGGCGAGATGCAAACGGGCCGTTCCTGAGGGCGTGGTTGGGAGAGGAGAGTCGCCACCTCCCCCCTGATTTCGCCAGGCGCATCCCAGGGGGCGGTGTGCCGTGCTCCGATTTTGAATAGGCCATCGAGAACGCAAGCGATAGCTCTCCTGGGCCCGACGGCAGTCCTTTCAAGGCAAGGCGTCGGCTGGGCCCCCTGGCGGCCCGGGCCACTCATTGCGCCTTCCTGGCCATCGTTGGCCCCGGTGGGCTTGATGATTTGGCGCAGGATTTGGGGGCGTTCAACGAGAGCTCCATGGTGCTCCCCCCGCAGAAAACAGCGGGCACCACGGGGGGTGGCGACGGCGTCTACGCTGCCAACGCAATGCGGCCACTCAATATCACGAACACAGACAACATGATCAATTACAGTGCCTTTCGTTGTTGCGTCGAGCCCGCGATCACCCCGGCATCTCTGCGGCGCAGCGAGGCGTCATCCGGGGCAGATCCATGTTTTCCAACCTTGTGTACTTGGCGGAGGCGATGCGGCGCAGCTCTCTTATGTGCGATGACGCCGCGGTCGTTTTCTTTGACTTCGAAGCGGCGTTCCCGAGCGTGTGCCAGGACTTCTTGGTGGATGTGATCGAGTCCCGGGGCTGGCCCCCATGATGCGCTCGTCTGGTCAGGGCGCTATGCGCCAACGACCGCTGCCCCATCGTTGCCGCGGGGGGGGGGGGGGGGGGGTCTTCCCTGGTTCCGCGCTTGCGGCTGGGGCCCGACAGGGGTGTCCATTGTCGCCTCTCCTTTTCGCGGTGCTGTCACATGTGCTTCTACGTCGTCCACTCCGTCTCCCGACAGCTGTGCCTCGCGCTGTCGCGGACGATTTGGCGGTGGCACTTCCCCGCGGCGTGGGGTGCGCGGCAGTCCTCGAACAATTGTTCGAAGAGTATTTTCAAATTTCGGGCCTCAAGCTTCGCCGCAGGAAAAGCGGGTGCCCCCTTTGACTCTGGACCTTCTGCCTCGAGTTCGCCATCGCCTCGCCTGCGCCGCCCCCTCGTGGGGGGCTTTGCGGTTCAGCGCTGCGCAACTTATTTTGGATTCGTGGTGGGTTCGGAGCGGGCGGGGCGAACTTGGGCGCAAGTTGCGGAGAAAATGTTGCAGAAAGCCTTTGTTTGGAGAAATGTCGGGGGCGGCCAGCTCCTGGCCATCCTCGCACATCGGATTTGCGTTTTCCCAATGCTGTCTTTCTTGCTGCAATTTGACCGCGCGCTGTCGACTTGGCAGACGATCGAGCAGGAGGCTGTCACCACCCTATTCCCCGGTCCGCGTGCTTGGGCCACGCCCGCCGCCATGCAGAACTTGACGGCTTGGGGTTTCCCTGGGAATTCCCAGTTGCCGGCGACGTCGCTTGCGCTGCCAAGTGCGGGCGTATCAGTGGGAAGACCGTGGGAACGGCGGACTTCGAGTCACCCAGCGTCTGGCCAGCTTTCGTACCGTTTACGACAACACTTGCCGGCATATCCGCGAAGCTACTTGGAGCCACTGACGTGCGCGCAACTTCTTCCAGAACCTCGAGGACGCCCGCGACGAGATGTGGAGGGCCGCGCGCGACTCCGGCATGTCTATCGACCCATTATTACGAGGGGAATCTGAGTCCGTCCCGCGCGCCCGCTGCAACGCAGATGTGTCGTTGTGCTCCGCATTCCTAACCCCTCCTGCGCTTTCCTCCCTCTCTCCCGCTCTCTGCGTCGCTTCTCGATCTCCAGCGCCCTCCCTGGCCGCCGCCTCGAACGGGCGAAATCTGCCCTGGTTGGTATTTCGCGGCTGGTGCCCCCCTGGGTCTGGGCAGTCGTTTACAGAACGCTCCAGAATGGCTGGGTCACTGGCCGCCGCACGCAGCGGCGCTGTGCTTGTCCCTTAGGCTGCGGGGGCGGTGAGGATAACATTCAACGCTGCGCGCACTGCCCGTTCGCTGCGCGTTTTAGCCGCTCTCCTCTCGGATGGCAGCAGCCTGCCCCTTCGGACCGCCTGTCCTCCCTCCTCCTGTTGTCTCGTCGATTCTGCGAGGCCGCTGCGAGCGAGCATGCTCGGCGGGCTCTGGCATTGTGCGCCGTGTACGCCGCCGCCACTGCATTGCGACACGGACGCGCGCCCGCCGCCGCCGCCGCCTTTTCGGACCAATTTGCTAAGGAAACGTGCGCAGTGCATCCTTGTCTGGCCTCCGTTGTGGCGGTATCCCGGGCCGTCAGTTGAGCTCCTCTTTCCTCGTTGTTACCCTCTCTCTGTCGTCTCCGCAGGGGTGCTGTTTTCTAGAGTTTATCATTGCACGTTTGTGCATGGCCGCCGGCTGGTACTGCGGTTAATTTCTGGTGCCATTTCTGTGGACCAGCCATAGACTTGGCATGCGACTTGATTCTATGTGGGGATGCAAACAGCACCTGTCGCACCCATCTTCGGTGTGGGTCCCCGCAGACCCGCCGGCGGAAACCGTGACAGGCGCGGTTGTGCCGGAGATGTTCCGTTCAGCGTTCGGCAGAGTAGGGTAATCCACATTTGCCGCTGCTGCTGTGCGATCGTGTCCTTTATCGTCTTTTCCTAGTTTCTTCTTCTCCTCCTCCTCCTCCTCCTCCTCCGTGCGCTCGCTCACGTTACCGGGCCGATTTTCGTTGCATTTTCGTTGCGTGTCGTCGCGCTTCTGAGCTTTACCATGGGTGCCGTCGAAGCCCCCTTGAGGGGATGCGGGTTCAATACTAAACCAGAGCTGTGGAAGTTGATGGGCGTTTGCAGTGTGAAAACACATTGATGATTGATATTTCTGACCACCGCGAAGTTTCAGTATCGTTTAACCGACCTCCATCCCCATCCCCATCCCCTCCGAGACCCCACCACATTACCCCCCCAGTTGGGGATATACCCCTCGAAACCTTAAGGGAACGGCCTATACCCCCATCTAAGGGGATAAATCGGTCAGTGGGGCCCAGCCCACGCCAAGACTCGCTGTTCGATCGCCTCTCTAGTCTGGGGGGCACACTCGCAAACCGCACGGTTCCAGGTCTGTCTCGAATTTGGGGTGAGCACGCATGAGATCTTGGCGATCCGAGGGGGGCGGCGATTCGTTTCTGGGCACCGTGCGAGCGTTTGCCCTGGTATCTGTTTTGTACAGTCTGCTTTCGTTTGGCGATTGTTCCCGAGGGTTACCAAGACTTCCTCCACCATGCGGACATGACAGAGGTCGAGCTCACATCGACTCCGACCTTTAGTGCGATATTCTACCCTGTACGACCACCCTTCGGGTGCAAGGAGGTTGTGTGGGGGGACCGACTGATGACAACTGGGGAAGATGAGTGGAGGGCTTCTCCGAAGGGCTTAGGCGACCCGTCCTCCTCCTCCTCCTCGTCCTCCTCCTCCTCCTCCTCCTGCCTCTCCTCCTCCTCCTCCTCCTCCTCCTCCTCCTCCTCCTCCTCCTCCTCCTCCTCCTCCCTCTGCTCCTCCTCCTCCTCCTCCTCGGGTCGCCTGCGGCCCCTTTGGAAGCCGTGCGCGTCGGGACACCATCGGAACCAGCAGCGGGACTCCGCGGGACCCCTCCGGGCGCCGGACAGGGGCGGCGAGTGGCACCCGGGAGAAGCCGGCGGGAGCAGCCCGCCCGAGCTGGCGCACGCAGGGGAAGCGGGGCGGAAGGAGGCGAGAAGGCAGGGGAACGAAGAGTGTCAAACGACGCGAAGATCGGGACAAAATCGGATCGGGATAACTCGAAATCTCTGAGAATCGGCGGGTTTGGAGGATGTATTGGGCGCCGCGGCCGCTCCAGAGCGTTCTGGAACGCTCTGAGAGCGCTCCGGAACGCTCTGGAGCGATTTACCCCGATCCTAGCCCTGTTTTAGCGGAAGGAGGCGAGAAGACAGGGGGACGAATAGTGGCAGAAACCCCAAAACTCGGAGGTCCGCGCGGATTTCTCGGATCGGCGCTGCGGCCCCCCGGCGGCGCCTCCGGCGCCGCTCCTGGCGCGCTCCGCGCGCCAGGGAGGGGGGTCCAGCGCCGATCCGAGCAGGAAAGAAGAAGGTGAGGAGGGAGACGAGAGGGCGGATGATGCAGGAGGCAGGGGCGAGAGAAGGGGCAGAGCGACGACGTCGACGAGGGTGGCGACGAGGATGACGACGAGCGCGAGGACGACGCGGGCGACGACGACGAGCATGAGAACGACGCAAACGACGACGACGACGACGATGACGACGGCCTCGGCGGCGGCGGCGGCCCGCGGCGCGCATGCGCCCAGCGCAGGGGGAGCCCTGCCGATGGCGAGCCGCGCGCCCTGCCACCACCGTGGCGCGGCCGCGCGGGCGCCGGAGGCTCCGCAGGGGGCTCCGCGGCGTGGCCTCGGCCGGGCCCCGACGTGGGGGGGGATCGCCTCCTCCTTCCTCTTCCGCCTCCTCCTCCTCCTTTTTCTTCTTCCTCCTCCTTTTTCTCCTTCCCCGCCGCCTCCTCCTCATCCTCCTCCTCCTTTTTTTTCCCTCCTCCTCCTCCTCCTCCTCCTCCCCATCCTCCTGGGCCACTGGGTGGCCTTCCCAGGAAAACAAGCGGGTCGCAGCCCGGTCGTCACCCCAGTTTGCCCGCAGGGGCCAGGGGGTGAGAAAATTGCGGTGCGTCGCCACGCTCTCCCATCCCTTGCTGTGGCCCACCAGATACTCCGCCTGCTTCGGGCACGTGGGGGTTCCCCAGCGAGGGGGTCACTGGAGGATCCACACCCATCCTTCCCACGGCCAGGGTGCCACGTCTTGGCGTGCGTGGAGGTGTGCGGTCGCCCGATGGAGTGGTGCCCCTCGGGTGGCCTGGGGTAGCATGCCGTGTCGTTATCTCAGCGGGCGTGGCTCGAAAAACGGCCAGGTGGCATGTAGTTCGTTATCGTCTGCTTCCTGTTTGTTGCACGGCTAGGAGCTGTGCTGAAACTGAGCTCACGAGCGGCCGCTGTTTTTTTTTTGCAGCTCAGCTTCTCAAAGGGCTTTGGTTCCTGCGTTCGCGGTCAGGCCTGTCCGCGTGCTCGAAGTGTCGCACTGCGTGTGGATTTACTGCTCTCACTTTGGTGTGCTGGGGTTCATCAGGGAACGTTTCATGTCAGACAATATTTCTCCTCCTCCTCCTTCTCCCCGTTCGCCCCCTCCTCTTTCTGCTCCCTTCCCACCCCGCCTGGAGTGGAGCTTGGCTGTTTTCGGCGGTGTGGTCTTCCCCATAGGACGCACGGTTCCAAGCAGTCGCGTTTAGCAGAGGTCCGGAGCCAGACCCCCCCCCCTCCACCCCTCCCCCTTCCGCCCAATGTCGACACGCCGAATAAGAACACTTTCGCAGTGGGCGTCGGAGCGACGGCGAGCTGTGCGCCTGCCGTGCCGGCTCGAGCTCCGCGCGGCCTTTTCGAGAGCTCGCGGCCACCCTGCTCCGCCACCTGCTCCGCCGGGGGGCCCTCTCGGACCACGGGTGGTGGTAGTGGGACTCGCGCGGGGGGACTCGCGCTCGCTTCTGGGGGGGCCCTGGTATCGCTCGGGCGTGTGCATTACTCCCTGGCGAGGACCATCGAGTTCGGGTGCAACCCATGGGAGCCTGGTGTACCCTCGCAGTTCTGCCTTTCGCGTCGGGTAGCGTCGATTAGCCTCTGGGAGTCAGTTGAGATAGCGCCGATTTAGCGTCGGTCAGCATCGATTAGCGTTGATTTAGTGTCGATTCGCGTCGATTCGCAACAGCCAGCAAGATGGTATTGGAGGCTCCCATGAGTGGCCACCGAAACCGAGGAGCATTCTGGATCATCTTGGATCACGGGTGTAGTGATCTACCCATGATCCACGATGACCGTGGCCCTGCCAGACCCAGGATACAATTGGATACCACGTGCGCATGTTTTTATCGGTGAGGACTTTTCTGGAACATCATGCGATCGGCGTGACCCCAACATACTAGTACTATGCGTCGTGGCGCGCGCTTTCTGGCCACACCGCTCGGGAATGTACATGCTACAAGATGGGTGCACTACATGTCCGGGTTGGACGCGCGCCTCCAAGGAGGACATCTCGCACAAGTATGTCTCTGTGCGTCCCATGCGAAACGAACAGATCACACGACACCGATTGATGCACGGGGAATCGACGTCCGAGCGATGGCGAGGGGGAGAGGGACGAAGCGAGTATTGTAGTGGCCTCCGGCCATTGCCGCCGATCCGGGGCGCTTCCGATGCTGATGGGAATGGATGGCCGTGTATGTTGAAGATGCAGCTCTCTTTCGGGACATCCTCATGAAGGATCCACCGGCTTGAGGACTGAGACGTCCGAGTCCATGAAGGATCCACCGGCTTGAGGATTGAGACGTCCGAGCGATGGCGAGGGGGGGAGGGACGAAGCGAGTGCTTGGTACCGAGCACGCGCTCTCGGAGGTTCGCGCTGCCCTCCGAGAGTTTCGGTTCGTGACGTGTTGTTTCATTGTTGTTGCTGTTGCTGCTACTGCTTCTGCTACTGCTGCTGCTGCTGCTGTTGTTGTTGCTGTTGTGGTTGTTGTTGCTGCTGTTGTTGTTGTGCTTGCTGCTGCTGCTGCTGCTGCTGCTGTTGTTGTTGTTGTTGTTGTTGTTGTTGTTGTTGTTGTTGTTGTGGTGGTTGTGGTTGTAGTAGTAGTAGTAGTCGTAGCAGGTGTAGTAGTAGTAGTAGTAGTAGTAGTAGTAGTAGTAGTAGTAGTAGTAATAGTAGTAGTAGTAGTAGTAGTAGTAGTAGTAGTAGTAGTCGTAGTAGTAGTCGTAGTAGTAGTCGTAGTAGTAGTAGTAGTAGTAGTAGTAGTAGTAGTAGTAGTAGTAGTCGTAGTAGTAGAGTAGTAGTAAGTAGTAGTAGTAGTAGTAGTAGTAGTAGTAGTAGTAGTAGTAGTAGTAGTAGTAGTAGTAGTAGTAGTAGTAGTAGTAGTAGTAGTAGTAGTAGTAGTAGTAGTAGTAGTAGTAGTAGTCGTAGTAGTAGTAGTAGTAGTAGTAGTTAGTAGTAGTAGTAGTAGTAGTAGTAGTAGTAGTCGTAAGCTTCGGATGGGCCATGGAAGAGCTAAGTCATGAGGCTTTGGCGCTGTCGTGCAGCAGTATCGGAACTTCATGCGAGGCCGATTCGCAATCGGCAAAACCAACTGATCACAAGAGGGGTTACCACACAGGGCGATTGGTAAGACGTGTATGGTTTACGAGCTTGGTTACCACACCTTGGGATTAAAGGGCCGAGGGAGTACTCGCAGTTTGGGTTACCACGCCTTGCGATGGATCTGCGTGAGGGGTGGCACCGAATTTCAGAAATGTGGCAAATCCCCTGTGTTTTTGGACCCTGACCCCGCGGATCTGCGTGAGGGGTGGCACGAATTTCAGAAATGTGGCAAAATGTGTTTTTGGACCCTGACCCCGCGGATCTGCGTGAGGGGTGTCGATTTCGAGCCCCCCCAGCAATTCAGACAACGCGCCCAGGAGACGCTAAAACCCCCCCTCGCGCGGTCAATCAACTAGTTACAGTAACCAGCAAGAAGTCAACTAGTTACAGTAACCAGCAAGAAGCAGAACTGTAACACTGGAAACTACAAGCTACAACTGGTACTGGAAACTGCGAACCCGCGCCTACAGCCTGGTGGCCCCACAAGGGGGCCGGCGGATTGTTGTTGTTGTTGTTGTTGTTGTTGTCGTTGTCGTTGTCGTTATTGTTGTTGTTGTTGTTGTTGTTGTTGTTGTTGTTGTTGTTGTTGTTGTTGTTGTTGTTGTTGAAGTCTCATTTGAAGTCTCATTTCTAGAGAATAACTACTGTTGATCTCTGGAAACGGTTCCGCGCGCTCTCGCCTCGAGGCTTTTGCGCCAGCGTTGGCTTGAGTGTAAGTGTGTGTGTGCCTTTGGAGGCCCGGCTACAACGACAACGGCTCCCGCTCGATACTTCCTCACAATTTACCCAGAGACACCCTGGCCAGAGAGGCCGCCGAATTCAGGAACGGCGCTCTGGCTCGAGAGTTCCTCGCAATTCAGTCAAGTTGGCGTAGGCCCAGCCACGACGACAAGGGCTCCTGCTCGATACTTCCTCACGATTTACTCCAAGAGCCCCTGGCCAGAGAGGCCCCCGAACTCATTTACGGCGCTCGCGCTCCAGACTTTGTCGCGATCCAGTCAAATTGGTGGAGACCCAACTATGACGACAAGGGCTCCTGCTCGATATTTCCTCAAGATGTATTCGCAGAGGCCCTTGCCAGAGAGGCCCCCGAGCTCGAGAGTGGCGCTCTCGCTCGAGAGTTTCCCGTAATTCAGTCAAGTTGGTGTAGACCCAGCCGCGACGACAAGGGCTCCCGTTTGATACTTCCTCAAGCTGGATTCCGAAACCCCGTGGCCAGAGACTGAAATTCAGTAGCGGCTCCGGTGGGAGGCCCACCTGCGACGACAGGGGCTCCCGCTCGACACGCCCTTGCAATGTGCTCCTGCGCGCCCTGGCCAGAGAGGCCCCCGAACCACAGAGGCCCCAGCACGCTGCTCATCTAGGCCTTCGGACACAGCCCTCACAGAAGCTCCAAGCGCGCCCACAGGGGCCCCATCACTCTGCCCGCTGAGGCCCTCGGACGCTGCCAGCAGAGGCCCGAGCGCGCCCACAGAGGCCCCAGCCGACAGGGGCCCCGGCGCGCTGCCCACTGAGGCCCCCGACGCAGCCCGCAGAGGCCCCAAGCGCGCGCACTGAGACCCAAGCGCGCGCTGCCCACCGAGGCCCCCCGACACAGCCCACAGAGGCCCCAAGTGCGCCCACAGAGGCCCCAGCCCACAGAGGCGCCAGGCGCGCCCGCGGATGCCCCCCCCCGCGCTGCCCACCGAGGCCCCCCGACACAGCCCACACAGGCCCCAAGTGCGCCCACAGAGACACCAGCCCACGGAGGCCACAAGCGCGCCGGCAGAGGCCCCAGCGCGCCGCCCACGGAGGACCCCCGACACAGCCCGCTGAGGTCCCAGCCCGCAGAGGCGCAGCCACGATGACAACCCGCTCGATACTTCCTCACGATTTACTCCGAGAGGCCCGCTCTCGCGTTCCAATCCTTCTCCCCGCATCCGTCCTCTCTTCCCTGTTTTAGGGGCTGCGCTAAGTGTGTGTGGCAGGTAAGGAAGATGTACCCCTGAGGGGGTAAGGTCGAAGACGAAAAGGGCGGGTATCGAGGGTTTGGGATATACGTGTTGAGTGGCACGCGATCAAGTAAGAGTGAACAGTCTTAGATTCTATAGGCTTACGCCACATCCGCCGACCCCTCTATAAACTACTGCGCGTCCAGGACTGCATTCCACGAGGTTTGTCCGATTCCTGGGAGGTTCTCGGAGGCGTTTGGGGGCTTTTGGGGGCTCTGTTCGGGCTCCCTGGGGGCTTCTTGGGGCGTGTTAGGGGGCTTCTTGAGGCAACCTGGGGGCGTCCTGGGGCCGAAGGCTGGAAAGATGGGTTCGGGTTCCCCCCGTGGGCCCTCTTTTGGCGCCGTCATCGGGGCTTCTTTGGCGGACTTGTGGGCCGTCTTGGAGCTGTCCTAGGGGTCTTTGGGCCGTCTTGCACGGTATGAAAGCGCAAGAGGCGCATATGTTTAAAACATACGTTTTCCAAAAGGAATGGGGCAATTTTCACTTCTTCGGTGCCTTTTGGGAGGCCTCTTGGAGGCCTCTTGGGGCGTTTTGGAGGCATCTTGGACCGTCTAGATGCCGTTTTGGGCGTCTTGGAACGATCATTCGGGGCCCTCTTGGATCGTCTTGGGGCCCACTTGGAGCCCTCTTGGCCCGTTTTGTGGCCCTCTATGCTCCCATGACGCGTTCGTCCGGGGCCGGGGAGGGGTCAAATCTCTGGTTTGGGGTCCCTGGGGGGGTGGTAGTGGGGGGGAACATTCTCACACGCCTAGAGACCCACAAGGGGTCGGCGGGTGGTTGTTGTTGAACATTATTAATTCTAAAGAATAATTATTGTTGGGACCCCTGGTGCACGGCCCCCCTGCGCCGCCTAGGCCGCAGCTACATTTTCATCATTTTCGTGAGGAAGCCTCAGGTAATTCGATGTGATCAAGATCCGGTTGTTTTGTTCCCCCCCGCTTTCCCTTGCAAAAAACACTATAAAATGACATTTCTTGTTCTAATATAATCAAATTTCAAGAATCCCTTGCAAAAAATAAGGTAAAGTGGACATTCGCGCGCGCAAGACGAAATCCTTCCAAAAGCTTAGTGTTCGGAGCGATTTTAACATAAAAACATCAAAAAACCAATGGTTTTTCAACAAAAAAATGTCAAAATCTCATCCCGCGCGCTCTTGCGGATTCGTAGGAAACCCAACACTTTTTAAACATTTCTGTCAAACGGGCTTTTGCGAGCAACTTTTTCGAACTTCTGCGACAACGGTTGCGCACCTGCCAGGGCCATCATCCCTGTCAAATAATACCATGCGGGACACATTCGTTTTTTCTTCGCGCGCGCACGCCGTCGTCGTCGGCCGCGGGGCCCTGAATAGTAGCCACGGTCGTCCGCATGCCACGAAGTGAAGTGTCCGAACGTCATAGGGCGGGAAGCTGGGTGTGGGTGGTGGCGAAGAGTCGTTTGGAAATTTGGTAGAGCTTGAACCGGCCCCCCCACAAAGTGGGGGTATTGCCCGCCTCCTATGAAAACCCTGGCACTGGTGAGAACGGAGTGTCCCCAGTCTTAAATGATTGTTGTTGTTGTTGTTGTTGTTGTTGTTGTTGTTGTTGTTGTTGTTGTTGAAGATTCATTTCTAAAGAAACATGATTGTTGGTTGATCTCCCGAAGCGGTTCCACACGCTCTCGCCTCGTCGCCGGCTACATTTTCTCTGAAAACGAGGCTCCCGCTCGAGCATTGGCTTGAGCCTAAATGTGAGCCCTTGGAGGCCCAGCTACGACAACAACGGCTCCCGCTCGATACTTCCTTACAATTTACCCAGAGACACCCTGGCCAGAGAGGCCGCCGAATTCATGAACGGCGCTCTGGCTCGAGAGTTCCTCGCAAGTCAGTCAAGTTGGCGGAGGCCCAGCCACGACGACAAGGGCTCCTGCTCGATACTTCTGCACGATTTTCTCCGAGAGCCCCTGGCCAAGAAGGCCCCCGAACTCAGGAACGGCGCTTTCGCTTGAGACTTTCTTGTAATTCGGGCAAGTTGGTGGAGGCCCAGACATGGCGACAAGGGTTCCCGCTCGATATTTCTTCATTCTCCATTGGTATTCCGAGAGCCCCTGGCCAGAGAGGCCTCCGAATTCAGGAACGGCGCTCTCGCTCGAGACTTCCTCGCACCCCAGTCAGTGGCCGACAAGGAAGAGATTCCCCCCGAAAGGGGGTGTAGTCGAAGACGAACTGGGCGGGTATCGAGGGTTGAGGTATACGGAATACAAGACACGCGTGCCAGTAAGAGCGAACAGTCTTAATATGATTGTTGTTGTTAATATTGTTGTGGTTGTTGTTGTTGTTGTTGTTGTTGCGTTGTTGTTGAACTTGTAGTAGTTGTTGATGTTGTTGCTGCTATTGTTGTTTCTGTTGTAGTTGTTGTTTTCGTTGCACTCTCAGTACTGAATATATACATATATATTTATTGTAGATCTCCCCTCTGATAACATGTGTGTCTTTTCAATGGAAGTGCCCTTCCCAGGGCTCGCATCTTTACTCGCATCTTTATATATATATAGATATATATAAGGGAGATTCTTACTGATCAAACTGTGTTGTTGGTCCCCGAACTACAACAACAACAACGGCTGTCGCCTGACACTTCCTCACACTGTATTCCCAAATCGCGCTCTCGCGAGGGACTTCCTCACAATTTGTTCAAGAATCGCGCTTTCGCGTGGGACTTCCTCGCAATGTATTCAGACGCCGCGCCCTCGACATTCAGGTGTCGCGCTCTCGCTGTGGATTTCCTCACGATTGATTTGGGAATCGAGCTGTCGCTCGAGACTTCCTCGCGATTCACGCAGGACGCACGCTTCAGCAACCCGCCTGCTCGACCTGGCCGCCTGGGCCCTCCTTCCCGACCCGCCTGGTAGGGTCTAACCGCCCGATCTGCCCGTCTGGTTCTGCCTCGTGTTTTCTGCTCTTAGCCCCCCTCCTCCTAGTCTCTCTCGTGCTCCATCCTATCGCGGCTATCGCGGCGGCCACAATTCGGGGCAAGCTTGTTTTCAGGAAGCGGCATGCATCTTCCCAGCCCCTCTTTTTGCTCTGCGATGTAGACGTTGCTCACATGGCCAGCATTATTTCGACACAATGTTGTCATTTTGTGCCCAACATGGGCAGCCATTTTTGTTGGGGGGTCAGGGGTCGATTACCTCGCACCCGTATCAGACCGACTCACTATCCACGAAGGGCGAGCTCGCCCGTGCAGGCAGTCCGATGCGCATGGACTGTGCCGCCGGAAGGCAGAGCTCTTCGCAGGCCGACGGGACGATGTTGGTCGTCAAGAACTGCTTCTTGGAGGTGGTGGACGTCGGTGCCGGACTCCGCCGCAGCAAGAGCGACAGCCATCCTCGGGGGCTGCCGAAGGTGCCACGAGGCGCCCCCAGCTCTGCGCTCCACGGAGGAGGCCCCTGAGGCGTTCTGGGCCTCGTGCAAGGATCTCTCTGGAGGCCGTGGGGGGTAGAACGTCCAGGGTTCGCTCGGGAGTGGTTTCCTTTCCAGGCGGCCGAAACCCTCCCGGAACCCTCCGGCAAGGGGTCCTGGGAGGCGTTCCGCAGGGTTTCGGGAGGGTCTTGGCATGGCTTTCGTTATTCTGTGGGGGAAGAATAAAACCAGTCCCCAGGAGACTGTTTCTTAAGGGTCCGGCAATACCCCGGGTTATCGAGTTTGCCCCCCTCCCCCTCCAGGATAACCTGACCTTGCCGGTTGTGCAGGTCCGGTGTGGGGGGGCACGGGCATATGCAGGGCTGCCCACAGCGCGAAGGTTGGGTTATCGGCCGGCCCCCTCCTTCCTTCCTTCCTTCCTTCCTTCCTTCCTTCCTTCCTTCCTTCCTTCCTTCCTTCCTTCCTTCCTTCCTTCCTTCCTTCCCCCCCCCCCGGATAACCCGGGTTATCGCCGATTCAAAAAAAGGTCCCCACCGAAACTTGGACTTTCTAGCGTGGGGGCCTCCCGGGAACTCCTGGGGGGCACCTTGGGCCCGGGGGACCTCCCGCACGGTTTCCCCCGGGGCCGCAGGCGACCCGAGGAGGAGGAGGAGGAGGAGGAGGAGGAGGAGGAGGAGGAGGAGGAGGAGGAGGAGGAGGAGCAGGAGGAGGAGCAGGAGGAGGGGTCGCCTAAGCCCTTCGGAGAAGCCCTCCAGCACCTCCTGGCAGCCCCCGGGGCATCTCGAGCACGCGTTCTGGGGCCGCGCCGCGCCCGCGGCCGCGGCCCCGGCCTCGCACAGGGACGACGAGGCCTCGGCGGGCCAGTGCGCGGCCGAGGACGACGCCCCCACCGGGAACCCCGCCAGCCCACGGTGGTTGGCGACCGCCAGTGTCGGGTATGGCCAGGGCCCCAGGTAAGGGGACCCGGTTAGTGGTAGGGCCTCGGAGCCTTCGAGTTGGCCAGAATCACTAAACCAGGTTTGCCAGAGCTGGTGTTTTTTCGGGTGACGGCAGTTCCGGTTGGTGGGAATGGGACGGGGGGGCGCCCCCAGTACAGATCATTAGACCAGGTTCCAGTAAACCCGGTTTTGCCAACGCCCGATAATGGAGGAAACCTAAGATTGGGTCGGGCCTGTCCCTCTACATGGGGAGTGTGCAAAAATAGTTAAAACATCGTGTGGGGATGGTTTTCTTTTTTCACAGCAATTGAGCATTGTTGTGTATTTTTCTCTCTTCGTCCAAAATCCGCCTTTAGGGGGACATGCCCGACCTAAACGTGAGACTCGAATGCACCGGAAATCTCGGGTTCGCCTGCGCTTTTCGACGAGTCTGCCCTGGAACCAGGTGTGTGTGTGGTTACAGTGGAGGCCCATGCCAAGAAACACCTTGCTTGCCTCCAGGGTGCCCTGGGTTTCTCAGGTTTCGGTGGCTTTGCTGCGGAAGGCGTGAGGTTCCCACACCAAAAAACAGTGGACGTCAACGGGTCTCAGGGTTGGGTTTCTTGCGGAAAATGTTTCTTGTGTAAGGGCCCCTACTGTACGCCGGGGCGTGGTTTGCGATCGGCGCCGCAGGGGTATGGGGGGCACGACGCTGTCCTCCTCCTCGGGGCGCGGCGGAGAATCTCCGTCGAGGTCCCCGCCCGCCCCCCAGGGTGCCCCCCCCCAGGGTGCTGGCCTCAAGCCACACCCCTTTTGCAAACCGTACCATTCGGAGTCGCCGAGGTGGGTCTTCGAGCCCGCTTCGGTCGAGTCGGGTAGCCGCTGCTCCTGGGCGGAGCTCAGCGACTGCAGCCCGCACGAGGCTGGCGGGAGCTGCGGGTTCAGCGACATCGACAGGGACTCGGGGCGATCGAAATGGGCATGGCAAGAATGGGGGCGAGGTCCAACAGCAGCTCGTGCCCTGCTTGAGCACCACTCGTTGTCGGCGCCGCCGCGTACGTTCCCCCTGTGAGACAACAGGTTGCCTGCCAATCGGCGGCCGCCTTCGGTTGTCGATCACGTTTGCCGTTGGGCATCGTGTCCTTTTTTGCGTGCACATTTCGGGCGCGCCAAGGACTTCAGCGACGGCAGCAAGGACCATGGCCAGGACCATGATATCCCGGGGGTCAATGCAACAGGGGGTCAGTCAGAGCTCAGGATTTTGCAGGATCTTGCAAAGCCTGATTGACCCAGGTTTGGATTGACCTGGATCAGTAGATGGTAGATCCCCGACGTATGTCACGGCTCCCCTTCTTTTTTTCAGTATAGTTAATTTGCATAGTAAGGATGAGCAGTTTTCCAAGGTTCCCCTTGCATCCTTCCCCTTCGGCCCATCCTTGGCCGCTTTCGCTGGCCGCACACCGCCTGGAAAGTGCCGACACGGCCTTCCAAGGCGCTTGCATCCTTACCGCGCATCCTTCCTATGCGGGTTGACTGTACGTCCCTTGGCCCCGCCCTTGTCCGCGCACACGCTTCGGGCCACGACTCGCGAGCCCCCCTTCTGGACGCCCACCTCTCTCTGAGGAATCCTGGAGGCCTCGCCCGGCGAGCCATAGTTGCGTCATCTGGTCCCACGTCCGCTCCGTAAGATACAAAGGAGGCCCATGCCAAGAAGCACCCTGCTTGTCTCCAGGGTGCCCTGGGTTTCTCGGGTTTCGATGGCTTTGCTATGGAAAGCGTGACGTTCCCACACCAGAACTCAGTGGACGTCCTGGGGTCTCAGGGTTGGGTTCTTTTGTGGAAGGTTTCTTGCGGTCTAGCCCCTACTGTATCATCTGGTCCCACGTCCGCTCCGTAAGATGTGGCTCGACGTTCGCGCGGCGATGCTCCGACGTGAGTCCGACGTGAATCCGTCGCAACTCCGACGGAACACGTGGCGTGATCCTGACGCAGAAGTCCGACGCGGATCCGTCGTAAATCATGTCTCGAGCTGCCGCGAAGCTTCCCGAATTTTCATCATCAGGTTCGCGTCGTGTCGAATGGCGGCGACCCCGCCGCCGGCGTTCAACGTTGAACGCCGCCAGCGACCCAGAATCGGTCGACTTTGAAGGATCGGATGTTTTGGAAACGGTTGATCGTTCAAGGTGGAACGATCCCCGCGGTGTCAGGCACCAACGCCGAAGTCGACACGACACGAGGCTGCCCCAGACCTGCCCTGAGACCCGAGGCGTGCGATGCTTGCACCACGGGCGTTTTTTCGCCCGGTGCCGGGCCCCGGGAGCAGCAGACATCGATCTGGCTCGAGACATGGCGCAGACAGATGGAGTCCAGGGCTTCGGTCTTGTCTTTGTGTTTCTGTGCTGGCGTCGCCCCAACATACTGATACTCGGCGGCGAGCGAGGGGGTGGAAGTGAGAAGGAGGAAAAGGCCTTCTCAGAAGGCGGCGGGACTTCTCGGAAACCCTCGCTTTTTGTCTTCGGGGAAGGCTCAGACAACTTCTCAGAAGGCCGGTGGACTTCCGAGCCTTCTGAGAAGGCCTTCTCCTTCTCACTTCCCCCCCTCGCTCGCCGCCAAAACACTGCGTGTGCGTCTGCATCCTAGGGGCGACGCGCGCGCCGAGAGATCTTGCAGTACAAGCTCCGTAGCGGGCACTTTCTGGCCATACCGCTCGGGAGGCGATCTATCCATTACAACATGTTTGCAGTATACAGTCGGGGCCCTGAAGAAGGACCCTTTTTCGTTGGGAGGGGCTCCGCGTCCCTTAAGTGTTTCACAGCTTGCCTCAGGCTTTCCTTACGTTTTCGACAGGAAATCGAAGGTTAACTTATGGAAACAAGAAACCTCGTTCCTTATTTTAGGGTTTCTTAGGTCAACGCCCCGACTGTGTGTTCTGGTCGGACGTGCGTCTCCAACAGAGGTACACATTACTAGCATGTCCTTCTGCGTCCCACTGCGGAGCGATCTCCGCGGTTTCGGCACCCTGCTCCTGAGGAGCCTTCCCCCCTCCCCCCAGCCCCCTCTCTGTGCGCCGCCGAGCGAAGCCACCTAGACGGTGTTTTGGCGATCTCGTGGGCCGTTCTCGTTTCGGTTTCGTTTCGCGCTGCAGGCGGACTGAAGACGAAACGAGGGACACCGACAACGAGAAGCACCGTTTGGGTTCGGCCCTGCTCTCGAGGGGCGCCCCCCCCCGACGAGGACGAGCGCGGCCCCCGCCGCCCGGGGGCCTCGGGCGCGGGCCGCGCCCAGGCGGAGGACGGCGGCCGCGGCCCGCGCGCGGGCGGCGGGCGCCCGGACCTCGGCGGCGGCGG
>CAUYUJ010017180.1:243777-245385 GCA_963575745.1 Prorocentrum cordatum | reverse complement strand
GCCGGCGGGCCGATGGGACACGCAGTCGGCCGCTCCACGGACGTCCTCCGAAGCGACATCCAGGACATCCGGCTGCTGCAATTTTTCCGATGCGTGGGCCCCGGAGGTCCGGAGCACTTCCCCGGGACCGGTTTTTCGTCCCGAATCGTTTCTTGGACGCTCCCGAGGCCCGGCGAAGGCCCCTGGAGGCCGAAAATGGCCAAACTCCGCCTGCTCCAATTTTTTGGGGGCGTCGGATCCCAGGGATCGCGCTCGAGGGGTGAAGCCACGAGCTGCATACGCGCGAACGCCGCTCTCCGGCCACGGCCCCTCCTGGGCGAGCACGGGGGGCGCCCGCAGCGGCCCCGCCGGGCCGCTCCGCCAGACGGCCTCAATACCCCACAGCTGGGAGGGAAAGGGGAGGGCCCTGAGATCCGACGTGGCGATCAAAACTTTGGAGTCCCGAAACGGTGCGGTGACAGACCGTGCGGTGACCTCGAAATCCCCCAAGACCCCACCGCACGGTCCGTCACCGCAGGGTCTTGGGACCCCGGAGGCCCCTGTCGCCCGAGACAGCCTCGGAGAACGACCCGAGTCCCAAAACCGTGCCGTGCGGTGACCCCAAATCCCCACCGACTCACCGCACGGTGTGGTCACCACCCCGTTTGGGGACCCCCGAGACAAAATGCCACATCGCAAGAGATCACGCCCGGAGCCCCAAATGTACTAGCTTTCTCTTCCTTTCTTCGAGCCAGAGCGACCTGCGAAGGTCCCGGTGCCCGAAAAGAGGCGGAAACGCCAGGCTCGAAAACTTTGGAACGCCAGGATCTCAAGATATTTTTTGAACGTTGGGTCATAACTCGGACCTCCAGCGGCCGTTCGGGACGATCTGGGCAACCCCAGAGCGCCCTCGGCGAGGTGCGGCTGCTGGCAGGCATCCCGAGTCCCGAGGCTGGGAGACCGCCGAGAGCCGACGAAAACGTCCGAAAACCTCAAGCCTCGAAGCGCCGAGATTCTCGATGCCAGGAGCAAGCGTGCCCAAGGAGAGCACGGACCGGGTCGAGGAGGAGGAGAAGGAAGAGGAGGAGGAGGGGGATGATGATGATGATGATGATGATGATGATGATGATGATGATGATGATGATGATGATGATGATGATAATGATAATGATGATGATGATGATGATTGATGATGAGATGATGATGAGATGATGCTGCACTAATGATGATGACAGCTGCTATAGACTTGCTTATGATGATGATGATATGATGATGATGCTCTATTATGCTGCTGATAGCTGCTGCTGATCCTGTCTGCGGATTCTGATGATGATTCTATGGTGTGATTACGATGCTGCTGATGATGATGACCATGATAATGAGGGAAGAGGAGAGGATTAAGTAGGCGGAGTATGATATGCTTATGATGAAGAAGAAGAGAAGAAAGAAAATAATAAGAATAGAAGAGGGAGGAGATGGAGGATGGTAGAAGCACAGAAGCATGAGGCGCATGACTGCTGCAGGGGGAGACCGACAGATCCCGCCGCTCGTCGGAAGGACGCCCATGAAGCGAACTGGCCGCCCTGCGCCGCGCGAACAGTTGCAGCCCTCCTGCATGCTGCTGCCCCT
>CAUYUJ010017180.1:233777-241277 GCA_963575745.1 Prorocentrum cordatum | reverse complement strand
CGCACAAGCGGGCACCTTGCCCACCTTGTGAATGATGAATGTAAGCCTCTGCCCACCCAAGCGTGGGCCGCGAGGTGCTTTTTCTCGAAGCCAGGTCTGGTGGTTCGCGATTTCAGGGGTCCTGTTACGGGTCCGTGCGTGTCCGAGGCCCTGGCGGCAGCTGAGGAGGTCCTGGGGCCCGTGCCTGCGCCGCCAGGGGAGCCACCAGATGGGCTCGAGGCCTTCAGGGAGCTAAATCACATTTTAGTCACCCACGGTGCCATGGTCTGCTGCACCCAGTGTGGGGCCTCGGCGTCGGGGGAGGAGGGGTGGAGCGGTCGTTCGAATCTGAATTCGAAGTGTGCGGGGCCGTCTTCCAATCCTGCCACCAGGGCCAACCAAAAGCGGAAGGCCGACATGGTGCAGCGTGGCCGCCACCCCAAGACTGGGGCCCCGTTGTGAATGCAAATCTTTAAGATTTCGGTGTACCGGTCCATCCGTGCAGATTTCGGTGTACCGGTCCATCCGTGCATTCTGGCTGTAACGACGCTACAGGGCGGCTGAGGGGCAGAGGGGCTGCACTCTTCACACCCGTTGCCCCCACTGGCCTGAACTCGTTCATCTTGAGGCATCGCCTCCCCCTCCCGCCTTAAGTGGCTAGGGGTTCCATGTTTCCAGAGTTTTTCGGTTTCTCGGAGAACTCCTGCTGGCTGCTCGCGCTCCTCCTCCTCCTCATCCGCCTCCTCCTCCTCCTCCTCCTCCTCCTCCTGCTCCTCCTCCTCCTCCTCCGCCTCCTCCTCCTCCTCCTCCTCCTCCTCCTCCTCCTCCCCCTCCTCCTTCTCCTCCTCCTCCTCCTCCTCCTCCTCTCCTCCTCATTCCCCTCCCCCCGAGGGGAACGATCCGCCGTCGTGGTTTTTCGTCTCCTCCTGGTCCTCCTCCTACTCCTCCTGCCGTCCTCCTCCTCCTCGTTGTCCTCTATTCCTCCTCCTCCTCCTCCTGCTCCTCCTCCTCTTCCCCCTCCACATCTACCCTCCTCCTCCTCCTCCTCCTCCCCTCCTCCTCCTCCCCTCCTCCCCTCCCCCCTCCCTCCCTCCCTCCCTCCCATCCTCCCTCCCTCCCGCCCTTCTCTACCTCCTCCTCCTCCTCCTCCTCCTTCTGCCTCACATTCCTCCTCCTCCTCCTCCTCCTCCTCCTCTCCTCCTCCTCCTCCTCCTCCTCCTCCTCCTCTCCTCATCAGCATCATCATCATCATCCTACCTCCTCCTCCTCCTGCTCCTCTCCTCCTCCTTCCTCCTCCTCCTCCGCCGCCTCCCTCCCCTCTCCTCCTCCTCCTCCGACCTCCTCTCCTCCTCCTCCTCCTCCTCCTCCTCTCCTCCTCTCCCCCTCCTCGTCCTCCTCCTCCTCCTCCTCCTCCTCCTCCTCCTCCTCTTCCTCCTCCTCATCCTCCTCCTCGTCCCCCTCCTCATGCGTGTACGTCCCCCCTCCTCCTCCTCCTCCTCCTCTCCTCATCATCATCATCCCTCCTCCTCCTCCTCCTCCTCCTCCTCCTCCTTGCAGTCCTCTTCCTCTCACTCCCCCATGTGCCTCCTCCCTCTCCTCTTCTGCGTACTCTACGTTCGGGAGCGTTTGCTCAGCGTGTCGCGGCGGCGGCCCCAGCAACGCGATAGGCCTTGCACGCAGGTGGCGTGCCGCTCTGTTCCGCAGGGGGGGAGGCTGGAAAAAGCTTTGGCCGCTGACGCTGGGGGGCTGAGAAGTGGTTCGCGTGTCGCGCCCAAGAGTGTTGGGCCAAAACTGGCGGCGCGACACGCTGAGCAAGTGCTGCCGACCGCACGACCTGATCACACATCTCTGCCACAGCGTGTGCGGTATCAGATGTCTCCTTCTTGTCGTTGAATGGCAACATCCTTTGTTCTATTCCTGCTCGCTTGGCTTATCCGTTCTGATCCGTCCGCATTTCCCCTGCATTAGTCCTGCCTGATTGCTTTCCCCGTCTCTTCCCACCCTGCCTCTTCCGTCTTCTTCGCACCAAGATACTTTCCCTGTCCTCAGGGGAGTGGAACGGACAATTGCGAAAGAATCACCTGGGTGTTGTGCCGCTCATGGGATGGGCACACAGCGGCACGCTCTGTGTCGGTTTGCACTGGCCTAGCATCCTCTCTATTCATGTCCGCTTACCTTCACCATCCAGACTACCAAGCTTGAAGGCAGTCGACATGCAGCCCAGCTCACGACGGAGACCGGGCTGCAGATGCGCTCGAGCAAGGCGAGACGCGTTGTGGCGCGCAGCGTGCGCTCTCTCGTCACGAAGAGCCCGCGCGGACTTAGCCGCGCGATACACGGCCCGCGCGCGCGCGGAGAGAGCCACAGGCGACTCATGCACCGTGCGGCACACGCGCGCGAGCCCGCGCCGACCTGCCAGCGCGTTCGCAGGCAGTGCCGGCCTCAGCGAGACCACTTCCCAAGAGTGCAGCCTGACAGGGGGCGGGGGAAGGGAGGAAGAGAGAGAGGAGGAGGAGGAGGAGGATGAGGATGAGGAGGAGGAGGAGGATGAGGAAGAGGAGGAGGAGAAGGAGGGAAGAGGAGGAGGAGGACTAGTGTAAACCCAAGTGTCATCAACGATGGTGAAATTCAGCCTCCCTCCAAGCTCCCTCTCCATAGGCCCCCACAACGGTTCATGCTCATTGAGGGAACTGCCTCGTTGGAAGACAACCGTTTGAAGATCAGCATGCCAAAACATTGTTCTCGGAATTTTAATTCCACGTGCCAACCTGACTGGCACGTCTCGACGATCCGGAATCGTGCCAGAGCGCCATTTTTGGGACTTCAACGCCGCGAACCAACATAACTGTTGCACCCGCATAATCCTGAACCCGTCCAACACGATTTCTGGTACGCTGAGCATGAGATTCCGTGAAGCCCTTGCAAATATTTAAAACGAACGTGCGCGGCGCTGAAGCGAGAGTCACATGTGGAAGACCACCCGCCCTCAATCCGTGAAGCTCTTGCAACTGTTTGAAAGGAATGTGCGCGGCGCTAAGGCGAGAGCCACGTTTTGAAAACGACCCACCCTCAACCCGTGAAGCTCTTGCAATTTGTTAAAATGAATATACGCGGCGCTAAGGCGAGAGCCATATTTTGAAAACGACCCGCCCTCAATCCGTGAAGCTCTTGCAAATATTTAAAACGAACGTGCGCGGCGCTGAAGCGAGAGCAACATGTGGAAGACCACCCGCCCTCGATGTGTGAAGCTCTTTCACATGTTTAAACGAATGTGCGCGGCGCTCAGGCGAGAGCCACATTTTGAAAACGAGCCGCACTGAATCCGTGCAACTCTTACAGACTGTCGAAACGAATGTGCGCGGCGCTGAGGCGAGAACCACATTTTGAAAACGAACCGCACTGAATCCGTGCAACTCTTGCAGATTGTCGAAACGAATGTGCGCGGCGCTGAGGCGAGAGACAAATTTTGAAAAAGGCCCGCCCTCAATCCGCAAAGCTCTAGCAAATGTTTACAGAGAATGTGCGCGGCGCTAAGGCGAGAGCTACATGTTGAAAACCACCCGCCCTCCATGTGTGAAACTGTTGCCACTTTTTAAGCTTCACAATCATAAGTGGTGAAGAAGTCTCAAGCGAAACGTCCGGCCCGCCCCAAACATTGGCCTCGGGGTGCGGCAGGGAGAAGTTATCTCCAAGGAGGAGGAGGAGGAGGAGGAGGAGGAGGAGGAGGAGGAGGAGGAGGAGGAGGAGAGGGAGGAGGCTGGGTATATCCTGGCAGAGCTTGAAAAACGTCTCCTGGATGCCAGGGCCATGTTCTGGCACAGGCGTGGCATGACTGCTGGTCTCGCTCGGTATAAGGGATGCTCGCAGGCGCTGGTGCCTAGCAGTGGCCTGAAACGAGCGCTTTGTGTTCACGTGGGCACCAGCATCGCATGTCAGCATGCGAGGCCAGCTCACCTCCTCCTCCTCCTCCTCATCATCCTCCTCGTCCTCAATCTAGCCTCCCCACTCCTTCCCCTCCCCTCTTCCATCTTCCCCTCCCCAAGCAGGAGTGCGCAGCAAGTCCTGTTTTGCCACCTCCATCCCTCTCGATATGCTCATCCGGAGGCGCACGCTGCGCAGGGGGCCGAGAGCTCCCCAGCTCAAGGCACGCAGACACAAACATTATTCACTCAGACGCGCTGGTCCCCTCCCCTCCCTCCCCCTTCTTCCTCCCTCCTTCTCCCCCCCCTCCTTCTCCCCCCCTCCTTCTCCCCCCCTCCTTCTCCCCTCCTTCTCTTCTTCCCCCCCTTCCCGCCCCCCTCCCCCTCCTTCCCCCCTCCTTCTCCCCCCCCCCCTCCTTCTCCCCCTCCTTCCCTCCCTCCAGTCAAGCTCCCCCCCTCCTTCTCCCCCTCCCCCCTTCGGGAGCACCGCGCGCACGCCGCAGGATACCGCACGGGTGCCGTTCTGTGCAGGCCCCCGCGCAGGGAGGCGGGTGCGGACCGCAGCGCGGCGAGCCGCACCGCGTCGCCAGACTAGGTGCCCTGAGGGAAGCGTGTCCTGCACCCCCAGGGCTTAGCGGGCCCTGGAAACGACAGGGCCGTTTTTTTACCGGTTCCGTTTTGCCGTTTTTTGGCTGGTTCCGACGCCGTTCTTTCACCGGTTCCGTCGCCGTTTTTTGACCGGCTCCGGCTCCAGGTCCCATCCTGGAGCCGTTTCTTGCCGTGTCCGGTCGCCGTTTTTTTTTGCCGTTTCCATCTTCAAGGGACATTCTTCGGAAACGGTGAAAAAACGGCTCTGCCGTTTCCGGGCCCACAGAGCCCCAGGGGCTTCCAGCAGAGCGAGCGCTTCATCCCGAATCGTTGTCCGACGGCTGGCTCCCGCGGCGACGACTTCGACATGCGGTCTACGGTTTAAGTCGGGCGTTTCCCCCATACAGGGGGATTCTCGACGAAAAATAAAAACATACCCCAGGAACGCCTCCAAACAGGGCAAAAAAATATCCAAAAGATAGCCCCCAGACTATGTTTGGACTATGTTGGGGCTATTTGGGACTAGTTGTGGGGTATTCTGAATTTTTCGCCGAAGCTCCCCCTGTAGGGGGTCCCCCTACAGGGGACAGGCCCGACCGAAGTCTACGGCGGGATGCCACGGCGGCGGCCCCTGCGACCCACATGGTGCCCTGCAGGCTCCTGGCGCCTCGCTCTGCTTCGCGGGACGGGAGGCTCGGGGAAGGCCGGGGCGTGCTCCTCCTCCTCCTCCTCCTCCTCCTCCTCCTCCTCCTCCTCCTCCTCCTGGCGCCTGCAGGCTCATGGCGCTTCGCTTCGCTTCGCTGGGGCGTGCTCGGCGTGGCGTGGCGAAGCGTGGCGGGCCGGAACCAGCGGCGCGACACGCGGAAGCAAACGGTCCCGGCCGCACGCCCCTCGCGGGGGGAGCAGCGGCGTCTGCGACAGCGCTCCTCCTCCTCCTCCTCCTCCTCCTCCTCGAATTTCCTCTTCCTCCTCCTCCTCCTCCTCCTCCTCCTCCCGCCGAAGGAAGCCCTGATAAGGCGTGAAGGAAGCGGGTTGCAGTCGAGAGCCCTGATAAGGACGCGCGGCAAGGACGCAAGACCCTTGGAAGCCGAGGTTGGGATGTTTGGGGCGGCGGCCGACGAAGACCTCAAGGACGCAAGCGCAAGGAAGAGCAAGGACGCAAGGGCACCCTGAGCAAAGTCGAGCGTCCTTCTTAAGGTTTTTGACGATATGGAGGAGAGGGGTCGTGGCTATCTTCGCCAGGCCCCCGAGAGAGGCCCCCCACGGGCTCCCGGGCCGTCAGAGCTAACGACTCGGGATGGACAGCTGGCCACCCGCGGAAGCTCCCGGAGTCTAGGGCCCGTGTCCCTCAGGAGCCCTTCATTCATCGCGACGGAGCGCAGCCTCAGGGACTCCTCCTCCTCCTCCTCCTCCTCCTCCTCCTCCTCCTCCTGTTCTTCTTCGTATTATTATTATGATGTTCCTCTTCCTGTTACTATTCCTTTTGAAACAATAATCGTATCAGTAATATTAGTCATCTGATTGTTCTTATTATTATTGTGTTTATTATTATTATTGGTATTATTATTATTAGTATTATACTTAGTGTTTGTTTATTGTTATGATTATTCTCCTCCTCCTCCTCCTCCTCCTCCTCCTCCTCCTCTAAGGAGGGCCCAAGATCGAATCGACAAGTCGGATCGGAAGTCGACATGAGTCGGATCGACGGAAATCGGCAGCCGAGTCGGGAAAGTCGAATCGGCAGACATCCGCAGGCTAGTAAGCCTCTGTTGCGAAATCGGATCCCGAATCGGAATCCCAAGTCGAATCGAATCGGAATCGGAACCCGTCAAAATCGAACCGAATCGAATCGGAGGAATCGAAATGAGCCCTGCCTCCTCCCTCATCACCCATCGCTGAGGGGGAGGATGGGTCTGGGGGCTAAATGCCCCAGGACCCCA
Organism: Prorocentrum cordatum; assembly: GCA_963575745.1. NCBI lineage: Eukaryota > Dinophyceae > Prorocentrales > Prorocentraceae > Prorocentrum > Prorocentrum cordatum. The sequence continues at coordinate 234,850 of CAUYUJ010017180.1, read as the reverse complement.
AGGGGGTGGCGGCGGATGCGGATATAGCTCGGCCCCAAGGGGGCGGCCGAGGATGCCCGGGCCCGAGCACGTCCACATCCACCGCCTGCCGAGGCCCCGACTGCTGGATTTCCGGGGCTGTGGATACATCTATAAGCCCCAGCCTCCGATCCCAGACCTCCTCGCGCTATGAAAAAGTCACGACGGGAAGTTTTTCGCGATTTTCGGCCTCCAGGGCCCCTTGCCCGGCCTCGGGACCGTCAAAAATCGACTCAGGATGGAAAACCGGTCCACGGGAAAGGATCCAGACCTCTGGGGGGCGACGTCGTGAAAAAATCACGACGTCGGGGGTCTGGGATGGAGGGGGGAGGAGGCGGCGGAGTGCATCTGGCAGGACTCGACAGGCGCCTCTCGAATGCCAGGGCCACGTCACAGCACAGGCGTTGCACAGTTGTGAGTTGTGCCAAAGCTCGCCTGCTGTAAAGACGCACGGAGGCTTCGTGTCTGACATAAGCCAAAATCCGCAGACCCTTCAGCGAGTTAGAGACGGTGTCGTCGTCGTCGTCGTCGTCGTAGTCGTCGCCGTCGTCAGTCTCAAGGAGAATCAAGAACAAGGAAAAGGAACGTCGTAAGTTAAGTCGATCCCCTTCCCTTTATCCCCTCCCTGCCGGGGGGGGGGGGCGGGGGGGGAAGTGTGGGGGTAGTGGGGGGGTCCCGGGGTCAGAACACCAACCCCCCCGGGCTCCCAGCGTGTTTGGGGGGGGGGGGGGGGGTCGCCAGCGGCGGTCCCAAGGGAGGTCCCGCCTTGAGGGCCAGCGGCGCCGGCCGTAAGGCCTTCGCAATGAGCGCCGTGTGCATCAGCAAGTAAATTACACGTCAGCAGATGTATAGACAATTCCCCTGCTCCTCCTACTCCTCGCCATCGATCCCCCCTCGAACTCCCCCTCATATTCTCCTTCTCCTCCTCCTCCTCCTCATAATCATATCATTCGTATCATCATCAGCATCACCTTCTTCTTCGGCATCATCATCATCATCATCATCATCATCATCATCATCATCATCATCAGCATCATCATCACTAACACCATCAT
>CAUYUJ010017180.1:219308-228677 GCA_963575745.1 Prorocentrum cordatum | reverse complement strand
CCCAGGAAGCATTTAAGAACCCCCCCGGCGATATCTTAGCACCGCATTTTTATTCTATATTCCGAGGGGCCGAAATAACCGCACGATAGGTTTAGCACCCGGACACACAACAAATTCGCGGAGGCCTGGCCCCTGGGCTACAATCGAAATTCGAAATTCAAATCTGCGTGGCTCTCATGAAAGACTCAGGATGTCGCTTGCTGCTTGGAAAATTCATGCAATGATAATAGTATTAATATTCGCAAGCATATTTGATGACTCCTAACGACTTTGCATCCTCAGGAGGAGGAGGAGGAGGAGGAGGATGAGGAGGAGGAGGAGGAGGGCTCCTGGTGCCAGGTAACGCTTCCAGGGTGCGGAAGGGTTATCGATTTGCCGGAAGGGGGGGGGGGGTTCTTAAATGCTTCCTGGGGTTACTAGTACTACTACTCCTTGTCCTCCTCCTACTCCACGTCGTTCTCCTCGTCCTCCTCTCACGGGCTCAGCTTCGTTTCCTCCTCTTTGTCCTCATCCGTCTCCTTCTGTTGTTCCTCGTCAACCGTCCTCCTCCTCCTTTTTCATATTCCTTGTCCTGCTCCTGCTCCTGATGCCGCTGCTGCTGCTGATCCTCCTTCTCCTCCTCCTCCTCCCCCCTTCTCGTTTTCCTCCTTCTCATCCTGCCCCCCCCCCCTGCGCAACGCAGCCGTACCATCTGCAACTCCCGCTGGGGACGGCGGAGAAGGGGCTCGCCCAACTCCGCCACTGCCTCGGCGTCATCCGCAGCTGGGGCACGGCGGCAACCACCCGAGGCGGTGCCCGGGCATCACTCGCACTCGAGGCGACAGCGAGGAGCAGGGTGGACTGGGGAGGTCCTGGGGGCCTGGGGGTGCAGCGGGGAGGGGACAGCACAGGGGGAGGTGGGGGCGGGGCAGGAGGGGAATGGGCGAAGAGGGCGGGAGAAAGGTGGAAGAGGAGGAGGAGGAGCAGGAGGAGGAGCAGGAGGAGCAGGACTACGAGGAGGAGGAGGAGGAGGAGGAGCAGGAGGAGGACCCATCGTCGCTGGGGGAGGGTGGCCATCAGAGCAGGATCCCTCGCCGCTTCGGGGGGCGAGGAGGAGCAGAAAAGGAGACCTCGGACATCGGCGCCCAGGCATCTCTGGAGGGGGAAGGCAAAAAGCGGGGGAGGCAGGGGAGGCAGGGGGGGAGGAGGGGGCGGGGAGTGGAGGACGAGTCTCCGCGGAACCCGGAAAGGCCAAAGCCGTCACGTCAGAGCTCCAGGAGCCCTCGTCCTACGACTGTCAGCTGGTGCACTCTTCCTCCGCCGCCGCAGGCGCCACCGCGTCGCGTTCGCCACGGATCTGCCGCCACCTCTTCCTAATCTTCACGTGCAGCTGCGTTACCTGGAACACGCCGACTATCAGGAGCACCATGCCCAGCCACTTGAAGAGGTAGAGCGTTATGCCCAGCGGTGTGTTGGGGAACCAGCCGCTCGTCCACATCTTGTGCTCAGGGTAGCCGACCTCCCCATGCTTTTCACCCGCCCGTCGCATCCCTGCCCGGAGGTCCACGCAGGTCCCCCCCCGAAAGGTCAGGCGACGCGCTGAACATCGACCCTCTCCCCCAGAGCCTCCATCTCGCCTCTTGTTCGAGCCGGGCGTTTCTTCGCCTGTTTGTTGTCACGCCGTGGGACACCCGCAGAGCGGTCCGGCTCGAACACTGACGCAGAAAGAGGGTGCCTTTTTTCTTCCACAGCAGCACGATGACAAGCTCGGCGACGCACTCGTGAAGCCATTGAGCTACCAAAAGTGCCGTGCGCAACGCCACTCGCACGCAGCCTCACACAGCCTGCCAGGCCCGATACAAAAACCCTGGTCACTCACAAGAATCGTGCCCGGAGCACTAGTCACCATCTTTCCACGAAACGCAGAAAGATGGTGTCTAGGGCCAAGGGCATGACTCTGTACGATGTTGCATTTTTCGCCACGCGGGATTTGGGGGAAGGCCCCCTCCTCCTCCACCTCATTTTCCTCCTCCTCCCCCTCCTCCTCCTTCTCCTCCTCCTTCTCCTCCTCCTCCTCCACCTCCTCCTCCATTCCTTTTGCTTATGAATGATTTCTCCCTGTCGCACCCCGAGGCCAGTTTTAGGGCGGGCTGGGCGTTTCGCCTGAGCCTTCCTCACAACTTATGACCCTGAAGCTTAAACGTTGGCATCAGCTTCACAAATGGAGGGCGGGCCGTTTTCAAAATGTGGTTCTCGCCTTAGCGCCGCGCACGTTCGTTTCAAACCAGAGCTTCACGGTTTCAGGGCGGGTCGTTTTCAAAATGTGGCTCTCGCCTTAGCGCCTCGCACATTCGTTTTGCACATTTGCATGAGTTTTACGGATTGAGGGCGGGTCGTGTTCATAATGTGGCTCTCGCCTTAGCGCCGCGCACATTCGCTTTAAACATTGGCAGGAGCTTCATGGATTGAGGACGGATCGTAATCAAAATGTGGCTCTCGCCTTAGTGCCGCGCACGTTCCTTTGGAACATTTGTAAGAGCTTCACAGATAGCGGGCGGTTCCGTTTCAAAACGTGGCTCTCGCCTCAGCGCCGCGCACATTTGTCCTACATATTTGCAACAGTTTCGCGGATTCCCATGATCAACGTACCAGACATGGCGTTTTCGGAAGATTCAGGATTTGAGGGCGCAACACACGTTGATTCGCGGTGTTGAAGTCCCAGGAATGGCGTTCTGACACAATTCAGGATCGTTAAGACTAACGACACAACAGTCAGGTTGATCCGTGGCGCTGGAATCCCGAGAACAATGCTTTCGCATGCTTCAGGGTCTTCGAACGGTTGTCTTCCAACGAGGCAGTTCCCTCAGTGGAAATGAACCGTTGTAGGGGCCTGTGGCGAGGGAGTTTGGAGGGAGGGTCTACTCCAACATCGTTGATGACTCTTGGGTTTACACTGGTCCTCCGCCTCCTCCCGCCTCTCGCCTCCTCCTCCCGCCGCCTCCCGCCTCCTCCCCCCGCCTCCTCCTCCTCCTCCCGCCTCCTCCTCCTCCTGCCGCCTCCTCCTCCTCCTCCCGCCTCCTCCTCCTCCTCCCGCCTCCCGCCTCCGCCTCCCGCCTCCTCCTCCTCCTCCTCCTCCTCCTCCTCCTCCTCCCGCCTCCTCCTCCTCCTCCCCCCCCTCCCCCTCCCCGGTGCCCACCTCCCCGACGTAGATGAAGAGGACGGCGAGCGGCTGGGCCATGGTGAGCACCGTGGCCAGCAGCACCAGCCAGACGGGGCCCCACTTCTGCCAGTGGCCGCCCGCCTTCGGCCGGGGGGCGACCTTCGGAGAGGCCGCCCACAGCAGGGCCCCCTGAGAGCCGACGCTCCAGCAAGCGTTGGCGCAGGCGGCCTTTGCCCGCTTCCGGCCCGTGGGGGCCCTCGCCGGGCTTCGGGAGCGGCAAAGAACGACTCACCCTGAGATGCGACGCTCTGGAAGAAAAATCGGAGCAGGCGGCTTTTGGCCGTTTTCGGCCTCCGGGGGCCCTCGCCGGGCCTCGGGAGCGTAACAAAGACAACTCGGGACGAAAAACCGGTCCCTAGGGGAAGTGGTCCGGACCTCCGGGGTCCACGCACCCAAAAGAAGCGGAGCAGCTGGATTAGGGGGCACACAAACCTACCTCGCTTTTGACCACCCTCGCTTCCAAGAGATACCAAGCGATGCCAAACTAAGGCCTGTACTGGTCAGGTCGCTTGACGAGGAGGCGCGTGGTATGACTTGGTTTTGCCTGGAAGCGAACGCGGGGTAGGTAATTCACGCTCTGATGGATGTCTGGCCCTCAGCGGGGGCCGGGCGTCCCAAGCTTTTCGAGCGGGGCGTGTTCGCCTTTCTTGTCGGGCCCCAGGGCCCTCGCAGATCGATGCGGCTCGAAGAAGCGGCGCCGAGAGACGGTGTCTGGGGCTCCGGGCGTGATTCTTCACGACGTTGTCATTTTTCCGCTACGTCGGATCTCGGGGCACATCGAAGTCCGAGATAAGGAATCCAGGGTCGGGAAGCTGGCGGAACTTCAATCGTGGACTGGCCATGGACATCACCACCGCCCTCATCAGACAAGGAATCCTCCAGGGCCTGAAGCATCCTGGACACATTCCTCGCCGAACGCCCCACCGCAGGTTCGTGCGGCGTCGGCGCGCGCAAAGGCTTCACCCCGCGAGAATCGCTCCTCCTCGCATCGATCGCTGCCCCTATCGGCCAATGTTGCATTCCGTCGGGTCAGATGAGGAGGAGGAGGAGGAGGAGGAGGAGGAGGAGGAGGGGGAGGAGGAGCGGGAGGGAGGAGGAGGAGGAGGACGGAGGAGGAGGCGGGAGGAGGAGGAGGAGGAGGAGGGAGGCGGAGGAGGAGGAGAGGAGGAGGAGGAGAGGCGGGAGAGAGGAGAGGAGGAGGAGGAGGAGGGGCAGGAGGAGGAGGAGGAGGAGGAGGAGGAGGAGGAGGAGCTGTGGCGCTACCCGTGTCCCTCGGTGACTTCTGCGTCGCTCCACCCGGGCGGTGCTCCCGCTCGCCCCTTCGGTGCCCCAGGGGCGCAAAGGCCCACCTCGAAGGCACTCGCTGGCGCCGCCGGCGCGCCAACGCTGCACGAGCCGAACGTACAGTCGGCGCGTTGACCTAAGGAACCCTAAATAAGGAACGAGGCCCCTTTTTCCCATGAGCTGAACATCGATTTCCCCTGGAAAGCCTCAGGAGAACCTCAGGCAAACTGTTAAACAATCAAGGAACACCGAGCCCCTCCCCAACGAAAAGGGTTCCTTCTGCAGCGCCCCGACTGTACAGCAGGGGCCCGACTACACTCGGGCCGGGCGAAAGGGGGGGGATAGTAAAGGGGGGGGGTTTGAGAATCAGCTCGCGTGGCCGATTTTCCGGGCGCCTCCCGGCGCCGGAGGCGGCCATGTATCGAGGGATGGGCTCCTGGGTGAGGCCGAACCCAGCTGCGTGCACCAAATTTCGTAACCTCCCCTTTCCCAATCCCCCCCTTTCGTCCGGCCCGACACAAGAAACCTTCCACAAGAACCCTAACCCTGAGTCCCCAGGATCTCCATTGACTTGTGGTGTGGGAACGTCAGGCTCTCCATAGCAGCACCAGCGAAGCCCAAGAAGCCCAGGGCACCCTGGAGGCGAGCAGGGTGTTTCTTGCCATGGGTCTCCACTGTACGCTCCACTCACTGTGCGCATTCGAACATGGAGTCCGTGTGCACCCATCAGCAATTTTCGGCGACCCCTTCGGCGGTCTTCTAACCGTCTTCGGCGGTCGGCGGCTTCCGGCCCGGCAGTCTTCTCATGGTTCTGTAGGCGGTCTTTGGTAGTCCTCGGCGGCTTCTGGCAGTCTTCGGCGCGAATGCGGGAGGGCTGCTTTCAACAAGGGGTCCATGATCAAACACCGAAGGGTCGGAGGAGAGGGCCGTGTCGCCGCGATGCGTCGGCGACGTCGGCGTGGAGAAAACTGGACTCCACATCGAACCGCATCGCCGATGCAACGGCGATGCGGCGCGATCCACCGACTCCATCTTCATCAACCCCATTTGGGCGGCCCGGAACCTTGTGGTAGCAGAACTGGACCTGCGAAACCACCGTCACAGCCACCACCCATCAAATGTCCCCCCCCCGCCCACCGCCCAAATCTCCGACGATGTGTGTGTGGTGAGTGTGTGTTGTGTGTGTGGTTGTGTGTGTGGTTGTGTGTGCGCGCGTGTTTCTGAGTCCTGGCTTTCTCCCTCGATTTCGGGCTTTAGGGCATCTTGTGGGGCCCTGGGGCTATTGCAACAGGATCTGGGGCCAAAACATACGTCCATGGAAAGAGTCGAGACCTCTTCGGACCGCGCATTGAAAGTTTATTGTCGAATACCTCGGCCCCGTCCTCCTCCTCCTCCTCCTCCTCCTCCTCCTCTTCTTACTGCTCATCTTCCTTTTCCTCCTCCTCCTCCTCCTCCTCCTCCTCATCCCTCCTCCTCCTCCTCCCCCATCCCTCCTCCTTATGGATAACTCCTCCCTGTCACGCCCCGAAACGGGCCGGCAGGGCGGGCAGGGCGTCTCGCCCGAGACTTCTTCACCGTGCCCGTCTTTCGAAGCACCTGCAACAGCTTCACGCACTCAGGGCGGGACGTTCGCAGAGTGTGGCTCTCGCCTTCGCGCCGCGCACACTCGTCTCAAAAGGTTTGAGCGAAGGCGTTTTTCACGGACGGGCGGCGGCTGGCTTTCCCAACGTGGCTCTCGCGCTGGCGCCGAGCACACTCGTCTTCAAAGTAGGGGCGGGCCGCTTTCAGAATGTGGCGCTCGCCTTAGCCCCACGCCCATTCGTCTTGAAACGTTTGCGAGAGCTTCCCGGATGGAGGGCGGGCCGTTTTTGAAAATGTGGCTCCCGCCGTAGCCTCACGCCCATGCGCCTCAGACGTTTGCAGAAGTTTCACGGATGGTGGGCGGGTGGTTCTCAAACTGTGTCTCTGGCCTTAGCGCCGCGCAAGGTCGTATTAATAGTCTGCGAGAGCTTCACGAATCGAGGGCGGTTCCTTCTAACATGTGGCTCTCGCCTTCGCGCTTCGCACATTCGTGTCCGACAGTTTACAGCAGTTTCAAACAGGTTCTTACCGCTGAGGGCCCCAAGAAATGGTTTGGTACGATTTGGGATCACCAGGACGCGACAGTCACGTTGCTTAGCGCTACTGATATCCCAGGAATGGTGCTCTGCCGCGAAGTCCCAGCATTTGTGCTTTGGGATGGACGCAGATCTTCAGACGGATGTCTTCCAACGGAGCATATCCCGTAGTGAAGAAACAAGTAGGGACCGATGAAGAGGGAACTTAGAGGAAAGGATGATTGCTACATCATGGCTGAGTCTTGGGTTTGCACTGGTCCGCCTCCTCCTCCACCTCCTCCTCCTCGTAACCCTGCTCCTAATACTCCTGTATTGCGCACTCACATTCAGTGTCTATTGTCTAGCCGCGTCCTCCTCCTCATCCTTCCCTTTCTTTTCCTCCTCCTTCTTTTCCTCCTCCCTCCCGTCCTCCTCCCCCTCCTTCTCCTCCTCCTCCTCCGCCTCCTCCTCCTCCTCAGCATCATCGTCATCAACACCACCAGCATCGTCGTCATCATCATCATCATCATCATCATCATCATCATCATCATCATCATCATCGTCATCGTCATCATCATCATCATCATCATCATCATCATCATCATCATCATCATCATCATCATCATCATCATCATCATCACCATCGCCATCACCATCACCATCACCATTACCATCACCATCACCATCACCACCAACACCACCACCACCATCATCATCATCATCACCATCACCATCATCATCGTCATCATCATTACCATCACCATCACAATCACCATCACCACCACCATCACCATCACCACCACCATCACCATTTGCCATCACTATCATCATCAGCATCAGCATCAACATCATACTCATCGTCAACATCAACATCATACTCATAAACATCACCGTCATCACCATTATCAGCATCATCATCATCATCATCATCATCATCATCATCATCATCATCATCATCATCATCATCATTACCGTCATCATCAACATCATCAGCAGCATCAGCATCAGCATCAGCATCATCGTCATCAACACCACCGCCATCAGCATCATCATCAGCAGCATCATCTCCATTATCGTGAGCATCGCCATCATCACTTCCACCACCACCACCATCATCAACATCAGCATCAACAACACAATCATCATCAGCAGCAGCATCATCATCGTCGTCATCACCACTTCCACCACCAACATCATCATCAACATCATCATCAGCAACATCATCATCCGCAGCATTATCATCATCCTCATCACCATCATCAACAACCTCATCATCATCACTGCCAGCATCATTGCCGTCAACCTCCGGATCATCACCACTTCCACCACCATCATTGCCATCATCATCACCATCATCATCATCCTCATCACCATCAGCATTATCATCATCTTCATCATCATCATCATCAGCATCATCATCATCATCATCATCATCATCATCATCATCATCATCATCATCGTCGTCATGACCATCATCAACATCATCATCAGCAGCATCGGCACCATCATCATTATCATCATCCCCATCATCACCATCATCAGCAGCATCATCATCGATTATCATCCTTCCTCCTCCTCCTCCTCCTGCTCCTCCGTCATCCCTCCCTCCCCCCCCCCTCCCTCCCTTCGAGGAAGAGGGGAGGAGGGGCGAGAGGATAGGCATGGAGCAGGCGGGGCCTGGCAGAAGCGGGCTCTGGACCCACGCGGGCCCTCTGCTCGCTGTCGGGCCCCGGGGGGCCCAGGGGAGGGCCCAGGGGAGCCCGAATACGACCAGCAGCCTGCGGGGCCCGTTTCCCTCGGGGCCCTAGTGGTTCATGGGGCGACGGAGGAGGAGGAGGCGACGGAGGAGGAGGAGCGACGAAGGAGGAGGGGCGACGGAGGAGGGGCGACGGACGACGACGACGACGACGACGACGACGACGACGACGACGACGACGACGACGACGACGACGACGACGACGACGACGACGACGGCGACGCCTAGGAGGACGGGAGGAGCGCGGGATCGATGGTCGCGATCGACGGTTTCCCGCGGACCATGTTGGTCAGAATCACCTGGGCGGCGCGCAAGGGGGCGCTGGGTCTAGCGGGGCCGCCTCCCAATGAGGCAGCGAACTCTTCATCGTCCTCCTATTCTTCCTCATCCTTCTTCTCCTCCTCCTTCCCCCCTCTCCTCTTCCTCCCCCTCCTCCTCTCCCTCCTCCTCCCCCCTCCTCCCCACTCCTCCTTCCTCTCCTCCTCCTCCTCCTCCTCCACCCCCCTCCTCCTCCAACTCCTCCTCCTCCTCTTCCTCCCCCTCCTCCTCCTCCTCCTCCTCCTCCTCCTCCTCCTCCTCCTCCTCCTCCTCATCCTCCCTCCTCCTCTTCCTCCTCCTCCTCCTCCTCCTCCTCCTCCTCCCTCCTTTTCCTCCTCCTCCTCCTCCTCCTCCTCCTCCTCCTCCTCCTCCCCTTTTCCTTGTACAGTGAAGAACTCCTCCTTGTCGCACTCCGAGGCCAGTCGAAAGGGCGGGCCAGGCGTTCTGCCTGAGACTTCCGCACACCGTATGACCCTGAAGCATCAAACTTGGGCAACAGTTTCACACATTGAGGGCGGGTGGTTTGGGAAACCTTGAGATCCGGCGCTCCAACAAAATTGGAGCAGGCGGTTTCTGGCCGTTTTCGGCCTCCGGGGGGCCCTCGCGGGGCCTCGGGAGCGTCAAAAAACAATTCAGAACGAAAAACTGGCCCTAGGGAAGTGGTCCGGACCCCCCTGGGGCCCACGCATCGAAAAAATGGGAGCAGCCAGACATCT
>CAUYUJ010017180.1:206808-214308 GCA_963575745.1 Prorocentrum cordatum | reverse complement strand
CTCCCTCCTCCCTCCTCCCTCCTCCCTTCTCCCTTCTCCCTCCTCCACCTCCTCCTCCGCCCCCTGCTCCTCCCCACTCCTCCTCTTCCGCCTCCGCCCTCCATACCTCTCCTCCTCCCTCCTCATCCTCCCCCTCCTCCTCCTCCTCCTCCTCCTCCTCCTCCTCCTGTATGCCTTTTCCTTATGAGTATCTTATCCCTATCGCGAGGCCAGTCGGAAGGGCGGGCCAAGAATTTCGCCTGAGACGTCATTAGCCTCAGCTTCAACACTGGCAACAGTTCGCAGGGGAAGAGCGGGTGGTTTCCAAAATGTGGCTCTCGCCGTCGCGCCGCGCACATTCGTTTCAAAATCTTGCAAGAGTTCCACGGATTGTTGAGGACAGGTGGTTTTCAACATGTGGCTCTCGCCTTAGTGCCGCGCGCATCGGTTTAACACATGTGCAGCAACTTCACGTATTGAGGGCGGCTTGTTTTCAAAATGTGGCTCTCGCCTTCGCGCCGCGCGCATTCTGTCTTAACAGTTGCAAGAGTTTCACGTGCTCTCATGGTTAACGTCCCAGAAACGGCGTTTTAGAACGATTCAGGATTGTCAGGGCGCAACAGGTGTGTAGACTCGCGGTGTTGCAGTCCCAGGGATGGTGTTCTGGCACGATGCAAAATCGTCGAGACGCAGCAGTCAGGTTGACTCGTGGTGTTGAGATTATAAGAATCGTGTTTTGATGCGCTCCAGGACTTTCACACGGCTGTCCCCCAACGGGGCACTTCCGTCAGTAGAAATGAATCCCTGTAGTGGCCTACGAAAACGGCGCTTGGAGGAAGGGTGTAATTCAACATCGTTGATGAGTCGTGGGTTTGCACTGGTCCTCCTTCTCCTCCTCTTGCTCCTCCTCCTACTCCTTCCTCCCTCCTGCCTCCTTCCTCCTTCCTCCTTCCTTCTCCCTCCTTCCTCCTTCCACCTTCCTCTTTCCTCCTTCCTCCTCCTCCTCCTCCTCCCTTTCCTCCTCCTCCTCCTCCTCCGTCCTCCTCCTCCTCCTCCTCTCCTCACCTTCCTCCCCTCCCCAGTCTCCTCCCCCTCCTCCTCCTCCTCCTCCTCTTCTTCTTCTTCTTCTTCTTCTTCTTCCTCTTCCTCTTCGTCTTCCTCTTCTTCTTCTCTTCCTCCTCCTCCTCCTCCTCCTCTTCCTCCTCCTCCTCCTCCTCCCTCCTCCTCCTCCTCCTCCTCCTCCTCCTCCTCCTCCTCCTCCTCCTCCCCCTCCCCTCCCCCTCCTCCTCCTCCTCCCCTCCTCCCCTCCTCCTCCTCCTCCTCCTCCTCCTCCTCCTCCTCCTCCTCCTCGCGCACGTGCTGAGGGGCGAAAGGGGGGAGAGGTCCTTCCGTCCTCGGGAAAAAAAACGGGGAGGGGGGCCCTTCGGAGAGGACCTTTTTGTCACCCTGGCAGGAAGGCCGAAGACCTGCCAGGGGCCAGCGACGGGGCCCCCCTCACCCAAAACTAAGGCGGGCGGAGCGCCTGCCCGCTGGCGACGAGAAGGCCAGGTCGCCAGGGCTCTGCGAGAGGCACCCAGGTGGAGCCTTGAAGATACCTGCCCTGCGCGAGGCCTCGCAAAACACGCGCGCCCCACGCACTGGGACGGAGGTTGCACTTCGCCCTGAAAGAGGCAGAGAGCGCGACGCCTCCGACGCCGCAGACGGCACAGACCATGCCTGTGGCCCCATTCCCGAGGTGGATGGGGAAGGCCAGATGGGAGGGATGCCCATCTCTCCTGAGAGCAGCGAGCACCACGTCGGCTCGGGAGACGATGGGCGGCACAGCGACAGGAGGCGGCTCAACAGACAGGGCAGCATGGGCTTCGCGCACTCTGCGCGACTTGACGTGCAGACAGTCTAGGTCGGCCATCTTGCAGCCGATTCTGCCGACCCAAACCGTCAAAAACCTGAGCACCTTCGCCTGAGCGGCGTAGGCGTCTCGATACAAAAGCGGGGCACGAGTGAATTCGGCAGCTTCCTTGGCAGTGGCATCGGCGAGCGAGTTGCCCACGCGCTGCCTGCAAGTGACGAAACCTCGCTCGAGGTCGGCCGCCGTGGTGTGGGCCTTGACTTTGCACAACCGAAGAGCCTCCACCCCACCACGATCCTCAATCGCGGCCCACACCAGGCGCCAGAGATCTGCCCAAGCAGCTCTGGCCGAAAGACAGTACAGCTTGCCACGCCTGAAGACTCCATCAAGGACGAACTGCGAGTCGGTCCAAAACGTGGCACTTGGAAGAGCAAGCCGCAGAGCTCGGAGGAACGCCCAGAGCTCTACGGCGTCGGTATCGTAGAGACCAGGAGGCAAGCCACCAGCCAGGACGGCGACAGAGACGGGCCTATCGTCGTGCAGGGCGACCACGGCCCATCCTAGACTGTGTGCCTCTGGTGGCAGGTGTCCGTCCAGGAGGCTGCCGTCCAAAAAGAGGTCTCCGTCCAGCAGACCAGGGTGCCCCTTGAGCCAAAGCTCGTCGGGAGGAACAGGGCGAGCAGGCGGAGGGGCAGGCAGCGGCAGCAGCAGCCTCTCAGCGAGAAGACGGACAAGGGGGTGCCCGAGGTTCTGAACCAAGGAGGTGGCCACGGCTGGAGTCTCCATCTGAAAGACTTCGGCGTGTCCAGGGCAGGCCAAATGCCTGTGGGCCAGGGTCCCTGGAGAATTAGAGCACAACTGACACTGGGAGATGGCAGACAAGCGATGCTCGGCTTGCTTGGCTTGAGGCCACTGACCACCGGCAACGACGGAAACGACGTAACCCCTCTCGTGGGCCTCAAGCCGTTGCATGCCAGAAAGCACAGGGGCGAGCATGGGGCCTCTGCCGAACTCTGGCATATTGAGATGCTCGGCAACTCGCTTCCAACACCAGCTCTGCACAATGCGCTCAAGATGCCGCGCGACGGCCCTGGGGCAGAGCTCAAGGAGCGAGAAGCGGCCAACGCACTCGTGCGAGAGAACTAAGCCGTCGAACGTAATGCCGAGACGACGGGCGGAGGCAACACAACTAGTGAAAGGCCCTCGGATGGACCTCCAGGGCACAGAGGTGCTCTCAAGGGCCTGGTGAGCTCCGTCGAGGCCAGCGAGGATGAGCGGGATGGGCACCCAGGACTCCCACACAGCAGCAGCGAGGTGCAGGAGGGGAGCAGCACACAACTTGTAGGCAGGATCGACTTTTTTGACGCCAGCCATGTGCAAAAGAAGCGTAACAGAGCGTCCATCCAGCTTCTGTGACTGAACGCTGGCCTGCAGGAATCGCGCCTCGCGCAGCTCGGTGTCGGTCGTCCCCATCACCCCCGACCCATAGGAGGTGGAGGCCTGGACGGCCGCACGGACCATGTTGTGGAGAGCTCGCCTTCGGAGCTGTCCCGCCAGCGATGTTATCTTTCTCTGTCGTGCCACCGCTGCCGTGCGGCGGCCACGCTTGGTGACTCGACGAATTACACCACCTGCAGCATAATCAACGCCTAGATTGCGCTCGCTCTGTACTGGGAGAACCTGCAGAGGGCGAAGGACGGAGGCGAGCCGCCTCCGCAGCCGAACGTGTGAAGCGAGCAGCCGACTCTTAGGGCGGCTCACGGGAAGATGCGCGGCCTGCAGCTCGTGGTGAAGCATGGTGGTGGCTCGATCAAGACACTGGTGGACTCGATCCTCCGAACCAACCTTGTGCAGCGCAAAGTCGTCTACCACCACTCCAAGCTGCACTTCTTCTGCAGTCTGGCGGGGGAACGCCGCCTGGACGGCATCGAGCGGAGCCAAGACGACCATCTGCAGGCACAGAGTGGCGAACTGACAGCCAGCCAAGACGGCTTGCTGCGTACAGATCGGTGCGGAGTTCATCCCTGCATACTCTAGCACCCTGGGTGCTCTGTAAAGTGCAATCAGCAGCCGCAGCTGTCTCAGTGGAAAGTTGGAGCGACGTGCCGCCTCCAGCAGCACGCCGTGTCGGATATTCTCGAACGCCTTGCGGAGGTCGAGCAACACTGTGCCCGCCGTGAGATTGCGCCCGACGGCCCACTCCGCAGTGGCAGCCTGGATCCACACGAAGCGCTCCGACCCCCTCCCCGACGTCGACCACCAGAAATCCCGAAAGTTCTCTTGCTGCCACTGCTGGAGAAGGGGACGCCGCAGGCGCCCCTGGACGCGCGCACAGATGTGCAGCAGCGCAATTGGGCGAAGCCCGCCTGCGCGCTTCATGAGAAAAACTATCTTGGTCCACATGCGTGGCCAAGTGAATGAACCTTCGATGGCTAGCAACAGCTGTCTAAAGCACTCGAGGCCTGCGTCGCTGAGCTCATCGAGCTGGCGAGGACTGATCTGATCGAAGCCGGCTCCGCTGGCTGGCTTGAAAGAGCGCAAGCAAGCGCGAAGGTCAGCTAGAGAGAAGTCTGGCAGCGGCGGCCCCATGTCCTGGGGCCAGCACAGAGAATCCTCCAACTCCCCCACACACCAGTACCGACTCCACTCCTCCGCTAACAGGCGCATCTCCTGCTCCTGAGAGGCGGGCGCGCTACGAGGCGCCCCCTCCTCGTCAAAGGACGGGCTGGAGTGCCAGGGAACAACAGGCTTGGAGAGTGAGAAAAGCGCGCCACCACCGGCAGCACTGTGCTTGCGGACCCAATCTCGCCACTCCTGATCACGACGCTTTTCGCCGATCCTCTGGCGATGGGCAGCGAGATCTCGCGCCTCGTGCGCGAGGAAACTAGCAAGGCCCCAGTCCACGTCAGCGGCTACATAAAGAAGACCCAACCACGGCCCCACAAGGGCCAAGGGCAGGGAGCCCGCGGAGTGCCGTAGCCGCCGACACGCACTGAGGGTCGAAACTCGCTCACAGAGTTTCTGACAGTGAGAGAGCTCCTGCAAGACCTGACTGAGCGCACGAAACCAGACAGCGGCGTTGGAAGTGCGAGGAAAGGGCAGCTGCCTGGGCGGGGGAGGCCTGCGCCTCTGCACGCGCAGCTCACGCGCGCGCCCGATGTAGGGGTTGCTGTCGTTACCGTCGATCTGGTATATCTCGAGGAACTCCTGCTCCATGACACTTGCGAAGCTCTGCCAGATGGTGTCGGGGTCTGAGCCGTCGTCGATGAGGGTCTGAACCGACTCCCAGCGGTCAGAGGGGAGATAGCAGCCGTGAGGACGAAGCCGAGGAAACATTCTGGGCACCCGAACGTGTGGCAGCTGGACCTCCACGCGGCTGGACTTGAGCTCGATCTGCACAGGCTTGTGGTCCTTGGTGCCCACGGCGGTAAGCAGGCGGACGCTGGAGCCGTAGTGCAGCCCGCGGGAGACGACGAACCAATCCAGCGTGCGGGACGCTCCACGAACACAAGTAGCCAACGTCGGAGCCACAATGTCAGCACCAAGTGTGTCAGTCCATCCTGTGCTGAGCACCTCCTCTGGCGTGAGGTTCCAGTCACCCGAGACCACGAAGGGCATGCCATACCGATGCAGAATGCCTCCAAGCAACGTGAGAAGGTGCCAGTTCTGAGCCGAGACGCCCTGCGAGTCATGCAAGTAGACGTTGGCCCAGAGAATGCCACCAGGCCGAAGGGCGGAAAGATGAAGAAGACTGACTCGCGCCTCGGCCACACAGAAACTCTGCTCAGGCAGCTCAGCCATGCCGAAACTGCGTCGCACCATCTGGAAGAGACCTCCAGTGGTGCCCCCTGCTGGGGTAGTCTGGGCCGCAAGCCCTTTGGCCGACCACCCCAGCTGCCGAAGACGGGCCTCCCAAGCTTGTACCTGGGCGAAGTGGTGCTCCTGAACAGCCAAGGCATCGCCGTTGAGGACGTCCTGGCAGCCGAGCACACATTCCAAGCCTGCACGGCCAGTCACGTTGGCCGTGGTGATGCGAAAGATAGTGTTAAAGCTTCTGCTGGCCAGCAACCTCTGAAGAGGCGGTGCGGGCCTTCTTGACATGATGTTCTTGCATCTGCTTGACCAGAGATTCGAAAACTTCTCTGGGTATCTTCTTGGCAGCGGAGACTCCTTGCTCGTCATCAGCAGCTCCAGCAACGCCACCTTGCGGCTCGACGAAGGTGGAGAAGAAGTCGCCACTGGGGTCCGTGAAGTAGCTCCAGTCAGGTGCCGCAGCCATGGGCACATCAGCGTCGCTAGCAGCATCACTGCCGCCGCCCGCATCCACGCCAGCCGCCTCTGAGGCTGCTGCTGCTGCCGCTGCTGGTGGGGGCTCTGCAGGGAGCTTGTCGCGGAGCATCTTGACCAGCGCGGTGAGGCGCCTTGCCTCCTCGTCGACGCCAGCCGTGGCCTGCACCGCCGCGACCAGAGCCTCGATCTGCTTGCAGGCCTCGCTCGCCGACACCGGCGGCGCCGCACCGCCCTGCGGAACCATGGCGCTGTACGCCGCGGCGGCACGGGCGGCGGCGGCCTCGCGCTGCGCCGTGAGGTCCGCGAGGGTGGCGCGGCAGTCGAGGACATGCTGCATGGCCTTGGCTGCCTGGCCCGTGGCTCTGTCCAGCTTGGCCTGAGCCTGGGCGACCTGCTGCTGCAGCACATCGGCGTCGAGGCGGGCCGCGCGTGCCGCAGTCTGGGGCTCCCCGTGGTCGAGGGCACGCTTGTTGGCCACCCTCGCACGAGCCTTGGCCGACAAGTCGCCAGCGACGGCTGCGAAGTCCTCCTCCGACATGCGAGCGTAGGCAGCAACCTGGGCATCGGAGAGCGGTGGCGCCGCAGGCTTCTGAGGAGCACGCGGGGGCCCCTGCACCCAAGCACCGCGTGGCTTCGGGGCAGCCTGCCGCGGGGCCGACAGACCAGGGAGACGTCCTGGTTGCCAGCCGCATTTGTAACAACTCGACCGGGATGCATAGTTGTGCTGAAAGCCACACCTCTTGTTCCCGCACGCCCAGCGAGAGAAATCTCCCATGGAGGGGGGGCGGATGTACAGTGATATGGCAAACAGTGAGGGCTGAAACCTCAGTACACGTGTAAGCAGTGAGGGCCGCAAACCCCTCGCACCAAACCCAAGCCTCAGAGCCTCCTGCTACGGACTTGAGCCAAAATGGCTACGGACCCCTCCTCCTCCTCCTCTTCCTCCTCCTCCTCCTCCTCCTCCTCCTCCTCCTCCTCCTTCTCCTCGTCTCCTCCTCGTCGTCTCCTCCACCTCGTCGTCTCCTCCTCCTCCTCCTCCTCCTCCTCGAAAAAACATGGGGCCCTCAGGACCGTCAAACATCGACTCAGGATGAAACACCAATCGCGGGGAAAGGGTCCAGACGGACGAGGAGGAAGGGAGACAGATGCGGGCGGGGAGGAGGGGAGAAGGGAGAGGGGAGGAGAGAGAGGCCTGAGGTGGGGGGCGGGGCACGGGAGACGGAAGAAGGGGCGTGGCAGGGAGGAAGGAGAAACGAGATAGGAATATGCGAGGCTGTATGGCGTCGAGGCTGTTCTGCCAGGAGGCGGGGGGCAGGAGGGACGAGAGAGGAAGGAGAGACGAGGAGGAGGAGGAGGAGGAAGAGGAGGAGGAGGAGGAGGAG
>CAUYUJ010017180.1:188935-201435 GCA_963575745.1 Prorocentrum cordatum | reverse complement strand
AAAGTTTGCAGCAGCTTCAAGGATGGAGGGTGGTTCCTTTTCAAAACGTGACTCTCGCTGCAGCGCCGCGCACATTTGACTTAAAAGTTTGCAGCAGCTTCAAAAGTGGAGAGTCGACTCCTTTGCCAATATGTGGTTCTCGCATTCGCGCCGCGTGCAGTCGTAGCAGCTTCAAAGCTTCGTGCGGTCGAAGGAAGTCCTAGGAACGGTGTTCTAGCACGGTTGATGATTGTCAGGACGCAAGAGTCCCGTGGATTGGCATCGTTGAAGTCCCAAGAACGATACTCTGGCGCGATCTGGGACTGTCTGTCTGGACGCGGCGATCACTTCTGAAGACTTCCTGAGGCTTGCGGGACGCAGCGACAACGTCACATAAAACCTCCGCAGAACGCGGAACAACAAAGCAGAATCGGAGATCTGGGAAAGGCCTTCCCCCCAGACATTCAGCTGCTCCGATTTGTTCGAGGCGTGGGCCCCCGAGGTCCAGGCCACTTCTCTATGGGGGCAGTTTTTCGTCCCGAGTCGTCTTCTGACGTTCCCGAAGCACGGCGAGGGGCCCCAGAGGCCACAAACGGCCCATAACCGCATGCTCTATCTTTTTTTGGAGCGTCAGATCTTAGGCCCCTCCCAGCCTCCCACTCCCCACTCCCCGCCCGGGAACCCCCGGGCGGCCTGAGCGGCGACGCTGCAGCCGGGACGCAGCACGCGCCCGCCCAGAGATGCCAAGGGAGCGTCTGAGGGCCCCCTTTTGAGCCGTCGGGGAGGGGCGCAGGGGCAGAAGGGGGACACACTGGATGACACAGGAGCAGCAGAAGAGTAATAATAAGAAAGAGGAGAAGAAGGGTAATACGATTCATGATCATGCTACTAACACTAATATGGAGAATAGCAATACTACTACTACTACTACTACTACTACTACTACTACTACTACTACTACTACTACTACTACTACTACTACTACTACTACTACTACTACTACTAATACACTACTACTACTACTACTACTACTACTACTACTACTACTACTACTACTGCTGATGCTACGGAAACACAACTCATACTACTAGTCCTATAATTCTATTAGTCGTAATAATACGAATAAGCTTAACAACAACACTACGACGAATCACACAAACTCTACGAGTCATAAATATCATAATGCTCCTGCTGTCGACACTTATCACAATGAGATGGTTAATAACCAGGAAACGGAACACATACTCTTGGAGATCGGAGAAGCAGAGGTGGGGTAGAACAAAAATACATGAAACGAAGGAGCAAGATCACGGGGGCGGAAGGACAAAGAAATTGACAGAGCATCAACTTTGGGAATGGCCCGCGCGGATTTCGTGCTTCCGCGCTGGAATTCCGCTCCTAGCGCGCTGCGCGCGCCACACATGGTCGTCCTCCCCACACCCTCCTTCTCCTCTTCCTCCTCCTCCTCCTGCTCCTCCTCCTGCTCCTCCTCCTCCTCCTCCTCCTGCGGGTTGCACCGCAGGCGCTAACCGTATGAGGTCGAAGGAGCCAAGGCGTCCAGCCTTGGGCGCATCAGAGTCGCCCAAAGCGACCAGGAAGCAGGGGGATGGCGCGAACCGAAGGCCAAGGGCATTGGGGGGTCCTCCTCCTCCTCCTCCTCCTCCTCCTCTTCCTCCTCCTCCTCCTCCTCCAGCTCGTCGTCGTCCTCCTCCTCCACCTCCTCCTCCTCCTCCTTGTCCTCCTCTTCCTCAGCGCCCCCCTCCTCCTCCTCCTCCTCCTCCTCCTCCTTCTCCTCCACCTCCTCCTCCTCTCCTCCTCCTCCTCATCCTCCTCCCTCCCCTCCTCTCCTCTCCTCCTCCTCCTCATCCTCTCCCCTCTCCTCCTCCTCTCCTCCCCCGATCCTCTCCCTCTCTCCGTCCTCATCCTCCTCCGCCCTCCCTCCTCCTCCTCCCTCCTCCTCCTCCTCTACCTCCTCTGCCTCCTCCTCCTCCTCCTCCTCCTCCTCCTCCTCCTCCTCCTCGGCGCCAGGAAGGGGTTGTCTGTCGCCGTCATGCGTGGGGATGAGGGATAAGGATAAGAGAGGCGGAGGAGAGCGGAGGGCGCTGGGGAAGGTGGGATAGGGAGACAAACAATGACATAAACATAAAAACCCGGCGGTCCGCGCGGATTCCTCGGATCGGTGCCGAACCCCTGTCCCTGGCGCGCGGAGGGCGCCAGGGGCGGCGCCGGAGACGCCGCCAATGGGGTTCTGGCGCGGATCCGACGAATCCGCGCGGACCGCCGAGTTTTTATGTTTACGTCATTGCTTGTTAAGGAGCGAGGGATGGAGGATTCCCCCTCCTAAGACGAAGTCAGGGCGAGGGTAAAATCGGACGAGGATGAATCGAGAATCTCCGAGATCCGGCGGCTCTGGAGGACGTCTCGGGCGCCGCGGCCTTCTCAGAGCGCTCGGGAGCGCTCTAAGAGCGCTCCGGAACGCCCTGGAACGGATGCATCCACGTCCGACCCTCGTCTGAGCCCCGTCCGACCGTCCGACCTCCTGCTGCTCGCTCACACGGCCCAACGGCGAAGAAGAG
Source organism: Prorocentrum cordatum (assembly GCA_963575745.1). Lineage (NCBI taxonomy): Eukaryota > Dinophyceae > Prorocentrales > Prorocentraceae > Prorocentrum > Prorocentrum cordatum. The sequence goes on along the minus strand of CAUYUJ010017180.1, from coordinate 198,880 downwards.
CGGCGACGGCGGCCGGGCCCGCCCCTGTTTTGCCGGCCGTCCTGATACACCATGGTGCGCACACGCCTCCCTCGCGGGAGGGTCGCGGGAGGGGCACGGGGTCGTAAGAGGATCGGAGGAGGCGCAGGAGGAGGAGGAGGAGGAGGAGGAGGAGGAGAAGTAGGAGGAGGAGGAGGAGGAGGAGGAGGAGGGGGAGGATAAGCAGGGAGGAGGAGGAGGAGGCGGAGGAGGAGGAGGAGGAGGAGGAGGAGGAGGAGGAGGAGGAGGAGGCGGAGGAGGAGGAGGAACGAGGAGAAGGAGGAGGATAGGAGGAGAGAAGAGGAGGCAGGGAGGAAGAGGAGGAAGGAGGGAATGGAGGAAGGAGGGAGGGAGGGAGGGAGGAGAGGGAGGGAGGGAGGGAGGAGGGAGAGAGGAGGAGAGGAGGAGGAGGGGAGGAGGAAGGAGAGGGAGGAGGGAGGAGGGAGGAGGAGGAGGGCTACTCCCTCCCTCCCTCTCTCTCTCTCTCTCCCTGCCCATTCGAGGGAACTCCACGCTGGAGGAAGCTTCGGGCGGGGGCGATGCATTGAACATCGCCCTCCTCTCATCTCCTCTCAGGCCAGATCCTGCTGCGAGCCAGCAGGCTCGCTGCGCTTTCCGTGCCCCCGGCCAGGGGGGGCGCCCGGGCCCAGGGCCAGGCCAGGGGGGGCGAAGCGACGAGGAGCGGAGACGGCGAGGTGCCATACCTCGAAAGAGCTCCTGTGGATCGTTCGAGAGGCTTGGCGGCCTCGGCCGTCCTTCGACTCGCGCTGGAGCGGCCGCGAGTGGCTCCAGCTTGCCCTGGAGATCCCTGGATTGACCTGGATTTACCCGGCTGTGTCTCGATTTGCCTGAATGCACTTCGATTTGTCTGCATTGACCTGGATCTATGTGGCTCGATCCCCACACGTCGATTGGCGAAACGTCGACAAGCCCTTGGGGAGTGGAGCTCACGTCATTCCGACGCGTGGCGCGCGAGGCAATTCGGCCCGCCGCTCGCCCGCCCCGCCCCCGGCGACGAGTCCCAAACCGGCGCCCTCGCGCGGGACATCCTCAGAAGAACCGCCCCCCGAGCCTCCCCAAGGAGGCCTGCAGACCCAGACCTCCTCGCGTCGTGAAAAAATCACGACGGGAGGTTTTTTGCTATTTTCGCCCTCTGGAGGTCCTCACCGGGCCTCGGGACCGTCAAAAAACGACTCGGGATGAAAAGCCGGTCCCCGGGAAAGGCTCCAGACCTCTGGGGTCGACGTTGTGAAAAAATCACAACGTCGGAGGCCTGTAGAGGCCCTCCTGCTCGGTTTCAGGCGAGACCCGGGAGCCCGGCGAAATCTGGCGAGTCCGGCGAATATATCCGGCGACGAAGTCCAGAACGGCGCCCTCGCGCGGGACGTCGACAGAAAAACCGCCCCCCGGCACTTCCCCAATGGGCCCTCAGAGGCCGTCGCTTCAAGCGAGCTCCGGGGTACTCCCGCGAATCCGGTGACGACTTCCAAACGGGCGCCCCCGCTTGGGAAATCGCGCCCCGGGAGCCTCCTCGAACAGGCCGTCAGAAGCCGCGCGCTGCCCCGTTCCCAGACCCCCGACGTCGTGATTCTTTCACAACGTCGACCCCCAGAGGTCTGGACCCTTCCCCCGGGGCCGGTTTTGCATCCTGAGTCGTCTATTGACGGCCCCGAGGGCCGGGGAGGGCCCCCACAGAGGCCGAAAAGAGTCAAAAACCTCCCGTCGTGATTTTTGCACAACGCGAGGAGGTCGGGGATTCAGGCGAGATCCGGGAAATCCAGCGCATCCGGCGACGAGTATTCCGAACTGGCGCCCTCGCGCGCCAAAGAAAAGCCGCCCCCGGAGTTCCCCACAGGAGGCCCGGCCCCCCTGTGCCGTTGCAGGCGAGATCTGGCGAATCCGGCGGCGGAGGCCACACGGGCGCCCTCGCGTGGGACGTCCTCAGAAAAACCGCTCCCAAAGCCTCCCCAACCCTCAGGGGCCCCCCTGTTCCGTTGCAGGCGAGACCCGGGACATCCGGCGCATCTGGCGACAAATTCTGTAAGAGATGAAGAGGAGGAGGAGGAGGCGGAGGAGGAGGAGGAGGAGGAGGAGGAGAAGGAGGAGATGGAGGAGAAGAAGGAAGAGGAGGAGGAGAAGAAGAAGAGGGGAGCATGAGGAGGAGAAGGACGAGGAGGAGGTGGAGGAGGAGGAGAAGGAGGAGGAGGAGGACGAGGAAAGCTCAGGGAGGTGGAGGAGGAGGAGAAGGAGGAGGAGGAGGAGGAGGAGGAGGAGGAGGAGGAGGAGGAGGAGAGGAGGAGAAGGAGGAGGAGCAGGAGGAGGTTGTGAGCATGGGAGCGTGACGGGCTGGATGCCTGCACGGTCAGGGTCAATGGTAGAAGCCTGTCGGGACCTACCGTGCAGCCGACGCGCTGGCTTCGCGCTGGCTTCGAGCAGGAGCTTGTGGCATTTTGGGGCCAAACTTGGTCGTGGATAAGGCACCTCTTTGGGGCCTCATGTTCCTGATTCTCCTGGTTCTCGCTCTCCTCACCCTCACCGCCCTGCTTCACGTTCCTGCTCCTCGCCCTCCTCCGTCTGGTTATGCTGATCCTCCCTCTTCTCGTGGTCCTCACTTTGCTGATCATCGCTCTCCTCTGCTGGTGCCCCTCCCCTGCTCCGCCCGTACTCCCTGCCCGTGGATGTGATGGGGGCGCACTGACTAGCCAGCTTCCTACTGAGAAGTGCCTGGCCAATGGAACCGCAGCTGCCACGTAACCAAGTTTTTAAAAAAAGGCTCGTGAAACTCAATCACATTCGCTGAAGGCTCCCGAACGTATGCTATAACCACGCGCGCTTCACGTGCGCTTAGTCTCTAGTCGCGCTTCATCTCATGGGAACCGTGGACCCCCCCAGCGAGATATACATCCCGACCTGCAGGTAACAATGAAACCTCGTCGGTGGCTGGTTTAAGAAGGAAACAGGGGGTGGCAAGCCAAGACTTCAAACAGGCCTCGGTCGCCGACTCTTTGCGCACATAACATCTTCCCCCGCAAATCTCAAACTGATGAGCCGAAGCAAAAAAAACAAAAGCACTGGCACAGAGACGAGGGCGCGGAATGGCAGGAGCCTCAGACTTCTTCCTCGGACTGGTGCCAATGGAAGTCCGCAGAGCGAGTCTTAACAGCCTCACCCGGACTTTGCGAGCACCATTTTCAAACTGCAACACTTTTGTCTGCTGATGTTCGGGGAGACGTGCCTCTTTGGCCGAAAGGCCTGCGAAGTGATCCACGTACGTACCCTGCAACCATTCATGACGGGATATGTTGTTCCACAATATGTCGTGCATCCATCTGAGACTGAATCTTCAAAACAAAAGTGCCACCATACTCTCAAGACATCGTTTGATGTTCCTCCAGATGTCGGCATTCACACCAGAAGGACATTCAAAAACTTAAGGCCACCATCCACGGCAGACTTCGTCGTTGTCGCTGACGCACGCTGTTGGTCCTTCCGACCAGCGAACGACTACCTCCAGCATGTAGAGCCCCCTCTCGCAACCGTCTGGCGAGTGCCTGGTAGGGGGCCATGCGCGCAAGGAAACACATGTTCGACATCGGCATCATGATGAAACACAGCAGCTGCCAACCCTACCCGATGAAGTCGAGGGTCGCGTGTGTCTGCGCCTCCCGATGCATCCCCAGAAATGAACAGCGGCTTGTCCGCCGAACCTGAGCCGGAAGCGAATGTGCCAGCCTGGGCTTTCCACGCCCTTCCATTCCTCACTGCGTCGGCTCGCCAGCCTTGGTCCATTCTGCAGGAATCAACCCGCGGAACCAAAACCATCCTGCTACACTAGCCTGCGTGGCCGCTCGGTGACACATGTCGTTCTCATGTCAAGCAAAGGTGGTCCTGCGTCACATGCATATTGCCAGTATCTGCGAAGCGGCGTCTCAATGACCTGACCTGGACACCTCTCGCACGAGCCCGAACAATCGCATCCACCTCTTTGCGTCTCGACTCTGTCCACACTCCTCCAAACGCAATGGCAAGGGGCACCTCGGCCAACCTTCGGCCGTCCGGTAGAGCCTCGAGCTGACTCAACTGCTTGCGCAAACTGTAACTGCCAGGCCCCGAACCCATACCTCCTCCGCAAGTCTGAGATGCATCGTGCCCCACAGCTGCCTTTGGAAAGTCTGGGTGAAGTCATTGGGCAACTCATTCGCCTCCGTGACTGACTCGAGCTGGCTGGCGAACTTCCAACCTGGCGCCTCTCCTGCTTGGTTGGTCCAGCCCGCTGGTAAGTGCCATTCAGTCGGCCCTTGTGGGTCCCATCCTGCTTGCAGCATACGGTGAATCAAGCCTGATATGGGCCCTCGCACGTGCAGCGAGCGATGTCGAGGCTCCAGTTCTCGAAAATCCTTGGGGATATCGTGCCAACTCGCGTGAAAGGCGCACGCACGCGTGGTTCCTCGATCCATACGCTTACTTATCCACTGTTCCAAGGACTGTCGTGGCAACTGCGCTCCAGGGTCACGGTGTGGAGCGCGAGTGTCGAGCAGGGTGGTGAGATCGCGGCCGTGCTTGTGTCCTCCCGCGAACGCTCTCAGACGACGGCGAAGCTCTTGCATCGACGACTTGGGCAGCCCGTGGACTTGGTGTCCATAAGTTCGCCGCCGTCTGGGGCCCGGCCTGCTCGACCTCCTTCGGGATCTTGAACCTTCGGGATGCCATCGCAAAACGTCATCTTCAGATGCTGTTCCTTCGAGTTCTTCATCCTTGCAGCGCGAGTAAGTTCCGCGCGTGATTTGTCATTGCCCAGGCCGACGCCGAGGCGCGTCGATCGGCGGCCCCATTGGACAACGACGCCCCTTCTCCTGAGACGTTTGACAATCAACTTGGCATCTGCAATACTCGCGCACGTGATCATACTCTTAGGTGGCAATCGTAGTGACTGCTCCTCCAAGTTCCTGAGTCGCGACCACACCTTCTTCAGTAACCTCAATGATATACCGACTCGGTCCGGATGCGACCTGCGACTACCCAGAGGCGCTCGGCAAGATGCGGGTGGAACGCGGTCAATCTGCTCATGGCTGCATTCGTCATGCATGTAGCGAGACGTGTCCCACTGCGAAGGCCCTGAATCATTAACCTCGCGGCTTGGAAGGGACGCGACACAGCGTTCGCCCGCGCGAGCAGGCGGGGGCCCGCGCGCACTTGCAACTCCAAGCGCAAGGTGGCGGCTGGGAAATTGCACTCGATGGCCCGCGCAACTGCAGTGCGCCATTCGATCTCATCGCAGGACCTCTAGATGTCAGGTAAAGCGTGACCCCGTGGCGCTTTCAACCGAAACGTCTAGAGCACGCGCAAGCGCTTCCTTGAGCGTTGAGTTGCCTGCTGTTGCCGCGCCCCAGTCGGTCTGGCCATTGTAATTCCATTTCTGTGCGCGCGGTTCTCTGACTAAAAGACCAGGCGCGGCATAAGACACAAACCAGCCCAATCGACCGATCACCCGATGAATTCTTCGGCAGAAGACGCCCTAGCACAACAAGAAGCTGCCTGGGCCACGCGCCACAATGCTCGATCACATTGAAATTCGACGTCAATTCCACGATGGCCATATCGAGCAACCTGTCGAGGTCAGCTGGGCGCAAGCGATCCAGCCCCTGTCCGACCTGCCTTTTTCATGCTTCTGATCGTTCTCCTGACCTCCTCGCTCGTCAAAGGAAGGAAAGCATCATCCTGGGCCTGGGTGCGGATTCTGGAATAAAACTGGCTGGCCACCTGGATACCCATGCTCCCTCGTAATGCCAAAGGTCGCGCCAGTGGAAGATCTTGCTGTCGACCGCGTCCTCGGGGTGAAATAGCACCTGCCTTGCCGCCATCGATCTCGCAACTGGCGTTGGGCGGAGGTTTCCCAAATAACAAATCAGACCAGTGTTCTCACTATCCGTGGCCAATTTCTTGAAATCGCACAAAAAAACAGCTGTGGCGCGTGCTCGCCGAACGATGGCCTCCATCTCGTCGCGGGCTGCCTGCGACGAACCCAGAGTTTGTTCGCCCAGCCTTGCCAAAACCTGCGCCCATTGCTGCCGCGTGGTAAACGTCGCGAGTTTGCCCGCGAAGTTGCGAGCGCTGTCTGGGCGCTGTCCAACCAACTTGAGAGCCGCCGGCACCAGTGTCAGCACCTGACTGCCCCCATTCTGTTTGGCGACATGACGCGCGACTTGGCGGATGATGGCGCGGGCCCGAGCCCGCCAATTGGTCGCCGCATCGTAAAGGGGCGCGTCTCTGAAGTGCGCGCCGCCCTGAACTTGGCGCACCTCGGGCCTGGGTCCACCGGCGCGAGCGGGCTCGGTGAGGTCCCGATCTTGCCCGCGGCGCCACCGCGTGCATTTCTCAACGGCATCGATCCATCCAGCAAAAACTCAGCTGATCGATAAAATACGTTCGCCTCCAGTCCGATACGCAATGGACTCGAGGCTGGCCCCCGAGCACCCTGCTTCGCGCGAGCGCGAGCGCCCGAACAGGCTCGAGCCAAAGGCCGCATGGAAGCAGGAATGGAGAAATACGGGCCATCATTGGCATCGGCATTGGAGTGGCAAGGGTCGGGAGAGACCCCGCGCTGCGCGCCAGACTGCGCGGGGGCCGGGACCTCGCCCGGAGAAGTCTTAAAGCGCCCCCAGAAGTACACGAGGAGAACCCATCATCAGCCAGCGAATTCGCGGCAGGGGATCTCCGACGAGGGACGGGCAGACCTGTCCTCAGTCGCAGCGGCGTTGGCAACGCGCTGAACATTGGGCTCGCCAGCCCGTGGATCGAGTTCTCAGGCCCCCGACGTCGTGATTTTTTCACAACGTCGACCCCCAAAGGTCTGGGCCCCTTCCCCGGGGCCGGTTTTTCCCCCCGAGTCGTTTTTTGCCGGTCCCGAGGCAAGGGCCCCCGGAGGCCGAAAACAGCGAAAAACCGACCGTCATGATTTTTTAACGACGCGAGGAGGTCTGGGTTCGTCCTCTCGCCCCGCGGGTCGCCGTGCGCGGCCTCCTCTGGTGGCGCGGCGGCAGGGGCGCCGGGCGCGCCGGCGGGCCCCTGCTCGAGGCCCCGAGGCGCCGACCTCCTCGCGATCCCAGGAAACCGCGGAAAACTTATCGGACGGCTCGACCTGATTTGGAAGCGAAATACAGTCGGACTTGATTCGGCTACACGCAAGAGTGACCCTGGGTAAGAGTGACCCTTGGCGCGCGGCTTTTTGGGGGCCGCGGGGGGGGGCCAAACCTGGGCGCGCAGGCCGCTGCTCCTGCTTCGCTTTCAGCCATCCGGGGGCCCATCTGTGCCCGCGCCAAAGGCCGCTCTTACCCGGGGTCACTCTTGCGTCTGGTCGATTGATTGGAGAGGGCGCGCGAGAGGACACAAGACCCTTCCGATGGCCACGCTGCCGCAGACACGCAGGAGGCACGGGTCGCAAGACACGGGGCGCGAGGGCGCCCTTGACCTGGCGGGGTCGACCTACTAATCCGGGCCGCCGGTAGCTCGCTCGGTGGATAGCCCCCGCTTGGCTCTGGTGGATTTGCGGCCGGCCCGGCGGGCCGCCCGGGGCGAGCCGCCCGCGGGCGCCTCTCGGCCAGGCGCAGCTAGCGAGCGATGAACTGGGCCCCGGAGCCGCGGAGCTGAAGGGCAAGGCCAATGCGCGGCCGCCAGCGGGCATAAAAAAGCGCGGAGGCCTAACACGTAGGGCACGGCGACAGGGGAAGCAGGAGCATAATCTACTTGTGAAGCACCCTGAGCACTGATACACGTGGACCCAATCTGGACCCTCAACATCGCGGCCCCCGCTTTCTCGACAAAACCGAGGAGACGAGAGCGGGGGCCGTCGTGCTGGGATCTCCCATCGCAGCCCAGGGAATCTGCAAAAACCGTAAGACACCCCCTACTTTCGGGAAGCTACCGATGTTGTCTCCAGCGTAGCCTAGAGAAGAGTGCCCACAACACATCACAACCACTAGACTATAGCCCTGTGGGCGGATAACTACTGGCAAAAACCCGCCCAGCACGCCACATGCGCCCGAACACAGCCCCCCTGGCCCGCCGAGATTACGAGCGCGATGATGGACCTGGCGATGACATTGGGCAAGGAAGAGCTCGCCTCCATCCTTCGCGCGGGAAGCGCCAGAAATGATTGTACATGCCTGGGCCGAAGGCCTGGCTGGGTTCATGAACACCTTGATTTCGGCTGCACGAAACTTGGTAGTCAAATGTTTCTCCGGTTCAACACCCACATGCGTTTCGCAAAAACCAAAGTACTGGACAACCCTGTGCGAGTGCAGCTCCCGAAGGTAAACCCAATATTCATCTGCAAAAATAAAGTTGGCAAACAAAGCCGAGTGACTGTGCTATCCCCGCATGACGCACTATCACTGGGCATCGCCGACGTCGGTGTAGAGTCTGCGCGCGAACTATCTCTCCTCACCGATGGCGCGCGTGATGAGGGCGCCCCCCTCCCCCCCTCTTTGTGCGAGACAGCCTGAACGAAGGTGGGCTGCGATCGCTTGCTGCCCGTCGAGTCGGCAGACGCACCGAGCCCTACGTCACCACCTGCCGTCTTGAGTGTAGCTGACTTGGTAGCCGTCCGTGCGGCTGCCTCATTCGCAGCCCTGATGCGCTCGATCTCCTGATTCATGATGTCCTCATTGGCCTGCTTCTCCTGCTCGGACTGGGCCGCAGGCGATCCCGCCCCGCTGCCGCTGGACCCCGTGCCAGGCAGGGATGCCTGGGAGGCGCCCTCTGGTTCGGGAGCTGCTGCCGCGCCGCCGTTGTTCTTCCTCTTCTTGGCCATGTGCTCGACAACCTCCTTCTTCATGGCCATGGCGCGATTCTTCCACGCTGTGGCCTGCCCGCTGGTGGTGTTGATCTAGCCCCGCGTGGACAGGAAACTCGCATGCAATTTCTTGAGCTCCTCGCGCCCATGAGCCCCACACTCGAAATCGCCAACTTCGACCTGCTTGAAGAACTCCTCGCCCCACTGGAACTCAGCGAAGACCTGCTTGTCCGCCTGAGGAGGAGCTGGTGATTCAGCATCACCTGGGAGCACTGCCAAAGCCAGCGCCTTGGCGGCGATCCCGCGGGAGATCTCCGCCTCCAGCAGCACCCCGATGGACTCGTGCTCCTCCCCAGCCCCAGTTGCACGGGCCAGCTGATCGGGAACACGGGCCACTTGTGCGCATGTTTGTTCGTGCTTGGAGCTGGCACATTTCCAGATTCATTCTGCTCCGCGAACTGTCTCCGCTGGTGAAGGTACGCCTGGCCAGGCGGTCGGATCGTTCTCAAGCGTCTGCAACTGCTGCAAGAGAGCCTGCTTGGCAACGATGCCGGAAGGCCCAAGATGACTTCAAGAGGGCCTGAGGGAGCCCAAGGTGGCCTGCAAGCTGGAGCCGGGCACGGCGGTGAGCATGTGCTTGCAGGCCTGCTGGGGGCCCTGCGCGCTGGTGCCCTTGCCCTTGCCCTTGCCCTTGTCCTTTTTCTTGTCCGACGGGGGCTCGAGCTGCAGAGAATCCTCCCCACCGCCGCCCTTGCCAGAACGTTAGCTTTTGTACAAGTTCACAATGGGATTGCACGTATAGCACCGACAGTCTCTCGACGTGAAGATGTCGTTCCACTCGGTTGTGTGACAGTTCCCGCACTCGGACCATTATCGTGCCATGCTGTTTAGAATATTGTAGCCCGCCCAGCTCTCGCCGCCCAGACCGACTGACAACGAGAGACCAGGAGTCTGGAAGCTCCTCAAGCACCACGTGAAGGCGCGAAGCTCTGATTGCGAGCTGCAAGATGCGTGCTCGAAGCAGAGTTGCTTGATAGGAAGGGGAAGAGGAGGACGAGGAGGAGGAGGACGAGGAGAAAGGAGAGAGGAGAGAGGAAAGAGGAGAGGAGGAGGAGGAGGAGGAGGAGGAGGAGGAG
>CAUYUJ010017180.1:178935-183935 GCA_963575745.1 Prorocentrum cordatum | reverse complement strand
GCGGCCCCGCCCTGCGCCCACGCGCCGGCCCCGGGGTCGGCGCCGCCGCCCCAGGCGGCCTCCGCGCCGCCCATGGCGCCTGGGAGGGGGCGGGGTGTGCTTGCCAGACTCCCCCAAGACCTCCTCCGCCTCCTCCTCCTCCTCCTCCTGCTCCTCCTTCTCCTTCCTTCCTCCTCCTCTCCTCCTCCTCTCCTCATGCTCCTCCTCCTCCTCCTCCTCCTCATCCTCTCCTCCTCATTCCTCATCCCTCCTCCCCCCTCCTTCTCCTCCTCCTCCCTCCTCATGCTCCTCATGTCCTCCTTGTTTGCTCCTCATGCTCCTCATTTGTACTCTCCTCCTCCTCCCTTCCTCCTCCTCCTCTCTCCTCCTCCTCCTCCTCCTCCTCCCTCCTCTCCTCTTCCTCCCCTCCTTCTCCTCCTCCTTCTCTCCTCCTCCTCCTTCCTCCTCTCCTTCTCTCCTCTCTCCTCTCCTCCTCCTCCTCCTCCCCCTCCTCCTCCTCCTCCTCCTCCTCCTCCTCCTCCTCCTCCTCCTCTTTCTCCTCCTCCACCACTTTGTCGCAGCGCCGGATCTCAGGGAAGCGAATGCGAAGCGAACGCCGGAGACTTGCCTGCTCCTCTGGGGAGCTCGCCAGTGCCCAATAGGGCAGAGCGTGGAGGCCGTAGCCTCGACAAGAAAGATCCTGTTCAGGTTTGTGACACGTATGCCCGCTCAGATGATGACCCCCGCTCTGTGCACCAAGCGGCCCAGATCCATCGCAGGTCGGTGGGGGGCGGTGTACGGTGGGTGGGGGCGGTGTGTTGGTGGGTGGGGCGGCGTTTGGTGGGTCGATGGGCGGGTGTTTTTTTCAAGGGCTCCCAACTTCGCGCTTCGCGCTGCGCGAAGCGCGAATAACTGCGCGCTCTCGCGCCGCCCCCCAAATGAGAAGAGGAGGATGAGGAGGAATCGGAGCCGAACCCTGAAGCGCGAACAACTTCGCGCCCTCGGAGGCGCCCTTGTTTTTCGGCCACGAAGCTCCGACGGTCCCGCGACGACTCTGCTGCTGCTTCCTGCAGATGGGGAGGAGCGGTGTCTGACGGTTGGGGTGGTGCTTGGATGTTTTCCGAGGCTGGAAATATTCGAGCAACCCACATAACATGTTCTTAGAACATAAACCCGATGCGCGGGGGAAACAAAAATCAGCCAGAGAGGTTCAAAGAACATTTCGTGCAGACCACAAACGGTTCTCGGAACACTCTCTGGTGGGCCTGTGGGCAAGCCGGGACGCTTGCTGGCGCCTGCGCAGGCCCAGGTCGCCCCTGGGATCTGGCGTGCCGGAAACACTGCTCGGCGGCGAGATGGGAGGGGAGAGAGGGGGGAGGGACAAGTTAGGTGCGCTCGCGTCTACATCTGACATCCTACCCCTCCCTCCCATCCCTTACCATGGCGCTAATTTTCTCTATCCGCGGACGCGTGTCGTAGCGGACCTGTGGCTCCGCGCGCGTGTGCGTAGTGGGTGGTGGTGCGCGTGCGTGCGTGCGTGTGTGCGTGGTTGTGGTTGTTTTGGTGGTGGTGTGTGTATGTGTGTGTGTGTGTGTGTGCGTGTGTGCGCGTGTGCTGTGGTGTGACGTGGTGTGGCGTCTTGGTGGTTTGGTGGTGGGCCAGGTGCGTGCGTGCGTGATGGCGGTGGTGGTGGTGGTGGTGGTGGCGGTGGTGGTGGTGGTGTGTGTGTGTGTGTGTGTGCGTGTATGTGTGTGTGTGTGTGTCTGTGTGTGTGTGCGTGCGTGCGTGCGTGCGTGTGTTTTTTTTGGTGTGGGGTGTGTGTGTGTGTGTGTGTGTGTGTGTGCGTCGTGGTGCGTGCGTGCGTTGCGGGTATGTGTGTGTGCGTGTGTGTGTATGGTGTGTGTGTTTGTGTGTGTGAATGTGTGTTGTGTGTGTGTAGCGTGCGTGCTCGTGCGTGCGTGCGTGCGTGCGTTGCGTGCGTGCGTGCGTGCGTGCGTTTCTGTGTTGTGCGCGTGTGATGTGGTGTGACGCGGTGTAGCGTGGTGGTGGTGGGTGGGGTAGTGCGGTGGTGGTGGCGGTGCGCGGTGGTGGTGCGCGTGCGTGCGTGCGTGCGTTGGGGGGTGGAAGTGGCGGTGGGTGTGCGTGCGGCGGGGCGGGGCGTGGTGCGGCGCGGTGGTGGCGGGCGTGCGTGCGTGCGTGCGTGCGTGGGTGGAAGTGGCGGTGGGTGTGCGTGCGGCGGGGCGGGGCGTGGTGCGGCGCGGTGGTGGCGGGCGGATGGGCGCGCGAGAAAGAGGCCCGCGCTGGGGCGAGAACGCCATCCTGAACGACGGAGGCAAAACACCGATCCGAAAATGAGGCCCACGCTGCAGCGGGAGCACGATTCGGAACGATTCGGGAGCAGAAATGAGGCCGGCGCCTCAGCGAGAGCAGCATTTTGAAAAAAACGCAGGCGAAAACCCAACTCCCGGGAATCCTGTGTGTAAAAAAACAGTACGCGGGGGGGGGGTCGGCCACTCCCAGCACGCCATCAGGGGAAGAGGGAGAGTAGTATTCATATTGAGTAATTGTGGAGGAGGGGGGAGGAGGAGGAAGGAGGAGGAGGAGGAGGAGGAGGAGGAGGAGGAGGAGGAGGAGGGGAGAGGAGGAGGAGGAGGAGGAGGAGGAGGGAGGAGGAAGAGGAGGAGAGGAGGAGGAGGAGGAGGAGGAGGGGGAGGAGGAGAAGGAGCGGGGAGGCGTGGGCAGAGGTGAGGGGAGGAGGAGGAGGAGGAGGAGGAGGAGGAGGAGGAGGAGGAGGAGGAGGAGGAGGAGGAGGGGAGGAGGAGGGAGGAGGAGGAGAGGAGGAGGAGGAGGAGGAGGCGGAGGAGGAGGAGGAGGAGGGAGGAGGGGGAGGAGGGAGCAGGTCCTAAGCCTTCCTCGAAGGCAAACGAAAAACTTATCCGAGGGCGCGAGGGCCTCCGAGGAGTCCCGCCGCCTCCTGGGAGGGCCCTCTCCTTTCTCGCTCCCCACCCTCGCGCGCCGCCCAAGTGCAGCCTCGTGAAGGCTCACGCCCGGAGCCCCCGACACCATGAACGTAGAGAGCAGGGGGCTGCGCACACATATCTAGGGGGCCACTTGCGAACCCTGCCCCTACCCCCCACTATTTCTGAGGGAAGGGTGGGGTTCACTGAATTCAGAAGCTCCCGAGCGAAGTGAACCCCACCCTCCCCCTCAGGAATCGTGGGGGGTAGAAGTAGGATTCGCAAGTGGCCCCCTAACATCGACTCCGGCCAGGCCCATCCTGGGCCCAGGATCGGTGCATAGTTACGCCCGTCTGCCCTGGCTAGGAAGGCGTATCTGCACCGACCCTTGGTTGCCCGGCAGGGGCCTCTGGCCGAGGCCGGCGCATGTGCGCAGCTCTCTGTGCATCTGCCCGACAGCAGGGAATATGTCGACCCCTATCCCAGGCTTCGTGGGGTTCCCGACCGGGATCGAAGAATGTCGGGCCCGACCCTGTGATGTATGATGGGGGGGCGTCCATCCTCGATAGGGGTGCGTCCGAACAGCCCCCTTGGGGTGAATCTCAAGGTTCCCCCCTTTCTCTGGGCGGCCAAACTTTTCCGGCGAAACTCGGCGGCAAGGGGGGGGAGGAGGAGGAGGAGGAGGAGGAGGAGGAGGAGGAGGAGGAGGAGGAGGAGGAGGAGGAGGAGGAGGAGGAGGCTGAGGGCGGCGAGGGGCCAGGAGAGGCCGGACGGAGAGGAGACCGAGGCACCCCCAGGGTGAGAGCGCCGAGGGGCGCAGGAGCAGAAGGCCGAGACTGGCGGAGAGGAAGAGGTGGCGAGGGAGCGCTGAGGAGGAGGAGGAGGAGGAGGAGGAGGAAGAGGAGGAGGAGGAGGAGGAGGCGGAGGAGGAGCGGCGGGAGGAGGTGAGGATGATGAGATGATTGATGATGATGAGGAGGAGGAGGAGGAGGAGAGGAGGGGAGGAGGAGGAGGAGGAGGAGGAGGAGGAGGAGGAGGAGGAGGGGGAAGAGAAGGAGGAGGGGGGGGGAGGAGGAGGAGATGATGAGGAGGGAGGGAGGAGCAGGGGAGGGAGGAGGAGAGGAGGAAAAAGAACGAGAAAGGAGGAGGAGGAGGAGAAGGAGGAGGAGGTGGATAAGGAGGAGGCGGAGGAGGCGGAGGGGGAACCGCCTGCGAACCATCATCCTGCATCGTCTTTTGAGGCCGGATCGATCTGCGAGCGCCCTGGAACCCGACAGCAGGAGAAGACGCCCCGCTCGCCAACATTGGGACCCCAGGATCTCGGGTGCGGGTGCTCGGATGTCTTCCCAGCCTCCTCCTCCTCCTCCCCTCCTTCCTCCTCCTCCTCCTCCTCTCCTTCCTACCTCCTCCCTCTTCTCTTTCCCCTCCTCCTCCTCCTAATCGCCTCTTCCTCCTCTCCTTCTTCCTCTCTTCTCCTCCTCCTCCTTTTCCTCCTTCCTCCTCCTCTCCTCCTCCTTCCTCCTCCTCCTCCTCCCTCTCCTCCTCCTCCTCCGCCTTCTCCTCCTCCTCCTCCGCCTCCTCCTCCCTCCTCTCCTTCTCCTCCTCCTCCTCCGCCTCCTCCTCCTTCTCCTCCTCCTCCTGCTCCTCCTCCTCCTCGCGCGAGGCGACCGCTTCTCTCCGTGCTTGGGCTCCGGGGGGCCCTCACCAGACCGCAAGGACTGCAAAAAGCCTGCCCAGGACAGAAAAAACGGTCCTCGGAAAGCGATGCAGACCTCTGGGGACCGCGGGGTTTTCACGCGTTTCGCTGAGCAGCTCGTCTGTGAGGGTTCTGTATGCGGGAGCCTGTGCCCGACAGCGGACAGCGGATATCCCTCCGCTCCGCGGGACGGGAGGCTTCGAGACGCTCGGGACGCTGGAAGCCTGGGGACTGGCTCGTGGCTCGCGCGCCACGCGGCAGCGCGGCGGGCCAGAGCCGGCGCTGCGACACGCCGAGCAAGCGTGCCCGGCCGCACCTTCCCTCGCGGCCGGCGAGGGAGCTCAGGCCCTCGAAACGTCGGCTGCGCG
>CAUYUJ010017180.1:151435-173935 GCA_963575745.1 Prorocentrum cordatum | reverse complement strand
AAGTAGGGCGGGTGCTTCCGCAAGCGTACGGCGGAAACAGCGGCGGCAAAGAATGAGGCTGAAATCGGCATCAGAGGATCTTGAAAAGCAGGGCGGAACTTTCCGCCCTGCGTGCGAAATCGACCACAATACGGCTGATCCGTAGTCAGGGTGGCCCAGACATCCGGCAATATGTTTCTGTCCAACCCGTGGCACTTCTCCCTGACTCCGGCGCCTGGAGACTGCCTTCGAGCCCCATGGCCATCAAGAAAGGACCCTGGCAAGGAGGCCGGGACCTCATGGGGTGGCATGCCGACATCGAAAACCTCGTCGGATGTCTGGGCTCTGGTGGCCCCAGGCAGGAGTGGCCGCTGTTGCGCGCCCTTGGGGGGCCCGCGGGAAGCGCGCAGGCCCCGCGCGGGGGCGGGGGGGGGGGGGGACCCCGTGGGGCCGCAGCAGCGGCCACTCCGGCAGAGAGGGCCGCTCTTCCACGCGGCCTGCCTTGCCGCAGCCGTCGAAGCCCCTCGCCTCCCCACCCGGCGCCGCCCGGGCCCCACTCCGCGCCGCCGCAGCCGCCCTTGCCCGGGGCCCCGCACGACCCCTTGGCGTCGCAACCGCCGCAGCCCTTGGGGCCGCCTGCGCCGGCGGGGGCGGCGGGGCGCGGGGGCGGAGGGCGAGCGGGGGGGCCGCCCCCTGCGACGGGCGCGCCGCCTGCGCGGCGCCAGCAGGGGGGGGGGGGGGGGGGGGCGGGGGGGAGAGGGAGCTCGGGCGCGTGGGAGGGCCGAGCAGAAGGGGGGGGCTGCCTCGCCGCCACTGCCCGCCCTCCGCCCGCCGTCCGCTGCCCCCCTCCTTGGTGGGGGGGGGGGTGGAAGGGGGGCAGAGCTCCCCGGCCCCATTTCTGTCCTCCCGTCCCCGTCTGCGCCTCCGGTGTTCGTCCTCCTCCTCCTCCTCCTCCTCCTCCTCCTCCTCCTCCTCCTCCACGCCATGGCCATGCCTTTCCCCCCTGCAGAGGGGCCTCCAAGCAGACCCCACTCGCTCGCTCCCTTCAGCCCCCTGCCTCTGCTCTGCCTGGCGGCCCCTCGCACAGCCCCGCCCGCCCCCTCGGAGGCCCCCGCCTCCTCGCGCCGCGACAGCAAAACTCACGACGAATGGCCTCGGCCACAAGCGCTGCGCGCGACATGCGAGCGACGGAGAGGAAAAAGGCCCTGCGCGCGAGGGCTCGGCGACCACCCGCCGCGGCTTGCGCGGGCCCCCGGCGCGGCAAGCCGCAGTGGAGACGAGGGCACGGGCGCGCGACCTCACGCCGGCACCTGACGCGCCAATCCCAGACCCCCGACGTCGTGATTTTTTCGCAACGTCGACCCCCAGAGGTCTGGACCCCTTCCCCAGGACCAGTTCTTCGTCCTGAGTCGTTGTTTGACGCTCCCGAGGCCCGGTGAGGGCCCCCGGGGGCGGAAAATAGCGAAAAAACTCCCATCGTGTTTTTTTCACGACGCCAGGAGGTCTGGGATCCCAGACCCCCGACACGCAACATGTCGAAGATCCGCGCAGGCCTCCATAAATTGATGCTCATTCCTTTTTTTTCGCACGTCGGTGAACTCATTCCGCCCACCTCAAAATTTCCGGGCTTGCTCTGAAACACCTATCCGCTCCTCGTCGTGCAGCTCGTTGCCCGATGCAGGCCAGTCACAACCATCATGGTGCACGTCGCAAGGAGTCCAGACACAGTGCCGTCCCATACCCATCCATCTGTCTGACCACCTTTGCTATCTCATCGTCGATTCACCTATCCACTGAAGGTTCAAGTTCTGGCGCACACGCAACAGATACAGCAACATCTTTTGCACCCTCTCGAGCCCATCATTCAATTGGCATTGATATCGTTCGGCACGTCTCCAGGCCAATGCTGGTCGGACCAAGCGTGCCAGAAACGCAACAGACTCCATTGAAGGACGCAAGCAAATCATCTTGCCCGTTCAGCTTCATGCATGGCCGTGAACAACTACGGGACCTGTGTACAGCATTGACACTGCACCCTGGCAAAACGAATGGGATCAGCAATTCTGGCCAATGACGTAGATACCAAACCTGATATATCGAAGCGACACCATTCCGACTGCCCGCGTACCGCAACCACCAAGCAGTCTAGGCAGATTGTCGACAGTCGCGATCGCCCACATCTCTTCGGGGGCAAAATATAAACCCGATTGTGCCTGCTTGAGATGAGCCTATTTACATCTATGTACGTAGATTTCGGGTATGGTACACCCAGACCAATTTCGTGGACCTGGCTTCGCTGATTCTTTTATTAAAACTCGTTAGGTTGTCTTTTGGCGGGAAATGCCCTGCACAAGAAACTTGATAGTTGCACTGAGACTGAAAGTGTCTGGTTCCAGTTTGGACTGCCACAGCTCCAGTGCAACCGACAACGCTTGTTGCCACTCTCCCTGGCGACCGCACGCTATGGTAGCACCCGCTAAACTGTACTGGTCAGGTTTCATCTTCTGTTGCTGCATTTCTCTGAACAGTGACAGCGAAACTTGCCACTTCTTACATGTCCCACACGCCCTGATTGCAGCGTCGTAGTGGAGAATATCTAATTTCACCTTTCCCTGCCTCGCCTCACAGAGTAGCAACAAAGCCTGGTCCCACTCCTCGCCCCTCTCGCACGCACGGATCCCAGCCACGTAGCTGATGGCGCTGGGCTCCAATTTCGCCTCCCGCATCTCGCTCAACAGCGACAAGGCCTGCTGCCACTGGCTGCCTTTTTCGAGCGCGCTGATCCCAGCATTGCAGCTGATGCTGTTTCGCTCCAACTTCACCTCCCGCATCTCGCTCAGCAGCGCCAGGGCCAGCTGCCACTGCTTGCCCTTCTCGCACGCACTTATCCCAGCACTATAGCTGATGACGTTGGGTCCCAGCTTTGCCTCCCACATCTCGATCAGCAGCGCCAGCGCCCGCTGCCACTGCACGCCCTTCCCGCACGCGCTGATCCCAGCACTGTAGCTGACTAGGGCTGACCCGCGGCCTTCCGGCCGCGGAATATGCCCGCCATGGCGTGGACGTGGAAGTGGAGCGTCTCGGGGGCCTCGCGGGGGGGGGGGTTGGAGGGGACGGCATGGATGGAGGATGTGGCCGCTGGAGGGCGAGGTAGGCGAGGGATGCAGGCAGGCAGGCCTGAAGGCAGGAACGCGATGGTGGAGGCGGTATCAATGGACGCACACCCATGCACGACATGATGTAGCTGTTTCTCACGCCGCGCTCTGTGTTCGTAATAGTTTTTGCGGGGCGGGTCGCCGTGATAATTGTATCTGCTCTTCGCCAGGGCCGAATGATAATTTTATCTGGTAGTGCGGTGAGAGTGGGACTGGTGGGCGCGGCCTAATAGGCCTGCAAGAAGGCGCCGAGACGGCCCAAGAAGTCTCCGGGACGGGCCAAGAGGCTTCCAAGACGGCCCAAGAGGGCCCCACGAACTCCCCAAGACGGGCCTCAATGCGAGGACACGAAGCGACCGTTCGAGCGCACCGCCCCCAAACGTCCCCAAAAAGCCTAGAGATGGCTCCCAGAGGGTCCAAAAAGTCCCCAAGACGATGCTGGAAGTTCGACGCTCCTCAACAGGAAGCAGTCAAGGCCTCTTGGGGGCCGTTTGGGGGCCGTTTTTCGTCCTCCTGGGGGTCTCTCGGGGCCCTCTTGGGCTATCTGGAGTGCCTCTTGGGCCGTCTTAGGGCCCTGTCGGGCCGTCTTGGGCGCCTCTGGGGCCATCTTGGGGCCGTCTTGGGGCCATCTTGGGCCGTTGTTGGGCGCTCTTCGGGTTGTCTTGGGTGTCTCTGAAGCCGTCTCGGGCGCCTCTGGAGCCATCCCGGGGCACTCGGGCCGTTTGGGGGCCCTCCCCGGGGCGTCTTCGGGCGCTCTTGGGGCCTTGTGTGGGCGTATGGGGGCCCAGGGCTCGGAATGCCATGGTTTTTCTCTGTTCTTTGGCCCCCTCTTGGCCCTGGCTTGGGCCTCTTGGGCCATCTTGGGGCTCACTGGGCCGTCTGGGGACGCGCTTGGAGGCCTGTTGGGCCGTCCTGGGGCGGTCTCGTGGGTCTCTGCGGCCGTCTTGGAGCGTCGGCTAGCCGAGAAGGCGAGAAGGCAAAACTCCTTCAAACACCATTGAAAAATTAAAGATTTTGGCATCTGGGGGCATGCTTCGGAGGACTGTGGGAGGCTCTTGGAGGCCTCTTGGGCCTTGTTGGGGGCCTTTTGGGCGCTGCTTGGAGCCTCTTATGGCCACTTCGGCGCGTCTTTGGGCGGAGGGCTCGATCTGTGACGCTCGGGGGCCAGGATCTCCGTAAGGGGTGCCGAACAAATGGGATACCTTGGGCCGTCCTGGGAGCCTCTTGGTGTCACCCTGGGGCCGTTGTGGGCGCCTCTTGGGCTCTCTTGACGCCCTCTCGGGCCGGTTTTCGTGCGTCTTGGGGGCCTCTTGGGCCGTCTTGGGGCGGTCGTGGGGACCTGGAACCAGCTCTGCGCCATATTCCCGTCAAGCAGCGCATGCTGGAAGTGAGCGTTTTTCTTCGGGAAAACAATGATTTTCGCCTCTGGGGGCCATCCTTGGACGCCTCTTGGGCGTCTCTGGGGCCGTCGTGGAGGCCTCCTGGGCCGTTTTGGGTGTGTTTTCGGCGGTCTTGGGCTCTCTTGGAGCGCTCTTGGGTCGTCTTGGGTGTGTGTGGGGCCGTCCTGGGCGCCTCCTGGGAGCCTCTTGGGGCCGCCTGGGGGCCGTGTTGGGCGCCTCTTGGGTATCTTGACGCTCTCGCGGGCCGGTTTTCGTGCCTCTGGGGGGCCTCTTGGGCCGTCTTGCGGCGGTCGTGGGGACCTCTTGTTCCATCTTCTGCGCCATACTCCCGACAAGCAGTGCGTGCTAAAATTTGACGTTTTTTCGTTGGGAAAACCCTGATTTTCGCCTCTGGGGGCCATCCTTGGACGCCTCTTGGGCGTCTCTGGGGCCGTCGTGGAGGCCTCCTGGGCCATCTTGGGTGTGTTTTCGGCGGTCTTGGGCTCTCTTGGAACGCTCTTGGGCCGTCTTGGGGGTGTGTGGGGCCGTCCTGGGCGCCTCCTGGGAGCCTCTTGGGGCCGCCTGGGGCCGTGTTGGGCGCCTCTTGGGTATCTTGACGCTCTCGCGGGCCGGTTTTCGTGCCTCTGGGGGGCCTCTTGGGCCGTCTTGGGGCGGTCGTGGGGACCTCTTGTTCCATCTTCTGCGCCATACTCCCGACAAGCCGTGCGTGCTAAAATTTGACGCTTTCGTTGGGAAAGCAATGATTTGGGCCTGTGGGGGCCATCCTGGGACGCCTCTTGAGCGTCTCTGGGGCCGTCGTGGAGGCCTCCTGGGCCCTGGGACCGTGAGGGGGCCGCCTTGGAGTCGTCTTGGGCCCCTCCTGTGCGCCTCCTTGGGCCGTCCTGGGCCCAGCAGGGGCCGTGTTGGCACCCTCTTGGGGCTGTCTTGGAGCCGTCTTGAGCCGTCGCAGCGCGCCTTGGTTGTTCTGGGACCGTCTTGGCCCGTCTTGGGGCCTTCCTGGGCGTTTCCTCTGACCCTCCTGGGAGTTTCTGGGGCCTCTTGGTGCATCGGACTGCCGAAACGGCGGGAAACGCAAAGGGTGTAACAGTAAACAATGGAAAATTAACGATGTTTGCCAACTGGGGCTCTCTTGCCATCTTGGCCCGTCTTGAAGCCCCGACCGGGCGCGTCCTTGGGCCGTCCTGGGCGCACCCTCCTGGGACCGTCTTGGAATCGTCTTGGGCCGTCTTGAGCGCGCCTTGGGCCGTCCTGGGCCCGTCTGGGGCCGTGCTGGCACCCTCGCGGCGAGGAAGCTCGGAGGCGGGCTCGAGGCCTCTTTGGGGCAATTTTGGAAGCTGTTGGGGCCTCTGTTGGGGCCTCGTTTGGGCTTCTTGGGAGCCTCCTGGGTCCTCTTTGGAGGATTCTTGGCGGCCCCTTGGGGCCTCTTGTGTATGGAACGAGTTCGGCCCCTGGTTCCATCGCACACACTCGCTGGCCCCAGGCGCACGCGGCGGACGCAGGCGCGAGCAGTCGCCGCGCCGCCGCTTGGCTCGCGCGCGCCGCGGCGCGCCGCAGGCGATGTGGGCAGGCCCGCGCGCCCCCGCGCGCGGCCGCTGCGACGCATCCGACGAGGATAGCGAGCGAACGACCGAACAAGGTCCGATCAGACGCAATTCGACGTCTACGCTGCATCCGAACGAGGATAGCGAGCGAACGACCGAACGAGGTCAAACTAAAACGCAATTCGACGTCTACGCCGCATCCGAACGAGGATAGCGAGCGAACGACCGAACTAGGTCCGATTAGACGCAATCCGACGTCTACGCCGCATCAGAACGAGGATAGCGAGCGACCGACCGAACGAGGTCAGATTAAGACGCAATTCGACGTCTACGCCGCACGTGTGGCGCGCGAGCGAACTTCCGAGCGGGGGCTATTCCGACGCGATTCGACGTCTACGCCCCCCTCCGTGCACGCTTAGCGTGCGTCATTTAGGTGGCCAAACGAGGCCCGCGTGTACGTGGTCGGCTTCGGCGCGCGAGCTGCAGCCGAGCGCGGACAGAGTGCGCACGAGCGCGTCATGCGCGTTAACAGGCGGCGCCCGCTCGCACCCATGGCGGATTTGCAAGCTTTTCTGTATGGCGTCGACGCGCGCGCAAAGCGCGACGAGGAATACCTCCGCGACGTCATTGCAGCACTTCGCGCGAATTCTGTCACGGCGAGCGCCACGCGCTTTCTCGGTCCGTCTGTCGCGCACAGCGCGTGCCAGGTTGAACAAGACCTAGTCGGGCTCAACATTCATGAGAGTTCGTTCGGCAAGGGCGGCCTCAACGGTGGGAAGGTAGCCTTCCTCGACCGTGCCGTCAAGCGTGCCGCAGAGAACGCCGCCAGGGCCGAGGCGGGGCGCATGGCCGCCGCCCGCGGCGACGACGGGGCGGCGCAGGGGTCGAATGACCCTGTCGCTGCGCTAGTGGACGCACTCGCGCGCAAGCCGACTGCGGCCGCGCACGTCGACATCGGCGCGAAGCTGGGCGACGTCCGCCTCAGCGATTTGCCGTCTGCTTGCTGGCCGTCGCCGGCGTCGTGCGACTGGCTCGACAGCCAGGCGCCCACGCGCGCGCGGTGTATCGCTCAGCGTTCGCACGCGGCGTTTCGGAGCGGCGCAGGTCGAAGCGGCCCAAGCGAAGGGGATCGCGAAACCGTTCATTCACAGCGATTTGAAGAAGTGGTTGCCACACTGGGCGGTGGAGAAGCGCGGCGGTCAGGACGGCGCGGACGCGAACAAAGAAGGCGCGCTCTTTCGGCGCGCGCATTCTGGGCGGAGCCGCCGCCTCGCGAGGGCTGTCGCTCATGCCCTGGTCGGTCGCATTCGACCGGTGGGCCCTGGCCGCGAGCTTCGCGGGCCAGACTGAACTGGCCGCCGCGATGGCGCACAAGGACGTCGTCATGCAGATCGCACTGCAGACGAACTCCCTTCCCTGGTCTCGCGGCCGAAGCCGGCCGCCGCCCGCGCGCGTTGCGGGCAGGCGCGCGGGGTGCACAAGTCCACAGCCCTGGCGGTCATCTATGACGAGCTGGCCAGGCGGGAGTGGGCCGATCGCGCCAGTGGCTCCAGCTCCTTTAACGTCAACCGCGACGCGCTGCAACAAGAGCAGAGCCTGTACATACGCGCCGAGCGCGAGTACACGGCTCGAACCTCTCCGATCGGCAGCAGAAGGGCAGCAGCAAGGGCGCTCCCCATGCGGAGTTCAAGGGGAAAGGCAAGGGCAAGTCCCAGCATGCCGAGAGCGACAAGGGCTGGGGCAAGTCCTGGGAGCCCAAGAGCTGGGGCAAGTCCTGGGAATCGCGGGCCCACGCGAAGGGCAAAGGCAAGCACGACGCAGCGCGGGGCACAGAGCAGCCGCGCACGCCGAAGCGCAAGCGCGAGGATTGAGGCGCGAGCACCGTCGCGCGGCCGGCAGCGCGCGCTCGCGCGCGGAAAGCGCGCCCAGGCTTGGCGGAGCGCGAGAGCGCGGGCATACCCGCGCCGAATTTGCCAGATGGCAGGTCTCTCTCTGCATCACAGGCGCGGCGCGCTTCCGTCGCGCGCGGGCGTCCCGAACCCTTGGGGGCCGTCGGCCGGCAGGCACGGGCGCCAGTGAAGGCCTCTGGGGCAATGTGCCCGTCGGAAGACCGGGGCGTGCCAGTACCTGACGGGCGGAACGCTGCAAGCAGTGCCGCGGCGGGCTCGTGGCTCCCGCGTTTTGAAGACTTGGCGTCCAGCGCCGAGGCGGAGAGCGCGGCCGCGATGCCCCGCGCCTTCCGCGCGCCAGCGCCGCAGCGTCGCAGGGGGAAGACAAGGCAAATATCGACTTTGTCATTAATGCCGCGTCGAAGGGCACGGCGTGGTTTCAAGACGCCGCGCCCCTGCACGACGATCTCCGCGCCTGTGTCGACTGGGCAAAGTCGCGCAGTTGCCAGCAGGCGCGACAGTCGCAACTCGCGCGCGCCACCCCGCACGCGCCGCGCGGCAGATCTTCAGCGAAAGGGAGGCCGCGATTACAGCCATAGAGGCGCGCTGCCGCGAGTCGAGACGTTCGGGGGCCCAGCGGGTCTGGCTGGACGGCGTGGACGCGGCGGCCAGAGCCGCAGTCTCCGAGGTCGACGACCCCACCCTAGGCGCCATCGCGACCGAGATCGGTTGGGCCGACGACGTTGAGCGCCTATTCCGCGAAGGGGCGCCGTTCGTGGGCGCGCTGCCTGCCTCCGGCGTCGCCGAGCGTCGCGTGGCCCGCGAAGAGCGCGAGCCCGTCAGCGATCTGATGGGCCGCGCGGAAGCGCAGAATGCGGCGATCATTGCTAGTCTCCGCGACGACGCTCACGCTGCCGAATTGCATGCTGGGGCAGTGGCGGACGCCGCACTCGGGCGAATGACATCGCCAGTGCCGGTCGACGATTTGGCACTGCACGATAAGATTTTGGCACCTCGCTTCTCAATGGTGCCGGGGAACAAGCCAGACGGCCCCCCAAAGGCTTGGGCGCCGCGCGGCCTGGCGTCGGCCGCGCCCGCGCGCCGCAGCGCAGGTGCGATGCGTCGACGACTATTCTCGCGCGAGGGTCAACGGCGCTACCAGCGTGGAGGAAAAATGGCGCCACGACACGATAGACCAGTTGGTTGCACTGGCAAGTGCCTTTCACGAGGAGGTGCGCCGCGCGCAATCCAGCCGGCAGCGGCGCGTCAATCCCGTGCGCGCGCGCAGATTTCGATTGAGCTCGGATTTTGGAAAGCGGACGTGGACTCCGCCTTCAGGCGCGTGCCGGTCCTGCCTAGGCACCGCGCGGTCGCATGGGTAACCTACCGCCTGCGCGGGCGTGTCATGGCCGCCCAGCACATCACGCTGCCTTTCGGGGGCCTGGCCTGCGTGCACGGATGGGAGCGCGCGGGCGCCTTCCTGGCGGCCGCGGCGCGCAAGCTGCTGCGGCTCCCAGCGTTGCGCTACGTTGACGACATCTTCTCGGTTGAAAGGAAGGGCCTCGCGGAGCACGCCGACAAGTGCTTTGCGAGGCTGGTGCGCGCTCTCCTCGGGCCCAGCGCCATGCAGGAAAAAAAAATGGCGTGGGGCCCGTCGATCGTGATCCTGGGGCTGCGCGTCCGGTCGTCGGCATCGGGCTTCCACGTCAAGCCCGACGACGATAAAGTAAAGCAGTGGATTGCCGTCATCGACGGCGCCTTGAGGTCAGGCGCGCTCACGGCCGGCGAGGCGTCGAAGATGGCGGGTCGCCTGTCGTGGGCATGCTGCCACGTGTTCGAGCGCGCCGGGCGCTCGATGGTGTGACCGCTCTTCGACCAGGCATGCGGTTCCCTGCCCCGCCTCGCGGGGCACGCGAGCGACGCGCTGCGCTGGTGGCGAGACGTACTGGCACGGGACATCGCCCGCGCGCGGCCCTGGCGATGCCGCGACGCGCGCCCGCCGGTGCTCGCGCTGGCGGACGCCCGCGGCAGCCCGGCGCGACTCGCCGCATTTTTACTCACAGAAGACACGTTCGAGTGGGCCGACATGGCCCCGCCAGAAGAATTTCCCAGGTCTCAGCGCGACGGTCCGCGGCGCGCGCGCGCGTCGGGCGTTACGCGATTGGTGCAGCGGATTACGCGCCCGCAATGATCAGCAGATCGCGGCGCTCGAGATGCTGGCGCAGTGCGTGGCTCTGTCCACGTGGGCACGCGCGCTCGCCGGCCGCCGCGTGGTCTTCTTCTCAGACAACAGCGTCGCTGAGTGCACTTTCAGGAAGGGCACCGCAAAGTCACTCGACCACAATTTTCTCGTGCACGAATTCTGGTCGGCGGTAGTGGCGCTCCAGGCAGCGCGACAACCACGCGCCGCCAGACACGCGCGCGCGGCCGCGCCACCGCGGCAGGTCCACGCGTGGATAGAGCGCGTGGAGTCGGTAGGGAACCTGGCCGACCTTCCCAGCCGCGAGGAGCGGGATTTGCTCTCGCGTCTGGGGGGGAAGAAGGTCCGTGCACAACTCGCGGAGGCCTTCCGCTGTGGGCCACCGCCCGCGAGTGCTGCATGTTAGTAAGACTGCCCCGCGCGCGCGCACCGCGGGGCGCGCGCGCGCAAGCGGAACCGGCTGCCACGCTAGCCGGCATTGCGCAAGATGGAGCTCGCCCGCGACTTTCGCCGTAGCTTCCCCAGGCGTTTCAGCGATGCGGCGGCGGCCGAGGCCGCGGCTCTATGCGTTCGGCATGGCTGCTGTTCTCTCATGCAGCTGCAGGGGCGCGGCGGCGAAACCGCCGGCTGGTGCGATCGGGCTGGCACGAGCGAGGAGTGCCGTCGACTCGCGCGGGTGGCCGCGCTGGCCCGACCGCCCCCGGGGCCGCCCCCTGGGCGCGACGCGGTGACCGGCATATCAAGAGGCGTGAAGCGTTTTCTAGGCGAGCGGCGCGCGCGGGCGCGGGTCGGCGTCTTCGCCGCGCGGGCAGTGTCGCATCGGTTCGTCTCGCCCGCGATTTATACCAGTGCGGAATAAAAGGTTGCTCGGCTGGCGCGCCCGCGGCGTGCGCGCGCGCGCCCGCCGGCGCGCAGGGGATGCCTCTGATATCGCGCGTGCGGCCAGCGTACTGGCGGAGCAAGGGTTCGAGACCCACCAGGATCTCGTCGGGGCGCATCTGAGGTGCATCGCGGACCTGCATGTCCTGCCAGCACCCCTACTGTCGGAGCTCGATCGCCTGTGCGCCGCGGGACCCTCTTCCGCGCGTAGCGGGGATGCGCGGAGCCGTTCTCCAGAGCGCCTGACAGCGATAGCGCCTGCATTCGAAAGGGCGATGGCGCGGCCAAGACCGCCCTCGCCACCCGTGCCAGGGGGGCCGCGTCGCAACGCGCAGTGGCTTGCGTGCCCCATGCCCTCGCAGGGGGAGCGGCGCGAATGGGCGGAACGGGCCCGATTGGAGGTCCTGGTCAGCACTATACCATCCACCCGCCAATCTTTGAAGAGCGGTGTGCGGTGCTGGCTCAATTCGCGATAGACGTACTCGGACGTGACCGGCATCTCGCGCTGCCGCCCAGCGAGGCGCGACCAATCCGCGCAACCCCTCCTGCGCGGCCCGCAGACTCCTCTAATCTGCGGCGTGCGCCCAGGACGATCTGTTGTGCTGGTCGGGCACTTTCTCTTGCGCGGGCACGTTCCGGAATTATTGCGAGCACGTGCAGACAGCGTGCGAAGTGCTACGCCTGGACCCGAGCGCCTTCGGCAACAGACGGCTGCTCCGGTGTCGGCCCCCCGCGCCACCGCGCGCGCGAGGCCGCGCGTCGCGCGCCCAGGAAGGCCAAGGCAGCCACTGCGCGGCGCGGCGGACCCACGCCACGCGAACCGCGCTTCGCTCGTGACGCTATGATTGCGCAATTACTTGGCCTACATGGTCGCAGCGAAGAAGAAAAGGCGGGGCCGCCGCGCGGCATTCGCCAGTCAGCCCAGCGGTCGCGCAGGTGGCATACACCATTTTTCTAATTACGTACATATTCCTGCTTCACCTACCATCCGAGTGTTTGCCAATCCGGTGGTGCGGCAACACTCTGTCGCGCGGCCGCACGGCGGGCCGCGCCGTCTGGAAACGCGCGCGCTGGGGCACCCGCGCACGCGCCGAACGCGCTAGGCGGAGTTGGCCATATCGACAGACGAGGCACTCCTCTGGTTGCCAAGGCGGAAGAACAAGCCGTGCGCGTCGATGCTCCGCCGGAGGTGTTGGTGCCGCGCGCGCGCCGCGACGCGCGCCGTGCGCGCGCTGCCTCCGTTGCTGCGCGGCACAGCAGTAGGCACTCAGCCGTTCGCGCAGTTCTCAGGGTCGGATGCCCGTATCCTTCGGTCCCTATTGTCCAGGATAGGCGTGGACAGTGCCAACCTATTCGGCACCCGCGACATACGAAGGTCGCGGCCCGCGACCGCCCGCGCGGCTCGGCGCGCACATCCCTCCGCCCCTCTCGCGCGCACAAGGGGGCACGCCGATGACATCGATCGCGCGGGTGCACCGACCGCAGTAACGAAGGAACGCGGAGGCTGGGCGTCGAACGCCTACCTGGCTTACATCGACCGCGTCCGGGTCGAAAGTGAGAGGGTGGCGGCCGCGCGCAACGCCGCGTCCGACTGCTCGGACAGCTCTGACAGCAGCTCACACACCTAGCGTGGCTGCGACATCCCGGCGCGCGCCCGAGCGCCGCGCTCCGCGTGCGCAACGGGTGAGCGGCGCACGGCGCTGGTCGCATCGTTGCATTGGGTCGTGCTGCGACCAGCACCGAGGCCTCGTGGCGCCCGCGCCCTCTCGGCGCGGCGCAGGCTTCGGCGCGCACCCAACGCTGTGGTTGCAGACGCAACCCAGCTACGGGTGAGCGGGGTGCTCAGCGAATTTGTGTGTATGGAACGAGTTCGGCCCCTGGTTCCATCGCACACATTCGCTGGCCCCAGGCGCACGCGGCGGACGCAGGCGCGAGCAGTCGCCGCGCCGCCGCTTGGCTCGCGCGCGCCGCGGCGCGCCGCAGGCGATGTGGGCAGGCCCGCGCGCCCCCGCGCGCGGCCGCTGCCCGCCGCGGCCGCGCGCAGGTACCACAGGTTTGTGTGTGCCTGGGGCGCGCGCCCCGCG
The DNA here is from genome assembly GCA_963575745.1 of Prorocentrum cordatum. Taxonomy (NCBI): domain Eukaryota; class Dinophyceae; order Prorocentrales; family Prorocentraceae; genus Prorocentrum; species Prorocentrum cordatum. The sequence continues at coordinate 160,808 of CAUYUJ010017180.1, read as the reverse complement.
CTCGGGATTTGACCCGCCCGTGCCCGCCCCGTTTCTCGCCCGTTGCTGGGTCGGTCGTGCTGCGACCAGCACCGAGGCCTCGTGGCGCCCGCGCCCTCTCGGCGCGGCGCAGGCTTCGGCGCGCACCCAACGCTGTGGTTGCAGACGCAACCCAGCTACGGGTGAGCGGGGTGCCCAGCGAATTTGTGGGGGTCTGTTTGGGCCTCCTGGCGCCCTCTTGGGGCGGAATGCTCGGAGTTTCGGTCCGTGGTCCCCCTCTTGGCCCCCTCTTGGGCCTGTCTTCGGGCCGTCGTGGGCCGTCTTGAGCGTCTCTTGGGTCGTCTTGGGGCCCTCTTGGGCTGTCTTGGGGCGCTGTTGGAAACCTCGTGGGCCGTTCTGGGGCGCTCTTGGAGGCCTCTTGGGTCGTCTTCGAGCGTCGGAAAGCGGAAAAAGGCGAGAAGGCCAAAATCCTTCCAAAACCGTCGTGAAGCGGATGATTTTGAAGCCCAAAACCGTCCAAAACCTCCTGAGGCGGTCCCCTCGTCCGCCCCCCTCGCTCCGAAGCAGTTTTTAAGCCCCGTGGCACCTCTTGGGGACCTCTTTTGGGCTCCCGGGGGCCTCTCGGGCCTCTCTGGGCTCGTCTATCGCGCTCCTTGGGCTGTCTTGGGGCCCCCTAGGGCCTTCTTGGGCGGTCCTCGGGCTGTCTTGGAGCCATCTTGGGCCGCTCTTCGGGCCATCTCGGGGTCCCGTTGGCCTGTCTTGGGCGCCTCTGGGGCCGTCCTGGGGCTGCCTTGGGCCGTCTTGGGGTCCTCTTGGACCGTGTTGGGGTCCTCTTGGGGACCTCTTCGACCGTCTTGGAGCGGTCTTGGATGCCTCTGGGGGGGTGTCGGAACGTCGGGAAGCCGAGAAAGCGAGGAAGCAAACAACCTAGGAAAAACCAATGAACATCAACGATGTTGGCCTCTCGGGGCTCTCTCGGGAGGCCTCTTGGGAGGCCTATTGGGCCGTCTTGGGGAGCTCTGGCGCCGTCTTGGGCCAATGTTGGGCGTCTTGGCCGGATCATTGCGCGTCTCGGGGCCCTCTTGGGCCGCCTTCGGGGCATCTTGTTGAGCGGCTCGGAGCCGTCTTTGAGCGGTTCGGAACAGTCTTTGGGCCGTCGGGGCGGCCTCCGGAGCGTCTCGGAGCCGTTTCCGGCCATTTGGGTGGATTTCCTTCCGGCACGCGGTTCCTCCGGCCATATAGTATAGACTAGGGTGTACCCGTGGACTACGTCCACTTGCGAAGTGATGGGGCGCTGCCGTCAGGCGATCAGGATGGATGGCGTCAGGTTCGCTTTCCACATGTCGCCGAGCAGCTTGAGCGCCGCCTGATTGGGGAGCATGGGAGATGAGGAGGCTCGATCGGGCCATGTGCAAAACGCATTGGGAACGGAGGCGCGATGGAGCAGCCCGGGGAGAAGAACACGGATGTCTTCCCATCCACCTCATTCTCCCTCTGTTGCTCCTGTTCCTCCTCCTCCATTTCCGTCTCCTCCTGCTCCTCCTGCTCCTCCTGCTCCTCCTGCTCCTCCTCCTCCTCCTCCTCCTCCTCCTCCTCCTCCTCCTCCTCCTCCTCCTCCTATTCCTCCTCCTCCTCCTGCTCCTCCTCTTCGTCCTCCTCCTCCTCCTCCTCCTCCTCCTCCTCCTCCTCCTCCTCATCTCCCTCATCCTTCTCACTGCCCTCCTGATCATCCTCGTCCCCCTCATCCTGTCCCTCATATTCCTCTTCATTCTCCTCTCCTTCGGGTTCTCCCGCCTGTTCCTCTGCAGCGTTGGAACGCAGCGCGACAACACCCTTCAGCAAGGCGTCAAAAAATGCGGTTGCGTCGAAGGCGTCGGCAGGGCCCAGTCTCGCGGGGTCTTCCTAGGCGTCTCTCGGGGCTGTCTTCGAAGTTCCTGAGATCTTTTTGGGCTCCTTTGGGAAGCTCCTCGCGGGTTCAAGGCCGTCTCGGTAAGGGCCTCGAGGGCGCCAGGACGGAACCAAAAAAAGCTTCGTGGTGTTCGTTTGGAGGGGCGCTCAAAACGAACAGAGCGCGGCCTCTCGCGGGGTCTTCCTAGGCCTCTCTCGGGGCTCTCTTCGAAGTTCCTGAGATCTTCTTGGGCTCCTTTGGGGGGCCCCTCGCGGTGTCAAGGCCGTCTCGGGAGGGGCCTCGAGGGCGCCAGGACGGAACAAAACAGAGCTTCCAGGTGTTCGTTTTGAGGGGCGCTCAAAACGAACAGTGCCCAGACCCTGGTGGGGCCTTCCCAGGCCTCTCTCGGGCTCTCTTCGAAGCGTCTGAGATCTTCTTGGGCTCCTTTGGGAAGGTCCTCCCGGCGGAGGGCCGGAAGAGGGCCGCGCCAGAAGGGCCGGACAGGGGGCCCGAGGCAACCGAAAAGAACGCGAGGACGCGGGGAGAACCACGCACCAGGAGCTGGCAGGGAACCTCGTCAGCAGGAACTTGAACGTGGCTCGTTTTCCCGAGGAAATGCCTCTTTTTCCCTTCCTCAGACGCTCCTGCCGGCGCGTGTTGGAGTGTCTTGGGCCATCGTGGGCACGAGGGGGAGGCTGCTGAGCTTCCAGGGCGCCTCCGGGGAGGCATCTCGGAGCGTCTCGGAGCGGCCTGGGGCAGCCTCGGAGCCGCGCTGGAGTCGACCAGAGCTTGCTGGGGCGCCCGGGGAGGGCTCCGGAGGGGCCGGCCCGCGGCCACTGCTTAACCATTTAGGCGAGCGGTGAACGCTGCATTGTAGTAGAGATGAGAGTGGGCTCCAGTTTCGTCTCGACCATCTGGCTAAGCAGCGCCAGAGCCTGTTGCCACTGCTGACCTTTCTCGCAAGCGCTGATCCCAGCACTGTAGATAATGGTATCGGGCTCCAGTTTCGTCTCGACCATCTGGCTAAGCAGCGCCAGAGCCTGCTGCCACTGCTGACCTTTCTCGCAAGCGCTGATCCCAGCACTGTAGATAATGGTATCGGGCTCCAGTTTCGTCTCGACCATCTGGCTAAGCAGCGCCAGAGCCTGCTGCCACTGCTGACCTTTCTCGCAAGCGCTGATCCCAGCACTGTAGATAATGGTATCGGGCTCCAGTTTCGTCTCGACCATCTGGCTAAGCAGCGCCAGAGCCTGCTGCCACTGCTGACCATTCCCGCAAGCGCTGATCCCAGCACTGTAGATAATGGTATCGGGCTTCAGTTTCGTCTCGACCATCTGGCTAAGCAGCGCCAGAGCCTGCTGCCACTGCTGACCTTTCTCGCAAGCGCTGATCCCAGCCCTGTAGATAATGGTATCGGGCTTCAGTTTCGTCTCGACCATCTGGCTAAGCAGCGCCAGAGCCTGCTGCCACTGCTGACCTTTCTCGCAAGCGCTGATCCCAGCACTGTAGCTGATGACGGTGGGCTCCAGTTTCGTCTCGACCATGTGGCTAAGCAGCGCCAGAGCCTGCTTCCACTGCTGACCTTTCTCGCACGCGCTGATCCCAGCGTGGTAGTTGATGGCAGTGGGCTCCAGTTTCGTCTCGACCATCTGGCTAAGCAGCGCCAGAGCCTGCTGCCACTGCTGACCTTTCTCACAAGCGCTGATCCCAGCACTGTAGATAATGGTATCGGGCTCCAGTTTCGTCTCGACCATCTGGCTAAGCAGCGCCAGAGCCTGCTGCCACTGCTGACCTTTCTCGCAAGCGCTGATCCCAGCACTGTAGATAATGGTATCAGGCTCCAGTTTCGTCTCGACCATCTGGCTAAGCAGCGCCAGAGCCTGCTTCCACTGCTGACCTTTCCCGCAAGCGCTGATCACAGCAGTGTAGCTGACTAGGGCAGACCTGTGGACTCCGTCCACGACATCAGCTCGACGTGGCGAGGGGTCTCTGGGCAAGCGCGGCGTGCCTGTCGCCTCTCGTCCGCTCCCCCGCTCCTGGAGGGAATTCTGAAGCCACTGAAGGCTTCGTGGGGGCCGTTTCGGAGCCTCTTCGGCCTTCTTTTGGGCCTCCCGGGGGGGCTCTTAGGGCCCTCTCGGGCCGTCTTGGGTGCCTCTTGGGCCGTCTTGGGGCCGTCTGAGGCCCGCCTCGGCGCCTCTTGGGCTGTCTTGGGCCGTCTTGGGCCGCTCCTGGGGCCGTCTTGGGTGCCTCTTGGGCCGTCTTGGGCGCCTCCTGGGCCGTCCTGGGGCCGTCCTGGGGCGTCTTGGGACCGTCTTGGGGCCCTCCTGGCCCGTCTTGGGGCTCTCTTGGGGTCCTCTTCGGCCGTCTTGGAGCGGTCGGGGGGACTTCTTGGGCCGTCTTGGAGCGTCGGGAAGCCGAAGAGGCGAGGAGGCCGAAAACATCGAAAAACACAATAGAAATCGACGATTTCTGTCGCTCGGGGCCCTCTTGGGAGGCCTCTTGGGAGGCCTCTTCGGGCGTCTTGGACGCCTCTTGGGCCGTCTGGGGCGAATCTCGGGCGTCTTGGGCCCATCTTTAAGCGTGCCGGGGCTCTCCGGGGCCGTCTTGGGGGCTTCTGGGGGCCCTCTCGACATGTCCTGGAGCAGCCCGGGGCCTGCCTGGGCGGCCCGGGGCGGCCCGGGGCCAGCCCGGGGCGGTTTTGGTGCATTGGAGCCTGCGCCATTCTGGCACGCACTGGGCCCTGCAATGTAGTAGAGACTAGGGCTGACCCGTGGACTCCGTCCACGACATCTTTCTGGAATGGTTCTCGGAGGAACGGCGCAGATTGTACCGAAAATCTACAAACACGGCGGCGGCTCGGGCGGCGGCAGCGAGACCGCGCCTTCGTGTCCGAGCTCTTGCAGCGCTGCAGCAGCTTGGCCCAGCGCACTGCTCGTTCACCCCCCTCCTATTGAGGACAGTTTCGAAGTCTCTCGGGGATGTGCGTCGAAGTCGAAGCCCATCTGAGGCGTCTCAGGAGCGCTCGGGGAAGGGCTCGGGAGGCCATCGGGGAAAGCCACCGAAAGCGCCGGGGAGGCTCGCAAGGATCTACAGGGAGGGCCCAAGAGAGCTTCAAGAAAATTTGAAATCCAGTGAACTCTTAAGAGAAACCGCTGTTGGGTCGGCCATCACCTCCGGGCGCGCCTTGATGGTGCGATCCAGTCGCATCACCGCCAACGGGAGGGTTTGTTCGCCATGTCCCATTCTGTTCGCCCAGAGGGTCTGTGGAGGCCTTCGGGCGAACAGAACGGGACAGGGCAAGGAATGGGGAAGACATGTCCGAATCTCCTGGGCCCCCCAGATGCTCGTCCGAAGAATGCGGAGAGGTCCCAGGGTCATATCAATTGGCTGCTGTCCCAGGGGTCCGGTCTGCTTGGCCCGAAGAGTTTGCCAAGGCCCCTGGGGGAACAGAATGGCACAGCATATCGGGCAAAGGGGGGCGGTAGCTGGCCTGTCAGACCCGGCGTTCGTCTTCTGCCCAAGCGGCGCGGGGCCCACGGGCCCCAGGGTTGGCGTCCCGCTGGGATTCCTCTTGTTCGCCCACAGGGTTGGAGGAGGCCTCCAGGCGAACAGAATGGGGCAGGACAATGAATGTGGGAGACTTGTCGCAAGCTCCCAGCCCCCCCAAGTGTGCGCCCGAAGGGTGTGGGGCCGCGTTGGCTCCCTCAAAGGGCCGTCTTGGAGCCGTCTAGGCCCGTCTTGAGGGCGCCGTTTGCCCTGATGGGGCCGTCTTGGTTCGGCGTGGGCCCCTCATGGGCGCGTCCGTAGGCCGTCCTGGGCCCATCGGGGTCCTCGTGGGGCTGTCTTGGAGCCGTCTGGGACCGTGAGGAGGCCGGTCCTCGTTTGGGCTCCTTGGGAACCTCCTGGGGCCTCTTCGGGGGATTCTTGGCGGCCCCTTGGGGCCTCTTGGGGGCCTGTTTGGGCCTCCTGGCGCCCTCTTGGGGCGGAAGGCTCGGATTTTCGGTCCGTGGTCCCCCTCTTGGCCCCCTCTTGGGCCTGTCTTCGGGCCCTCGTGGGCCGTCTTGAGCGTCTCTTGGGTCGTCTTGGGGCCCTCTTGGGCTGTCTTGGGGCGCTCTTGGAAACCTCTTGGGCCGTTCTGGGGCGCTCTTGGAGGCCTCTGGGGCCGTCTTCGAGCGTCGGAAAGCGGAAAAGGCGAGAAGGCCAAAATCCTTACAAAACCGTCGTAAAGCGGACGATCTTGAGGCCCAAAACCGTCCAAAACCTCCTGAGGCGGTCCCCTCGTCCGCCCCCCTCGCTTCGAAGCAGTTTGTAAGCCCCGTGGCACCTCTTGGGGATCTCTTTTGGGCTCCTGGGGGCCTCTTGGGTTTCCACTGGATTCGCTGCCCTCGGTGGGCAATCGTCGATCCTACGACGACTCTCCCCAACGGAGAAACATCGAAGGCCCTCGGAGCGTCCAACATTGTTCTTTTGTGCCTTCGATATGCCGGTCGCCTCTCGTCCGCTCCCCCCCTCCTGGAAGCAATTCTGAGGCCACTTAGGGCTTCGTGGGGGCCGTTTGGGGATCTCTTGGGGCGTTTTTGCCTGCGATATGCCTGTCGCCTCTCGTCCGCTCCCCCGCTCCTGGAGGGAATTCTGAAGGCACTGAAGGCTTCGTGGGGGCCGTTTCGGAGCCTCTTCGGCCTTCTTTTGGGCCTCCCGGGGGGGCTCTTAGGGCCCTCTTGGGCCGTCTTGGGTGCCTCTTGGGCCGTCTCGGGGCCGTCTGAGACCCGCCTCGACGCCTCTTGGGCTGTCGTGGGCCGTCTTGGGCCGCTCCTGGGGCCGTCTTGGGTGCCTCTTGGGCCGTCTTGGGCGCCTCCTGGGCCGTCCTGGGGCCGTCCTGGGCCGTCTTGGGGCCGTCTTGGGGCCCTCTTGGCCCGTCTTGGGGCTCTCTTGGGGTCCTCTTCGGCCGTCTTGGAGCGGTCTGGGGGACGTCTTGGGCCGTCTTGGAGCGTCGGGAAGCCGAAAAGGCGAGGAGGCCGAAAACATAGAAAAACACAATGGAAATCGACGGTTTCTGCCGCTCGGGGCCCTCTTGGGGCGCCTCTTGGGAGGCCTCTTGGGGCGTCTTGGAGGCCTCTGGAGCCGTCTTGGGCCAATCTCGAGCGTCTTGGGCCCCTCGCTGGGCGTGCCGGGGCCCTCCGGGGCCGTCTTGGGGGCCTCTTGGGGCCCCCTTGGCGTGTCTTGGGGCCTCCCGGGGCGGCCCGGGGCCAGCCCGGGGCGATTATGAGTTAATGGAGCCTGCGCCCTTCTGGCACGCACTGGGCCCTGCAATGTAGTAGAGATGACAGTGGGCTCCAGTTTCGTCTCGACCATCTGGCTAAACAGCGCCAGAGCCTGCTGCCACTGCTGACCTTTCCCGCAAGCGCTGATCCCAGCATTGTAGCTGATGACGGTGGGCTCCAGTTTCGTCTCGACCATCTGGCTAAGCAGCGCCAGAGCCTGCTGCCACTGCTGACCTTTCTCGCAAGCGCTGATCCCAGCACTGTAGATAATGGTATCGGGCTCCAGTTTCGTCTCGACCATCTGGCTAAGCAGCGCCAGAGCCTGCTTCCACTGCTGACCTTTCCCGCAAGCGCTGATCCCAGCACTGTAGCTGATGACAGTGGGCTCCAGTTTCGTCTCGACCATCTGGCTAAACAGCGCCAGAGCCTGCTTCCACTGCTGACCTTTCCCGCAAGAGCTGATCCCAGCATTGTAGCTGATGACAGTGGGCTCCAGTTTCGTCTCGACCATCTGGCTAAGCAGCGCCAGAGCCTGCTGCCACTGCTGACCTTTCTCGCAAGCGCTGATCCCAGCACTGTAGATAATGGTATCGGGCTCCAATTTCGTCTCGACCATCTGGCTAAGCAGCGCCAGAGCCTGCTGCCACTGCTGACCTTTCTCGCAAGCGCTGATCCCAACACTGTAGATAATGGTATCGGGCTCCAGTTTCGTCTCGACCATCTGGCTAAACAGCGCCAGAGCCTGCTGCCACTGCTGACCTTTCCCGCAAGCGCTGATCCCAGCATTGTAGCTGATGACAGTGGGCTCCAGTTTCGTCTCGACCATCTGGCTAAGCAGCGCCAGAGCCTGCTGCCACTGCTGACCTTTCTCGCAAGCGCTGATCCCAGCACTGTAGATAATGGTATCGGGCTCCAGTTTCGTCTCGACCACCTGGCGAACCAGCGCCAGAGCCTGCTGCCACTGCTGACCTTTCTCGCACGCGCTGATCCCAGCACTGTAGATAATGGTATCGGGCTCCAGTTTCGTCTCGACCATCTGGCCAAGCAGCGCCAGAGCCTGCTGCCACTGCTGACCTTTCTCGCAAGCGCTGATCCCAGCACTGTAGATAATGGTATCGGGCTCCAGTTTCGTTTCGACCATCTGGCTAAGCAGCGCCAGAGCCTGCTTCCACTGCTGACCTTTCCCGCAAGCGCTGATCACAGCAGTGTAGCTGATGACAGTGGGCTCCAGTTTCGTCTCGACCATCTGGCTAAGCAGCGCCAGAGCCTGCTGCCACTGCTGACCTTTCTCGCAAGCGCTGATCCCAGCGTTGTAGCTGATGACGTTGGCCTCAACAGTCGATGCAACCAACTCGCTGAGAAGAGATAACGCCCGTTGCCACTGCTGTCCTTTTCGACATGCGCTTATAGTGCTACAGTAGTAGCCCAGGCTGTGCTTGACACGTTTGTTAGATGCCTCGCAGAAGAGTTGCAGAGCTTCTCTCCAATGTGCTGTCCTCCCGGGCTTCTTTGCGGCCGCTTCGAAATGAGAGCCGTCTGGTCCAGATCCTCGCCAAGCGCCTAACATCAAAACTATCCAGGGCGGCACTAGATCTGGAAAATCACGTACGACCGATTGAACCGGAGGCTTGGGCCAAGGTGGCTTGAACCAAAGTGCCTTGAATCAAGCTGCCTTGAGGGTAATCATCCTGCCGAGCAATTAACCAAGAATCCTCAATACATATTCCTTAGCAAGGAATTATTACCAAAGAGTCCTTCATAAAGGATCCTTCTTAATACATTAAGAATGAAATAATCCTCTCGCTGGGAAATCCTTGATGGCAAATCCCTGGAAAAGAAACCTTCATACATAAGGGGGAAGACGAGGAGGAGGAGGAGGAGGAGGAGGAGGACCGTAAGGAACAGTCGGAGATAACAGCACCCAACAAATTGTAAAACAGAACGTTCCTACCCCAACAGAATTAGCCTGGTAAAGGACCCAACCAGATGCAGTTTTGAATGCCGCAGTTGTACGTATCGTCTTCGGTGGAGCCTTCATAGGGACACGAAGCGCTGTACCGGGCGGGGGAGACGCATGCGGACTGCGCCCCTGGGACCCCCGGTGGAGCACTTTATGGGGCGACGAAACGCAACGCTGTACTGAGTGGGGGTGACGCATGCCGGCTGCGCCCCTGGGGCCGTCGGTGGAGCTCCCTACGGGGCCACGAAACGCTGTACCAGGCGGGGGAGACGCATGCGGACTGCG
>CAUYUJ010017180.1:123956-146335 GCA_963575745.1 Prorocentrum cordatum | reverse complement strand
GTTGTTGTTGTTGGTTGTTGTGGTTGTTGTTGTTGTTGTTTGTTGTTGCTGTTGTTGTTGATTGTTGTTGTATGTTGTCGTCGTCCCGCCCGCAACCCGCCCCGCGACCCACCCGCGACCCACCCCGCGACCCACCCCGCGACCCACCCGCGACCCACCCGCGACCCACCCCGCGACCCACCCCGCGACCCACCCCGCGACCCACCCCGCGACCCACCCCGCGACCCACCCCGCGACCCGCCCGCGGCCCACCCCGCGACCCACCCGCGACCCACCCGCGACCCACCCACGACCCACCCGCGACCCACCTTCGACTCAAACCGCGTTCAAGGTACAAACCACCATTTTCGGCGCCTGCGGCGGGCTCTTCTTGCATTCCTTCCAGGTGGAGAGCCCGCGACCCACCCCGCGACCAACTCGCGACCAACCCGCGACCCAAACCACGTTCGGGGTACAAACCACATTTTTGGGCGCCTGCGGCGGGCATCTTTTGCATTCGTTTCATGGAGAGCCCGCGGCCCACCCGCGACCACGTTCAGGGTACAAACCAAATTTTCCGGCGCCTGCGGCGGGCATCCTTTGCATCCGGTCCCGGTGGAGAACCCGCGGCCCACCCGCGACCCATTCCACGTTCAGTGTACAAACCAATTTTTTTGGCGCCTGCGGCGGGCATCTTTTGCATCCGCTCCCGGTGGAGAACCCGCGGCCCACCCGCGACCCATTCCACGTTCAGTGTACAAACCAAATTGTTCGGCGCCTGCGGCGGGCTGCTTTTGCATTCCTTCCAGGTGGAGGTGGAGAGCCCGCGACCCAAACCACGTTCACTGAACAAACCAATGCCGCACAAGCGCGGCGGCGGATTTTTGCATGCCGTCTGAGCCCGCAACGACCTCTTCAAGCCCCGCGCATCCACACCAGCCCGCCCAGCAACTTTGCCCTGGCGGGTTGCCTTGATCAGAGAAGTCGGGGAGCATAAAGTGGGAACAAATATTGCGTTGCCGTTATCTTGGGAAAGGAGCGGGAGGCAGGAGGAGTAAACAGGGGACGAGGAGGACGCGAAAGAAGAGAGGATGTAAGGATAATGTGGAGAAAGAGGAGGAGGAGGAGGAGGAGGAGGAGGAGGAGGAGGAGGAGGAGGAAGAGGAGGAGGAGGAGGACTGGACTGGACTGGACTGGACTGGAACTCTGGGAATCCACTGAGGTCACACAACGTGAGAGCCAGGCATCGCCGACTCCGATCGTACAAGTGTGTTGGATTTTGAGACGCACTGTATGCCACTAGCCTGACACACGGCCCAGCGCCGCGCTCTGCGGGGCAGCACTGGCCCTGGCCGCACACCAGCGCGCGGGCACGCAGCCCTGCTGGGTGGGCACTCAGGCACGGGTCGAGTCTTCTCCCCTCCCCCGACCCCTCGACATTCGACTGGACGACGCCCGCCCCCTCCCTCTACTAAAGCCTCTCAAGTGAGGCGGAAGAACTACGACTGGTACTGTTGGCAGCTCTGGTTGACTGTAGCTGGGCACTGCGCGCGCATTCACCCCCACGGAACGGGCCCGCAAGGCCTCGAGGGGGCATTCTGATTCACAATACCTCTAGCTACGAGCTGCTGGAATCTAAGACTAGATTGCATTCGGCCTACTTGCGATCGCTCCCGATCAGTGATGATACTTCTCGATCCAATGGCCCCCTCGGGGCTGGCCCTGGAAGGTACACCCCCCCCACCCACCCCTCCGCGATCGCGAGTTTTTCGAAGAGCGTCGCCATCATCTGGCCCAGCTCTACATCCCGATGGAACGTCATATAAATAGCCCCTTTCTGGGGGGTGCCCTCCTCCTTGCGAGAGATCCTCAACCGAAAGTACGGGCGCGCTCTTGCCGCCGTCAGCATCTCTCCCTGCCTGATGATCCCCCACATCTCCACCATCCTCTTCTTGAGCTCCTCCTGCTCGTGCTGCTGGGGGCACGCCGACGGCGTGAACGTCGCTCCGTAGTATGCCGCGCCCATGACGATGGACACATGTGGTGGGCCCCTCTTGCGGAAGTCCACCTTCTCGCCGCTCTTGGTCTTCTCCCTGAGCTCCTTCGACTCCTGGTCGCGCTCGCGCCCCGCCTGCTGGCGCGCCGCCGCTAGGCCGCCCGACGCCAGCACCTCGTACTTGAGAAACGCGGCGGACGACAGGTCGGCGAGCTCGCGGGACATCACGAGGACGAGCTTGCTCGTCGCCTGCTGGGGCCGCTCCTGCTTTTTGCCCCCGCCGCTGCGGTTGGAGCGGTCGCCCACCCCGCCCTTCTTGCCGCCGCCGCCGCCCCCCATCGATCTCCGCCCCCCTCTTGCCTGGCTGCTTGAACCAGGAGGGCATCAGCACGTCTCCCGATCCCGATCCGCTCGCCGCCGCGGCCGCCGCAGCCCCCTCTGGCGCGTTCCTGCGAAGGGTGAAGCGCGGGAAGCTGGAAAGGAAGATGACCACACAAGTGGTCGCACAGCTGCAAGAGGTTCGAGCCCTCGTACGGACATAGGGGGCATGCCAGGGACGTTGGGGCCGTCGCAGTAGACTTCAATGTTGAGGGCCCCCGTGTTTTCACAACTTCCCCTGGCTAACGAACCCTGTAGGTGCCAAGCTGCGTTGGACCTGCTGCCAAATATTTGCCTGCAGTTAATGCAGATGTTGCTCGGGGTAATCTGGCGGCATAGATTGTGAAGGCCGTGGGCCCGACGTAAGTGGTTCATTAAATCACGCCTAGTGTAGAAGGTCGCCTCACATATATGTCCTGCCTCCAAAGACATGCCACATACCAGCCGGAACTCCTCCCCCATGACCTCCGCCCCCTCATTGTTCTGGGTTGAGATCTTTACATGGTCTAAAATATTTAAGAACATGTCCATATCGTTGCCATCTCCTTGTCCATTTCCCCCTCCTCCAGGTGGCGGTATATGTATAGAATAGACCCTAGCCCTGAGCTCAGAGAAATCCAACGCGACAAACTCCGAGACCTTCTCGGCATCCCCCAAGATCTCCAAATCATCAACCAGTTCATCAAGGGCACAACTATCCAGGACAGCGGCTGCCTCCACGATGTCGGAATGTAACTGTCTTACCCACGGAAACGCGAAGCCAGTAGGACGGCCATTTGGACAGTTGCGGACGATCGATGTCCATGGGAGTAGAACCGAACAGGCAGCACAAGACCTGGGAGTCGTGGGCTGGGCCCTTCGCCCACGACTGGTACATCCCTAATCTCCTCGTCCGAAGCTCGATCGCACTGGGGGTATGACGCCAGTGCGCCAGAACCTGCTCCGTAGTCAAGCTCCTGACATGGTTAGATGATCTGGCCTGCGCAACCTCCGTCGCCGTCGATGCCTCCCCCATCATAGCGATGCGGCCAAGAGCAGCAAGCCCCCTGTCAAGACGAATGTAATCGTTAGCCGATAGTACCAAGGCCTCTAGTCCGCTAAGTAAGACATTCTGACCAAAGCCCATTAGTAACAGACGTTTCCACCGATAAGGGAGGCGAAGTGACCAAATACCCCCCAGGCTGTGGAATGCTACACGCGAAGCCTGAAGCCGACGAGTGATTCCATGAGCCGCAGAATCTCTTAATACAATATGGGGTCCCAGGTACCTCGCCTCATCCTTGCACGCGCCCTGTAGTGGCTTGGTAGAACGAAGTAGGCGGCGGCAAGTGTGACCGTTCTGGCTAAAGTGCAATATCAACTCTTGATTGCTGGCATTTTGTCCGTATCCGAATGGAGCAAGACGAGCGCCCAGGGAATCGTCGACCGACCGAAGTTTAGCCACGAACTCCCCGAAACTGCTTCCCTCATCAGCCGGAACGATTTTGTTGAGGTCGTCGGCAAATTTCAAGAGCGATAGATCAACTCGAAGAGGACCCCAGGAAGCGATCAAGTCTTTAGCCGAATTATCTCATCTCATAGGGTCGTAGCTCCACCCCACCACTGGACGATTAAAAATAGCGAGGAACATCCGAACCCTGAACGGGTCGCCCATCATCCCCCCCTGGCGCGGTCGGACAACCACCCCTTCTGTGTGAGAGGGCAAGACGATGTGAGCGTTCTCGAAGCGCTGGGTGCACAAGGGGGCATCCTGGTCCGAGGCGTGCAAGTTGACTGAGACTGACACGGGCTCATATGTGCTGCTGCCAAAGGCGTTGCTAAGGTCCTTAAGGCAAATACTGTGCGTACGCCCTGCCATGCGAAGCCGCCGCGATGTGCTGAGGGATATTAACACCGCCGCCTCCCTCCTCCGTCCTTGAACGAACCCTTGATCAGCAGGAGTAGGAGAAGAAGCAAGTTTCTTAGAGAAGAATCCTTGACCAACCGTAGGAAGTACATGCACGAACCGTCGCCCCCGTGGACCCGCAAGCTGGTTCTTCAATAAAGCGGCCCCCTCACTCAGGTGCCAGCACAGCGGTGTGACCCCGTGGTGGCGTATTTTTGAAAATCCCACATGCAAGAGGAACCAGAACGTCTTTACCTGGGGGGGGCTGATCAGCGCACCCGAGACCGTGGCGAGCCTGCGCACGCCACCGGGGGAAGAGAAGCATATGCCACAATTCAGCTGGTGCTGTTCCCGTCGGAACCGAACGGGCAACGTGCCGGCGTAGGTCCTGGACACCCTGCTTAGCAAGGGCGGCAAGGTCGGGGTCGTCGAAGACAAACTGGTAACCTGCAGCCTCCTCCCTACTGGACCTCCATGCCTCCCAGTCCGCCTCCTCCACCAACATACCTCCTTCACTCCCTGGACGACTCCGCGCATCCAGCCGCGCTTCTTTAGAGGGAGGGGCACAGCCTGCGAGCCGACCGCCCCGTCGCTTGGGACCGTACCTGCAGCGGGCCGCTCTGCGCGAGGCCACCATGGCCTCCGCCGTGCGCCTCTTCCCCCAATGCTCCGCCGCGGCTTCCGTAAGGAGTTCATTCTGCAGACGTCGGAGGTGTTGCCTACGCTCTTTTTGGAAGGTATGGGAGAGGTGTTTGAGCTCCTGATCTATCAAGAGGACCTGCTCGCATGATGCCCCCAACTTCTCACCCCTTGTTTGCACCCGCCTACGAAGTAGTTCGCGTCGCCTAGCACATACCTGGCTATACCCAGGTCGAACTGTTCGAGAACCAGTAAAATGCTTCACACCCGCCGAAATAATCGATGACTCCAGCTGCTCAAAGATCTCATCAGGGGAGGCCCAGTCCCTAAGGTGTAAGATAGAAACCTTCTTCAGCTCCTCCATCACCTCCAGGAACTCCCACCTGCCCTCCCCGTTCCGTAAGCCAGTCATCCTACGATCTCTATCCCATTGATGATGTTCCTGATGCGGCTGCCTCGGAATACCCCCCTTGTTGTAGGTCAAGGTTAGTATAAGGGGTAAGTGGTCACGTGGAGCTGGCCCACGGATGGCCTGCAACTTCGCTCCAAGCCGTCGGGGAGGGTGGCAGGACACAATCAGGGACGACATATCCATCGAGATGCACAGGTAGTCAATACGGCTGGACCCATTTCTCAGAGAAATATGCGTCTTCCACCATAGTGGTCGCGTTGGCCACCATCAGGTGGTGCTTCTCCAGCACTAGCCGAAGCCTGTGTCCAGCTCCGTTGTATATACGCTCGCGAGTGGGTGAACCGACGTGCTGTGATGATACCGAGCGCCAGCTTCCTCCTACCCACCCACCCCCGATACCATCGCTCAGGTCAGTAAAGATAAGAGGAGTGCAACGTACAGGTAGCTCACTTAGTAATTGATCTAACCACGTAGTTAATGTCGACACAGTCTTAAGATACCCCTGCTTCTCATGGTGCTGATCAGGACGAGGAGGGAAATACATAGAGATACAACACACATCCACTGGGCCTTGTTTCACACGCACACCCACCGCCCTGCCTGCAGCTCCCTCAGGTGGTCCCCACAAGCGAATGGGGTCGCCCCCCAGCGACAGGGCCGGCCCCAGCGCCACGGTGACACCGCAGCTGGGGTTGCTGAGCGGCTCCCGGGCGTGGGGAGCCTCCAGCAGCAGGCGGCGGCCAGCACGGCGGCGAAGCACCTGCGCGCCGCGCAGGCGGTCCCCTGCCTGAGTGGCAGCCAGCAGAAACACATCTATGTTCTCCGTCTCCTGAAGAATATATTCCATTCTAGTCCCAATCGCATACATCGGATTATCTCCCAAGACGCGAAGAGAAGTGGGAGCAGACATTGCGGCCCGTCGGCACTGGAGGTGGGGCAGGCAAAGGAGAGACAAAACGAGATGGGTGAGTGACATGGCGACCGCCCGAAACTGCAACTCTGAACCCCTCGGGGCTAGGAGGAGGAGGAGGAGGAGGAGGCGGAGGAGGAGGAGGAGAAGGAGGAGGAGGAGGAGGAGGAGGAGGAGGAGGAGCAGGAGGACGAGGAGGGGGAGGGGGGGGAGGAGGAGGGGAGGAGGGGGAGGAGGGGGAGATGATGATGATGGACGACAATGGGAGGACGATGATGGAGGCCGATGAGGGGGTGGACGACATGGGAGGACGATGATGGAAGGACGAGGGGGGGAGAGGGAGGACGAGGAAGAAGGAGGAGGACGAGGTGGAGGAGGAGGATGATGATGACGACGAGGACGAGGACAGGAAGAGGAGGAGAGGAGGAGGAGGAGGAGGAGGAGGAGGAGGAGGAGGAGGAGAGCGCCATCGACAGGGAAGGTGGGGGCCACGAGGTCCGCCGGCTCGACGACGCCCGCGTCGCCCGCGCCCGCCCCCTCACTCTTATCCGCAATTGCGGGGCGCTACGTACTACGTACTACGTACTACGTACTACGTACTACTACTACTACTACTACTACTACTACTACTACTACTACTACTACTACTACTACTACTACTACTACTAACTACTACTACTTACTACTACTACTACTACTACTACTACTACTACTACGACTACCTACTACTACTACTACTACTACTACTACTACTACTACTACTACTACTACTACTACTACTACTACTACTACTACTACTACTACTACTACGACTACTACCACTACTACTACGACTACTACTACGACACTACGTACTACTACTACTACTACTACTACTACTACTACTACTACTACTACTACTACTACTACTACTACTACTACTACTACTACTACTACGAACTACTACTACTACTACTACTACTACTACTACTACTACTACTACTACTACTACTACTACTACTACTACTACTACTACTACTACTACTACTACTACTACTACTACTACTACTACTACTACTACTACTACTACTACTACTACTACTACTACTACTACTACTACTACTACTACTACTACTAATACTACTAACAGTACTAGAGCTAGTACTAGTACTAATACTACTACTCTCATCCCACACAACCTCCTTATCACCCGAAGGGTGGTCGTATAGACATACACACATACGTATACGCATTCGCCAGGTTTACACATGCATATACATATGCGCGTACACATAGGCGTGTATATGCACATGCATACATACATATAGCCATATATATATATACACGCGCTTATACATCGTTATACTTAAGTAAATACCTACATCCAGACACATCTAGCTACGTGTACGTACGGCTGCGCACATACACACATGCATGCATGCATACATACGTACATGTACAACTGCGCGCATGCATCCATGCACACATGCATGCATACATACATATATTCATACAGACACACATGCATGCATGCATCCACGTATATTTACATACATACATGCATGCGTGCATGCATGCATACATACACATACACACAGACACACAAATACACATACACGCATACACGCACCTACATACATACACGCATACATACAGACACACATGCATGCATGCATGCGTACATACACATACATTCAGACAGACAGACAGACAGACAAACAGGCAGACAGACAGACAGACTGACCGACAAACAGACAGACAGACACCCTCCGACAAATATTGCATGCACTTTCAAGGAGGGCGGCGGTGTGGCAAACCGCTGGCTCGCAGGTGGCGATATTGACACCGCCCTCCCCCCCCGAGGCCCAGGACCAATTCGTGGGAGGGCGCGTGTGTGCGGGGGTCCCTCCCTGGTTGGTGCCTCCTCGGGCTCCCCCCAAAAAGGGGGAGGAGGAGGAAGAGAAGGCGGAAGAGGAGGAGGACGAACACTGAAGAGGAGGAGGAGGAGGAGGAGGAATCGGCGGAGGAGGAAGCGGAGAAGGAGGAGGAGGAGGAGGAGGAGGAGGAGGAGGAGGAGGGGGAGGAGACAAACGAGGAGACAGGGGAGGAGACAGGGAGGAGGAGCGAGGAGGAGGTGGTGGTGGTGAAGCATCGATTGGTCCAGCGTTCAGCTCGGCGGATCAGCGGGGACCGATGGGCGGCGTGGGGTCGCTGTGCCCCCGCCGATGTCAAACAATCGCCATCCCTCGCGGCTCCCTTTCCAGGACTCATGGCTGGATCAGGCGGATGGAAGTCAGGCAACACGAACTAACAAAACAGGCCACCTGAAGTACAATAGCAGAGGGGGCAACAAGACTGAACTAAGGTGGCCCCATACGAGGAGGAGGCACAGAAGGAGGAAGGCCGAGAGGAGGGAGGAACAGCGGGAAGGAGAAAGGTAGGCGCCACCGAAACCCAATCCGGGCTAACCAACTGAACGATACATTGAAGACAGCACACGCGTGCATTCTACCCTCTGCGCCCGCGCCCCCCGTCCTCGCTTCTGGACAGGCTGGTCAGGAGGCTCCCAAGTGCCCCGAATCCTCACTCGCCCTCGTTCGAGCAAAATCTGCCCTATCACAATATTTCCCACAACGCTGCTAGCTGTGCCGCGCGCGCTCACATCCCGACTGCCCTCCTCATGCACACGTCCATGTAAGTGACGTTGCTCTACTACCAGCGATGCTTGGAGCTGCGGAGCAGCCTCTCCGAGCTGCCTTGCACTCCTGCGTCGTCCTGGGGGGCGGTCCTATCTTGGGCTTGTTGCCCATCTTCAAGAGCAGCGCCGCGATGACCCTACTGATCGGCACCATGAAAGTGCCGCCCCACAGGGTCGTCCACGCGTTGACGAAGTAGGTATGACGAACCATGCTATCTTTCGTGGCTACCTCCTTCTCTGCCCAGACCACCTTGATCTTCCAATGCCTGAGATACTCTGCCGCCAACACCATTGGCATCGTTTTGATTGTCGTCGCGAATAGGGTGGGGGCTTTCAGCTCGTTCTGAATGTCCTCCTGCTGTCGAAGCCAAACATTGCCTCCCAGCGCCTCGAGCATCGTCATGGACAGAATGAAACCAGGATGGCCCTGACCATGATCCGCTGACATGGCCTTGACCAGATCCATGTGCTGCTCGACCGTCGTCATCGCCACCGCGTTCAGCTCGTTCTCTTGAGGCAAAAGCTGCGTCGATAATAGACATCCTTCCAGTGCTCTGTTGCGCTGGGCCGTGTTGAGCTGGAGCTTCATCAGGTCCGACGCCGTCTCGCCATCTGGCTGGTCTGTGTCCGCGGCGGCTGCGCCCCCCCCCCCCCCCCAGCAGCGCAGAGGTCGCCTCGCCGCCCTGTCGCCTCATCTCGGGGGGCGGGACGCGCTCCCCGTCAGGGCCACCACCGAAGGAGATCTTGGGAGAGTCCGTCGCCTGCCTCTTCTTGGCCTCCGCGAGCTTACCTTGATCGGCTGCGATTACCCACTGCGCCATCAACTGTGAAGACAAACTGGGCTGCACTCGGCAGCTCGACGCGCGCCCGGATGCGTTTCTGAAGTGGCTCGAGCGAAATGCGCGCCAGACCACAAGCCGGGCGCGCAAACGTTAGGGGCTGGACTATCTCATGACGCACGGGGCTACGACCACAATGACGTGCACGATTTAGAAACAGCCGGCGAACAGATTGCTGTGATATGGCTCACGTGGCGTGCACACTCATGCACCAGGGGCACTGGTTGGTGATGGTACGGAGCTGGCTCAATGCACGATGGCCATGGCTACCCTCTCGAGTAAAACGCGCATGCGCATGCCACGCTGTTCGGGGATCAAATGTGAGCCCGCATACTGCCCCAGCACCTGTAGTTCCATTACATACCCACACTGGCGCAGGTGGTGATTCATGTAGCTGCTCATCTTGTACATCCCGAGGTTTATGTGCAGCTTTCCCTTCATCACCAAGAGCGCCCAAAAGAAAAACAACACAACAAAACTAATATTTTTAATCAACAAAACGCTGGCGTAACTTAGCAAATTAAGTTGTTTGAACTTCGCACTAAACTGCGGGGTGAGTACCTTGAAAACCTTGCTATCCATCTCATCTATGAGCTCTCTGCCATTTTCAACGTGAACTATCGTGTAAATTATATCGCTCGCCGCCTTTAGGGTCCATGGGCCCCCTTGAAACTTTACCATCTGTTTCGCGATGTAGTTGCCAATCAGATACTGTCGGATTCGGTTCATCTGAAAGTTGCCCAAACATTGCCGCCATAAGTTGCTGGTTGTCTTGTTTATGATTATCTATCAGCCGGAGCCAGGTTAGACGCCCTAATCGTAGCTCAAGTTGGAATGGGATCATGCCGAGCCGCCCCCAGACCTGTCTTGTTTGTAACGCCTTGTAGTTAGTGCCCCCATCTGGTCGAGCTTGCTTCGGCGCAGCATCCCCCTTGAGGAGCTTCCTCCCCCGCGCCGGCGACGGCCCGTCAATCGCGTCATAATCGCTTGCCAATGGCGCGAAAGCTTCCACGCCACTTAGCGCCGCCCCCCTGGGCCCGCGCCTGGAACACAGTCAACGCGATGCGCCTTGGAATCCGAGGTCGATGCCAAAAACATGCCCATAGAATACCACGCCCTATACATGTGCTTTTTGATTGCACGCCTCTGCTGTGATGCGGTGGAATTATGATGAAATTGTATGCCAGGACATGGTGCGCGCTGACAGACGCGGCCGGGCATATCGCTCGCGCACTGCGCAGACGTGAATCCCGCGCGTTCTAGCGCCAACAAAACGAGGAACAATGCTCTGCTTACTGGGTTTCTGTGCGCAGCCTACTCGATACAGGCACGCATCCAAGTCTCGGCTCGCACTAGTCACAGACTTGACCATGCCATCGAATGTTCGAGACACGCACTTGTGAGCTATGTCATCCATACAGACTGTCGCGCCGATGTCTACCCTAGCTTCAAAGTCTTCTCCAGGGGAATCTGAGCGAAGAAAATGCTGGCCATCAACTGCGGCATGCTGGAAATCAAGACACGGAGCAAGTACGCATCTTTTGAAAGTGCGCGTGCACTTGGTAGGTGCGGCCTGATTGCCTTGCAGAGCACCCTCTCCCACCCGGTAATGCCCCCCCCCCCCCCCCCCCATCCGCGCATTCCAATGATATGACGCTATTCTGATCTCACGCAAGTCCAAAAACAAAACACCCCATGGGTCAAGGTGCAGGTAGTCTGTGTCACAATCATTAGCAGATATACGTCCGAACGCGCCGGCCCGATCATAGAATATGGTGCCGTGCGATTTTTTAGGCTGCGACAACGTCCAACTGGATATGAGTTGTATGCGAACCGCCGATTCTCTCCTCCGACGTCAAAGGCCTCCATGCAGATGCGGGGGGGGGGGGGTGGGTGCAGGTTGCCCGCGTAACATACCTCGCCACGACGATCGACACGCCGAGAGAACGCTGTGCTAGACGGACAAGTCCTGTGTACTAGTCGCAACGCTTTCATGCCCGTCTTGTCAGTCGGCTTGGGTCGACAGCATCCTGGCGACCGCAGCCAATCGAGAGAGAGTTTGCAGCTGCCCCTGACGTCCCACAAGATCCCCCTCGCGCGCCGTTCAAACCAACTCATGGCGGGCATGTCTGCACTACAGGCGCGCTGCTGATCGCGGCGGAACCTGCGATCCCGACGCGCGGGATGAAACAGCATCCGAAAGATCTCTCAGGGGAGGCTCCAGCTTGGCGCTGCTTTACGACGCTTCATGTTTAGCAGAGCGGCCAGAAAGATCACCCATGGCCTCGCCCTTAAAGCCAGGCTCGTACACGGCGTAGCCCAGACCCTCCTCATGTCGATCAAGTGGGAAACTCACTACGTCAATCATCTCGCACGATTGGCCGCCCTCTCGCCCCGGCAATGCAAGATGCTCACGCCGCATCTCTCGCGCTGGCCTATCTGATAAGCGTGCGTGGTAAAATCTTTTCCCAGGACCAACCGATGTGCATGCTATGCGTCGTGTCAGCCTATGCGCGTAGCTCCACTGCTGCTGCTGAAAGGGCTTCTCGTAGCTGGTCAGCTAGATCCTCCATCCTCTGCTCTTGCTTCATCCTCCTCTCGTTCCTGACCTGCCGAGTGATCCTAAAGAGCTGATGCTGCGTGTTGGTAAGCTCCTGCTGCTGCTCCGCCATTAGTGCGCCGAGATATTATCGCAGACGAGCACGCTCACGCAGAAGATCCTGCTGTGCATGCCGTGCTTGTGTGTATGCGCTGCCATGTTCTTCAACGCGCTGCGCGAAGTGCCCAAGGGCTGGTGGTCGCATCGCTGAAATAAGTGTTTCCCAGGCTGCGTCGGGCGTGGCCTTGCCTTCGAATGCCGTCCACTGAGGGTATGCATGATAGCGCATGTCCTACACCTCCTTCAGGAACCTCCCCCGCCAAAGCCCTTCTTTCATTACTCCCTCCACCATCCTGCCCATGCCCCACCGATCCTGCTGCTTCCTCCTTTGCGAATGCGGGAACGGGAGGATTCAGTCTTCCTGCGCGAGGAGCGGGTAATGATCCCATCTTTGGCGAATCGGGACAAGCTGAAGTGCTCGACCCTGCTTTTCTAGAATGCGGGATTCACGAATATGGGATAACCACGCATAGGGGCGCCAAAGTAGTCGATTCTGCTCTGAGACTGTCGTCCATAGAAGGTCGCTTGGCCACCAATTTCTGCATTGACCAGGCAGAGTTCGAAACCTTCCATGTATCCCCTACGCTTGTGCATGCACTAGTGTTCTTGTGCTGGATTGAGCGGGCCGATCGGGTTCATGGGGTCAACCATATGATCTGGAGGAGGGGTGCCTGAATGATAATGTACATCCCCACCAAAGGTGATAGAACACCTGCTGGGCTGCTCACTGCTGATCTTGCGCATCCATGGCATCCACTGTCTTATTGTAGACTAGGTTGCGTCGCGCTGTTGATGGGCACGGTGGGAAATACACGACGAAGCACAATAAATGGGAGCGTTCCGAGCGAAGCAATGCAGCACCAATTCTTCCTGGCAGTGCCACAGGTGGCGAGCACACTGCTTGGATATGAGAGACACGGAGGGATCGTTTGCGTAGCCTGATCTGCACGCCCGCATGTGTTGTCGCAAGTGGGGATCGGCCGCACCCCTAATTAAGGATATGGCGCGTGCGATCCATGATGCTCGTGCACTTGTCGTCCGTGTACCTACGTCGCAGCCTGGTACCCACAATGGATTGTATGTCCTTCGTGTCGTATGCTGCACTGACATCGTCCGCCCTACCATGTTGCACGAGCGAGCACACACTGTGTACAACAAAACTCCATGCCATGCGGGATAGTGGGAGGGATGGCATATATATATATATATATATGGGAGAGAAGGAGTGCGCAGGCGGCGAGCCCGCAGGAAAAGGTCATTCGGTACGGGGAATGGTCGGTACCTCAGCCACGGTACCTAGCGAGGAGGAGGAGGCGGAGGAGGAGGAGGAGGAGAAGAGGGAGGATGATGATGATGAGGAGGAGGAGGAGGATCAGCACGAGGCGCGCAGCCTGCGCGGCGCGCGCGCGTCAGGGCGCGCCCCTCCCCCAGCAGAGGCGCCAGCAGCGGCGCGCCCGCGGCGACGCCGCGCCACGAGCACCACCTCCACCTCCTCCTCCTCCTCCTCCTCCTCCCTCCTCCTCGTTCCTCCCTCCTCTTCGTCCTCATCCTCTACCTCCTCGCTCCTCGCTCCTCGCTCCTCGCTCCTCGCTCCTCCCTCCTCCTCGCTCCTCCTCTTCCTCCTCCTCCTCCTCCTCCTCCTCCTCCTCCTCCTCCTCCCACGAACTGCGGCCGCGCAGGTGGCGAAGCACTGGGGGGCCTCCTCGCAGGCCGCTCCACCACAGCGCCGCGCGCGTCGGCGGACACGGCCGCCGACGCCCCTCGCTCCCGTTCGCTGCCGCGCTCGCTTGCGCCCGCCAAGCAGACGAGCTCGTGGGCACAGCTCTCGGCCTCTGGGTGCCCTCGCCGGGCCCCACGGCGGTCAAAAAACGAGCCGGGCTGAAAAGAGACCGGTTCCAGGGCAGGGGGGGGCACCTCCGCGGGGGTCCACGCTGCGACACAAAACGCTACGTCTGGGGTCTGGGGATGGGGCCCCTCCCCCTCGCTCCTCCTCCTCCTCCTCCCTCCTCCTCCTCCTCCTCCTACTCCTCTCCTCCTCCTCCTCCCTCCTCCTCTCCTCCTCCTCCCTCCTCCTCCTCCTCCTCCTCCTCCTCCTCCTCGCTCCTCCTCGCTCCTCCTCGCTCCTCCTCCTCCTCCTCCTCCTCCTCCTCCTCCTCCTCCTCCTCCTCCTCCTCCTCCTCCTGCTCCTGCTCTGCTCTGCTCCTGCTCCTGCTCCTGCTCCTGATCCTGTTCCTGCTCCTCCTCGCTCCTCCTCGCTCCTCCTCGCTTCCTCCTCTCTCCTCCTCGCTCCTCCTCGCTCTCTCGCTCCTCCTCGCTCCTCCTCGCTCCTCCTCGCCCTCCTCGCTCCTCCTCGCTCCTCCTCGCTCCTCCTCGCTCCTCCTCGCTCCTCCTCGCTCCTCTCGCTCCTCCTCCTCCTCCTCCTCCGCCTCCTCCTCCTCCTCCTCCTCCTCCTCCTCTCTCCTCCTTCTACTCCTCCTCCTCCTCCTCCTCCTCCTCCTCCTCCTCGCTCCTCCTCGCTCCTCCTCGCTCCTCCTCGCTCCTCCTCGCTCCTCTCACTCCTCCTCGCTCCTCCTCCTCCTCCCTCCTCCTCCTCCTCCTCCTCCTCCTCCTCCTCCTCTCCTCCCCCTCCTCCTCCTCCTCCTCCTCCTCCTCCTCCTCTTCCTCCTCCTCCTCCTCCTCCTCCTCCTCCTCCTCCTCCTTCTGGTTCTGGGGAGGGATGATGCGGAAGAGCGAGGAGGACGAGGAATGAAGTCGGGGCAGTTCGGCCACGACGGTGTCGAAGAAAACGCTATGATGGAGCGGGGGCGCCACAGGTGCCGGAAGGCCTGCCAGGAGGGAGAGAGCTCGTCCTCCTTCTCCTCCGCCGTCTCGTCCCCCACTTCTTGCCCTCCCCTCCTCTTTCGCACTCCTTTTCCTCCTCCCTCTCGTCTCCCACACCTCGCCCTCCCCTTCCCTCCCCTCTCCTCTCCTCCTCTCCTCTACAATTACTCAATATGAATACTACTCCCCTCTCTCCCCAGAGTAGATCCTCAGAGTAGCCGCCGCCACCTCCGCGTACTTTTTTTAGACTCATGTTTTGTCCGGCCGCGCTGCTGTTTTGCATGTTTTCTCAACTCGATCCCTCTGCGGCCTGGTTTGTACGCACAGGATTTGCGCGAACTGTTTTTGTTCATATGGCTTTTGTTTACAACTCGAATGTTTTCAATTTTTCAAAAACTGTGCTTTCGCTGCAGCGGGTGCCTCATTTTCGGATCGGCGCTGCGCTCCCATTGCTCAGAATGGCGTTCCCGCCCCAGTGCGGGCCACTTTCCTGGATCCCACAGGCGTCGCAGGTCCTGCAGGCACCACAAGTCCCACAGGCCCCACAGGACCCACACGCGTCGCTAGTTCTGAAAGGTTCCGCAGGTCCCACAAGTCCCATAGGTGTCGCAGGGCTCGCATGCACCACAAGTCCAACAAGTCTGACGGGTCCCGCATGCCCCACGGGTCCCGCAGGGCCCGCTGGTGCCACGGGTCTCAAAGGTCTCGCAGGTCTCGCAGGTCCCACAGTTCCCACAGTTCCCACAGTTCCCACATGTCCCACAGGTCCCACAGGTTCCACAGGTCCCACAGGTGTCGCACGTCTCACAGGCCCCACAGGCCACAGAGACCCCAAGGTCGCACAGGCCGCACAAGTTTCCCTTTCCGACTGCGCATGCCACGATGCGGTCTCTTGTGGAGTTCCAATCTGGAGTTCCAAGTCAGCTGTGACACGCGTGCGCGGATAAAGAAAACTCACCCCGATGGGAAGGGATGGGATGGAGGGAGGGGATGTCAGAAATGGCGCGAGCGCACCTAGCTTGCCTCCTCCCTCTCGTCCTCCCTCTCTTTCGTTATCCTCCTCCTTCTCCTCACCTTCTCCCGTCTTCTCCTCCCCATCTCGCCCTCCTCGACAGCGCCCTCCCGCCTCCTCTCGGACCTGCCCATCACGAGGAGGTGGGGGAGGAGACGGGAGGAGGACAAAGGACGAGGGCGAGGAGAAGACGGGGGGAGGAGGACTAAGACGACGGCGGCGGCGACGACGACGACCAAGCCTTTGCCGTCGAAGCCGCCCTTGGACCCCTTGGCGTCGTAGCCGCCACCGCCGTACGGGCCGGAGGCGTCCCAGTAACCCTTGGCGCCACCTTCGCTGGAGCATGGGGGAGACGAAGGGGAGCAGCCGGCGCCAGCGTGCAGTCCGCAGGTTTCAAGGCGAGAGGTGAGCCGCTCAGGCCTGGGCTGCTCGAGCTCTGGGCCAAACGGGTGGCAGACTTGTTCATCGCGCGTTCCTGGACGGCGCGATGCTTCGCAGGCTTCGCGGTGGAATC
The DNA here is from genome assembly GCA_963575745.1 of Prorocentrum cordatum. Lineage (NCBI taxonomy): Eukaryota > Dinophyceae > Prorocentrales > Prorocentraceae > Prorocentrum > Prorocentrum cordatum. The sequence continues at coordinate 129,615 of CAUYUJ010017180.1, read as the reverse complement.
CTCCGTGGGCGCGCCGTGTTTGGTGTGTGTGTGTGTGTGCTCCCTGGGGGGGGGGCGGCATGCTTGGAAGAGCTGGCTCGTTTTGCGAGGGTAGCGTCCTCTGCCGACCCCCCACATTCCTTCGGCGACCATTCGTTGGTGACCATCGCCATGGAGCGCCGTCCTCCGTGTCGAGCCTGCTGGCGCCAAGCTTGGCGATAAACCCGACCCTTTCTCAAAACGAGGTGACAGAGGCGACTGTGAGCAAGGCTGCGCAGTGCACGAGAATACTGTCAGGGGCCTGTGGTGCCCCTGAACGCTTCGCTGAAAGCGTCAAGTCAAGCGGAACTCGTGAGCAGTGTGCCCAACTGGGGCGAGGCCCGCGCGAACGCAGCCACTGGGGCCATCGGTGGAGCGCCCTATGGGGCCACGAAGCGCGTGAGGGGTGCGCCGAAGCTGTCCAGATAACCAAGCGGACCCTGCCACTGGGGCCCGTCCGTGGAGCTTCCTATGAGGTCACGGCAGGTGTGAGGGGTGCGCCCGGATTGTCCGGATAAGCATGCGGACCCTGCCACTGGGGCCTTCGGCAGAGCTCCCCGTGGAGCCACGGAGCGTGTGGGCTGTGCGCCGACCTGGGGCGGGGAACCACGCGGACCCTGCCACTGGCGCCTGGGGTGGAGTGCCCGATGGGGTTCGCGACATGATCAAGGATGCTCCTCGATGGTCCTCGCCGAAGGAACAATGCACACGTCCGAGCGATGCCGGGTACCACTGGGACCCGTCGGCGGTGCTCCTTACGGGGCCACGCAACGTGTGAGTGGTGCGCCGACCTGGGGCGGGTAACCCTGCGGATCCTGCCACGGGGACCCCTCGGCGGAGCTCTCCGTGGGGCCACGAAGCGCGTGAGGGGTGCGCCAGGATGAATTGTCTGAACATGCGGACCCTGCCACTGGGTCGTCGGGTGGGCCTCCCTGCGGGGCCACGAAGCGCGTGAGAAGTACGCCGCAACTTCGACGGCGCTCCCTGTGGGGCCACGAAGCGCGTGACTGGTGCGCCGGAAGGGGGCGGGGGTAATCATGCGGACCCTGCCATGGGGGCCTCTGGTGGAGCTCCTCGCGTGGGCACGAACGGGGTGTGCAGAAGTCAGAGCATGGAGGAGGAGGGAGGAGGAGGAACGGAAGTGAGGACGAAGGAAGAGAGGAGGGAGGAGACGCGCGGTCTGCGGATCCAAAGCTGGGGCCCAGCTTACAGGAGGGTTGGAGAAAGTCGTTGTGAGGCCGCTGTGGCCAATCTGACAGGCGCGGTGGGGCGCAACATCACCAATGGCAATCTAGGTCAACGGTGCTTGCCCCGCAACGCGAGCGGAAACCATAACGTTTGTCCGCCCGTTCCTGCGGAACCGGGTGCTGCACGTTCCCAACCGCGAGTCGCAGCAAAATGACCACCGAACTGATCATGAAGGCCACCGCCGCCGCCGCCGCCGCAGTGCAAGTTTACCACCACCATCACCATCGCCACCGCGATCACTATCACAATCAGCACCGCATGTATCGTCAGCGTCGCCGCACCCAACAAACATCGTCGCCACTACGATGACGATCAGCATCGTCGCATCCCCCGACGTCGCATCAACCGCCATCATCTACGCCTCCGACGCGCCCCAAATCCGCCCGTGCTCTGCTCTGCACGCGGGAGCCACCCCACTTGCCGCTGCCCTTGCCCCACGGGTCGTAGCTGGAACCCTCCACTGCCACTCTTGGGATTGCGGCGAGGGGACCGGGGAGAGTAGAAGGACAGGGTGAAGCATCAGGAACAGGAGCAGAGGAATGAAAAGGAACAAGTGGACCCGTGCCGGGTCCGCGGCGCCAGCTGGCGCGGGCTCGGCTGCGGCCGTGGCGGCCAGGGCGCCTCTACAGTGACGACGACGGACTCGGGGTCCGCGACGTTCTTGTGGCAGAAGTATGCGTCGAGGACGCGGCACGACGAAGAAGGAGGTGGCCAAGCGACTCAGACTAAGAACGCATGGTGACCACGACTGCGGCGGAAGGCAAGCGCAACCGACACTCGGGCAGCACGAACTGCTTCGAGGTGGTCGTGAGGCGTGTCAACGAGCGCGAACAATAGCATGCAACATGCAAGGAGGAAGCGGAGGATCGAGGATGATGGATCTGGGCCCGGTCCGAAAAACTCAGGTCCAGCGGGAGGAGGCGGAAGTGGAGGTCGAGGGCCAGGACGAGGAAAGGGCAGGGCCAGCAGGAAAGGGATCAAGCGGCGAGGAGATGCGCAGCTGGGACAGGGGCGGGGGGGGGGGGGGCAGAAGCGCCGGCGCGGGCGCGGGAGGGGAGCTCGAGCGGCGGGGCGTTCGCACCTGCCTCCTTCTCCTCCTCCTGCCTCTTCCTCCTCCTCCTCCTACTCCTCCTCCTCCTCCTCCTCCTCCTCCTCCTCCTCCTCCTCCTCCTCCTCCTCCTGCTCCTCCTCCCTCCTCCCTTCTCCTCCTCCTCCTCCTCCTCCTCCTCCTCCTCCTCCTCCTCCTCATCCTGCTCCTCCTCCTTCTCCTCCTCCTCCTCGCTCCTCCTCCTCCTCCTGCTCCTCCTCCTCTTCTCCTCTCTTCCTCCTCCCTTTTCCTCCTCCCTCCTCCTCCTCCTCCTCCTCCTCCTCCTCCTCCTCGTTCCTCCTCGCTCCTCCTCCCCCTCCTCCTCCTCCTCCTTCTTTTCCTCCTCCTCCTCCTCCTCCTCCTCCTCCTCCTCCTCCTCTTCCTTCTCCTCCTCCTTCTCCTCCTCCTCCTCTTCTACCTCCAACTTCTTCTTCCCACAGCCCTGAGGACCAACGTCTGAGGTGTCCACACATGCATACGTCAGCGGTGAGATAGGCGGCAAGTATAGCGGGGGACGAGGAGAGCAGCAATGCCAGCATCAACCCGACTCGCAATACAGATCGAACGGGGCGTATAGATGGGCAACTGACGCCTCTAGCCATGCATCCCCAGGAGGCGTGGGGGCACAGCGTTGTGAGGCTGCCTGCGTGATAACAGCAGCTACGTAGAACTCTACCTGGCTGCTGTCCGGAGGGGCCAGGATCGGCACGGCATTCATGCACAGGCACTGACGGTCCCCAATGGGCACACAGCTCGACGCGATTGTCGGAGACGTTGCCTGCAGGGAGCACAGGAACCTGACCTCGGGGACCTTCCAAATACAGGGCAAATTGGCTTGCGGAGCAGGTGGGTTTAAAATGAGCAAGGTCGCCAGGCCCGAGGACGCCGCACACAGCGCCAGCGTCAGTGCCGCCCGAAGGCACGCATTGTCGAGCTCCAGCTGCCTCCACTCCGAGGGCGACCTGGCTGAAATCCCCCATGGCTCATCGCAGCTCCTTAAAGGCCTGCTTTCTCCACCCTTGGCTTTGCAGCGGGGGGCAGGGTCCCACGAGGAAAGAAGAAAGTCCGCCAAGAGACCAACAACACGCCCAGCTAAAATAAGATCAGTAATGAACAACAGCTCCTTGTGAAATCCCTCGACGGAATTCCGGAAAAGCTCGAGGGTATTTAGTGACAGAACAAAAACATTCATGCCCGCCATGGCACTGGACTTCTCCGCTCTATCCTGGATGTCGCCTTGACTCCTGGGAGCTGTACGGAGGATCATAATGTACTTAGTGCCAGGGGCCGCGGGCAAGTGGACCGCCGCCTGAGTGGGTATCTCTTCCTGGATACACACGGGTTGGCAAGATGTTCTCGGCATGCTAGTGGGGAGGCCCTTGGAGGCAGCCGCCCCCCTCAGCCTAGGGCCTGTCGTGAGGACAGGCGGCAGCTGCGCTGACTCCGCATAGTGGCCTTTCTCGCGGAGCGTGCGTGCTAGCTCCGCGTCCTCCGCCTTAGCCAGCATCACCTGTTCGGGGCTCAGCGGGGGGATGGCGGCCATAAGGTCCGCCAAGCACTTCGATGAGCCATGCCGAACGTGTTTGAGCAATCTGAGGTGCGTGTGGAAGTTGAGACCGCATGCCATGCACACGGTGCCTGAAACGTAGCTGGGGGCGGGGTCTAGGTGGGGGTGGCACTTCGAGCGATGGGAGGCCCATGCGCCCTTGGTGGTCAACACCGCCCCACAATCCAGGCAGGGATACAAGGCAAGAGCCGACGGCGGGCGCAGAAACGACGGGAGCGCAAGACCCTTGGCGATGCAACACATCCGCCACCCGTCCTTGAATTCTTCGTGACGCTGATCGTCCAAAAAATTTGCCCTAACAGCCGATTCCGCTTGCTTGCAGATTCGCTTCCAAAGCTTTGTGCTGCTTGACCTCAGGAGCCACAACCACCACGCAGGGGGCCCTGAAGGCAAGAACTCTCTGGCTAGATTCACATGTCTGCTGAGCCACAACAGGTCATCGCAACACAATGCGGACCATGATTCGGGCACTGAAGCTAACTCGTCGAGGATCGCCAGCAGACAAGCAGGCGCCGATTTGAGAAGCCTGTGAAGAAATCGCAGCCGCCTGAGCCTCAACACCAGCTCAACGGGCATGAGCTCACATGTGACAAAGACTCGGTGGTCTGCAGCAGCCTTACCTGAACTAGAGTCGTAGCCGAGACCAGCCGCCAACCTAAACGGGCTCAAATAGTTGTGCGCCAGGGTCGTCATCTGTTTGACGTTTAACCTGTGCCACGTGAGGGCATTAAACAGAAGGTGCGACGTGCACAAAGAAGTAACATACACTAACCTGGCTTTTAAATAGACTTGCTTCCTGGGGAAAACCGTGCGCCTCAGTACCCCTAGAGGACGTCGCTGCTGGTGGCATCGGTGCGCCAGCTCGGGTCCCAAAGAAATTTGATGGTCCCGATAGCTTCCCAAGTGCTTGTAGGTTCTAGTGAGGCACAGGGAGGCGCCTAAGGAAGGGACGAGAAGACCAGTGGCGGCCAAGGCCGCACACTCCCCTCGGGCCTTCCTGGAGCCTGTGCCGCTGAAGAAGGCCATGAGCTCCGTCTTGCCCGCCCTCCAGTTCATGGTGAACCCCCTAGACTTGGTTTCCTCGTACATAATCGTGACGAGGGCGATGGCCGCCTCCTTCCAGAGCCTAGCGCCTAACAGCTCGATGCCGTTGACGAGGCCATCCATGAAGGCAGGATCCCACACATCTTCCTCTACATGTTCGTGCTCGCGACCTCTGAAAATCCTCTGAGACGGGTCCACATCCCTAGTCTTTTGAAGATACCCCAGAGCTCCTAATCTACTGTTGACCGCGATTATGATTGGGTCGAAGGCTATGATGAACAGGAGGTCCGCTAGTGGCATGCCTGGCCTCGTACCTCGGCGGGGGGAAACAACCCTGGTGCTCCCCCGTACTTGGAACCAGTTGCACTCCATCACGTCAACCACTGCTTCCAGAAGGTGCTTATTCGCAAGTCCGTCCAGAGCGCCAGGCTTGGCGACTAGGGCATGGCATAGTGGCTATAGACAACTTGGTATCTCCAACTCCTCCTCCTCCTCCTCCGCCTCCTCCTCCTCCTCCTCCTCCTCCTCCTCCTCCTCCTCTTAGTATTATTTTTTATTAGTATTAGTAGTAGTATCATTATCCTCCTCCTCTTAGTATTATTTTTTATTAGTATTAGTAGTAGTATCATTATCATTTATAGTATTACGATTATTATTATTATTATTCGTATTAGTATTATTATCATTATAATTAT
>CAUYUJ010017180.1:79371-121356 GCA_963575745.1 Prorocentrum cordatum | reverse complement strand
CCCTTTTCCTGCTCTTCCTCCTCCTACTACTCCTCCCTCCTCCTTCTACCCCCCTACCCCCTCCACCTCGCAAGCCCGCCCGAGGGCGCGTTCGTCTCGCTTCGTGTCGAGCGATGGTGCCTCAGCCGGGCGCGCCGCGCCAGCATCGCAGAGTCGGCCTCGCTCTCCTGCCGCCGGGGCCGCCTGGAGAGGACGCGCGCGAGGAGCCGAGACCCTCCCGAGGGCCACGCGTCGCCGCAGCAGTGTGCACGGCGTGGGCCGCGAGACGCGGGGCACCAGGTCACCCTCGACCTTGGCAGGGCCGACCTGCCCGTCGGCCTCGACTAGGGGGCCACATGCGAACCCTACCCCTACCCCCCCCTCAGAGATCGTGGGGGGCAGGGGCAGGGCTCGCATGTGGCCCCCTGGTCGACTCCGCTTCCCGCCGCCCTGCCCAGACCCCCGACGTCGTGTTTTTTTCACGACGTCGACCCCCAGAGGTCTGGACCCCTTCCCCGGGACCGGTTCTTCGTCCTGAGTCGTTTTTTGACGCTCCCGAGGCCCAGTACGGGCCCCCGGAGGCCGAAAATCGCGAAAAACCTCCCGTCGTGATTTTTTCACGACGCGAGGAGGTCTGGGTGCACCGCGGCGCGCGCGCGAGGAGCGCGCCCTGGCAGCCGCGGGAGGGCGCCCGGGCCCTCTCCGCGCGCCGCGCCCTGGCCGTCGCCCAGCCCGGGCCAGGGCGAGCCCCACCCGGCGCGCGCGCCGAAGCGGCCCGAGCAGGACGGAACGGCGGCCACGAGCAGGGCAGGACGAGGGAGGGCGAGGAGGAGCAGGGGTGAGGCGAGGGGGAGAGGAGGGAGAGGAGGGAGAGGGAGGATGAGGAGGAGGAGGCGAAGGAGGAGGAGGAGGAGGAGGAGGAGGAGGAGGAGGAGGAGGAGGAGGGAAGCGGAAGGAGGGAGCGGAAGGAGAAGGAGGATGAGGAGGAGGAGGAGGCGAAGGAGGAGGAGGATGAGGAGGCGGGAGGGGAGAAGGCAGAGGTGGTACGTCAAACTAGGTGCGCTCGCGCCATGTCTGGCATCCTACCTCTCCTGCCCATCCCTTCCCATTGGGCTGTTGTTTGTCATCTGGCGACGCGTGCCACAGCGGACCTGGAATTGCAAAGAGACTCAAATCGTCAAATGCGCATTTGATGCTGCGTTCAGTGGAGCAGGAGGAGGTGGCGGATGAGCAGGTGGATGAGCAGAAGGAAAATGAGGAGGATGAGGAAGGACGCGGACGAGGACAAACATCAGCAACATGAGCTGGAGTAGAAGAAGCGGCAGCAGGAGGACCAGGGAAACAACGATGAATAAAGACTCGGATCCAGAACAAGAGGCCCGCGCTGGCGTGAGAGTGCCACTCTGAACGACGGGAGCAAAGCTCCGATCCTTAGCGGGAGCGCGATTTTGCGGGACCGAAAGCTCTGGGACTGTAACCTTAGCCTGGCGACAAACCCAACCATCTGTAATTGTGGGCACCGTCGTTGTGTGCACCGCATTCGGTGGAGCTCCCTATGCGGCTGCCAGAACGTGTGAAGGGGGCGTGCCAGAATGGACATGCGGTGGGCGGGAAGGGCGCATGCCGACGCGGCAACTGGGGCCTGCGGTGGAGCTCCCTATGATGGACATGCGGTGGGCGGGAAGGAGACATGCGGACGCGGCCACTGGGGCCTTCGGTGGAGCTCCCTGTGGGGGCACGAGCCGTGTGAGGGGTGTGCCGAAAAGGGCATGCGGTGGGCGGGGAATGCGCATGCGGACGCGGCCACTGGGGCCTTCGGTGGAGCTCCCTGTGGGGCCACGAACCATGAGGGGTGTGCCGACATGGGCATGCGGTGGGCGGGGAGGACGCATGCGGACGCGATCACTGAAGCTTCCGGTGCTCCCTATGGGGCCACGAAACGTATGAATGGTATGCCGAAACGGGCATGCGATGGGCGGGGAACGCGCATGCGGGCGCGGCCACTGGGCCACGAACTGTGTGAGGGGATTGCCGAAATGGGCATGCGGTGGGCGGAGAGGACGCATGCGGACGCGGCCACTGAGGCCTTCGGTGGAGCTCCCTATGGGGCCACGAAACTTGTGAAGGGTGTGCCGAAATGAGCATGCGGCGGGCGGGAAAGGCGCATGCGGACGCGGCCACTGGGGCCTTCGGTGGAGCTCCCTACGGGGCCTCACGAGCCGTGTGAAGGGTGTGCCGAAATGAGCATGCGGTGGGCGCGGAGGGCGCATGCGGACGCGGCCACTGGGGCCTTCGGTGGGGCCCCCTTGTGGGGTCACGAAACGTGTGAGGGGTGTGCCAGAATGTACATGCGGCGGGCGGGGAGGGCGCATGCAGACGCGGCCACTGGGGCCTTCGGTGGAGCTCCCTATGGGGCCACACGAGCCGTGTGAAAGGTGTGCCGAGAATGGACATGCGGTGGGCGGGGAAAAGGGGTGGGAAGAGCATGCGGACGCGGCCACTGGGGCCTTCGGTGGAACTCCCTATGGGGCCACGAACCGTGTGAGGGGTGGGCGGGGAGGACGCATGCGAACACTGCCACTTGGGCCTTCGGTGGAACTCCTTATGGGTCACGAGCCGTGTGAGGCGTGTTCCGTCATGGGCATGCGGTGGGCTGAGAAAGCGCATGCGGACGCGGCCACTGGGGCCTTCGGTGGAGCTCCCTATGGGGCCACGAGCCGTGTGAGAGGTGTGCTGAAATGGGCATGCGGTGGGCGGGGAGGGCGCATGCGGACGCGGCCACTGGGGCCTTCGGTGGGGCTCCCGATGGGGGCACGAAACGAGTGAGGGGTGTGCCGAAATGGACACGCGGTGGGCTGGGAGGACGCATGCGGACGCGGCCACTGGGGCCTTCGGTGGAGCTCCCTATGGGGCCACGAACCGTGTCATGAGTGTGCCGAAATGAGCATGCGGTGGGCGGGGAAGGCGCATGCGGACGCGGCCAACGGTGCATTTGGTGAACTCCCTACGCGGCCACGAACTGTGTGAGGGGTGTGCCGAAATGTGCATTCGGTGGGCGGGGAGGACGCATGCGGACGCGACCACTGGGGCCTTCGGTGGGCGGAGAGGGCGCATGCGGACGCGGCCACTGGGGCCTTCGGTGGAGCCCCCTATGGGGCCACACGAGCCGTGTGAGGGGTGTGCCGAAATGGGCCTTCGGTGGGCGGGGAGGACGCATGCGGACGCGACCACGGGGGCCTTGGGTGGAGCTCCCTATGGGGCCACGAAGCGTCGAGGTGCCATGTGACCGTCGGTTCGCCCTATCGGGCTAAAAGGCGAGGGGTCGGACCGCGAGTGATGATGATGCTGGTGGGAGGAGGGGGATGAGGAGGAGCGGGAGGAGGGGGAGGAGAGGAGAGGAAGGAGACGCGGCGCGCTGTCTCTTCAAAACGAGGACCCAATACCACAGGATGGTTGGAAACCGGCCATACGTACTTAGCAACCCGCAGTTGCGGAGAAGAGTGAGGGGGCGGGCGCGGGGTGGGTTGAGTGGGTCGCGGGGTGAGTCGCCGGGTGGGTCGGCTGGTGGGTCGCGGGTGGGTCGAGGGGCGGGTCGCAAGTGGGTCGCGGGGCGGGGCGCGGGTGGGACGACGGCAACAAACAACAAGCAGAACGCGCGCCGCCGAACTCCACTTCAACCACGCATCCAGGAAACAGTGAATGACCGTGCGGCCCCCTCAGTCTGATTGATACCAGGCCTCCTAGATGGGGTCCGAGTAGATTGGGTCGGAGGATCGCGCCGCATTGCCGATGCATCGGCGATGCATAGGCGATGCATCGGCGATGCATCAGCGACGTCAGCGATGCATCGCCGCCGTCCACATCGAGCCGCACCAGCGATGAATCGGCGATGCGGCGCGGTCCTCCGGCCCGATCTCTACTACGACCCCATTCGGGAGGCTGAGATCTACCGGGCAGATTCACGGGAGGGAGAAAAGCACCTCCTCCTCCTCCTCCTCCTCCTCCTCCTCTCTCCCTCCTCCTCCTCGTCCTCCGACTCCTCCGCCGCCGCCGCCTCCGCAGCCGCCCCGCCGCCTCTCCTTTCCTCGCCTCCGCCCTTGCCGCCGCCTCGCCTCCGCCTCCGCCTCCGCCTCGCCTACGCCTCCGCCTCCTCGCCTCCGCCTCCTCCGCCCCGCCTCCGCCTCCTCCTCCCTCCTCCCTCCTCCCCGCCCCTCCTCCTCCTCTCCTCCTCCTCCTCCTCCTCCTCCTCCTCCTCCTCCTCCTCCTCCCCCGCCTCCTCCTCTCCCCTCCCCGAGGCCCACTGCAGTCCCACGCCGCGGCCACGGAAGGGACGAGGGCGAGGCGCGCACTGAGTGCGCGGCGCGCTCTGTGGCCGCCGAGGGCCCCGCCGAGGGCCCCGCCGAGGGCCGCCGACGGCTGCCGAGGCGACCCTCGGCGCGTTGGCGCCTCCCGTCCGGCAGCAGCGACTCGAGGAACTCGCGCGGGTCGACCTAGGAGGGTCCCCCTCCGAGTAGGAGGAGGAGGAGGAGGAGGAGGAGGAGGAGGAGGAGGAGGAGGAGGAGGCGGAGGAGGAGGAGGAGGAGGAGGCGGAGGACGAGGAGGGAAACCCTCCCCCCCAAATCTCCGACGACACGTCTTTGCTCAGCCAGGGCGTTTCGACCCCGGGCCCTGTGGCGCTGCTCGGGGCCTGGCTGTCTGTCTGCCTGTCTGTCTGTCTGTCTGGCTGGCTGTCTGTCTGTCGCCCCGCTATCGGGCCCCGGGGCCATCACCGATGGCCCCATCTGGGCCGGTCGGGGCTCCCATCCTCCTCCTCCTCCTCTTCCTCCTCCTCCTTTTTTCCTCCCTCCACCTCCTGCTACCATGCTCCTGCTCCTCCTCCTCCTCCTCCCCTCCTCATCCTCCTCCTCGCTCCTCTTCTCCTCGTCCTCCTCCTCCTCGCTTCTTTCCTCCTCCTCCTCCTCCTCCTCCTCTCCTCCTCCTCCTCGTCTTTTCCTCCTCCTCCTCCTCCTCCCCTCCTCCTCCAACTCCTCACCTCATCCTCATCCTCTCCTCCTCCTCCTCCTCCTCCTCCTCCTCCTCCTCGTCCTCCTCGTCCTCCTCGTCCTCCTCCTCCTCGTCTTCTTCCTCCTCCTCCTCCTCCTCCTCGTCTTCCTCCTCCTCCTCCTCCTCCTCCACCTCCTCCTCCTCCTCCTCCTCCTCCTCCTCCTCCTCCTCCTCCTCCTCCAGGAAGGAAAGAAAGACGGCGCGCGGACGGCCGCGTCAGCTGGTTCCGAGCCAGTGGGCCGGGAAAAGCTGCAGGGCGGCGCGGAGCGGAGCGACTGTGAGATAAGGGTATCCGACGACGACGACGACGACGACGACGACGACGACGACGATGGCGCTCAGCATTCAACAAGCATCGTCATCGCCATCGTCATCGTCATCCCAATCGAATCTGACTAATGGGTCGACCCTTCCAGACCAAGGGCGGCCTGGTGCCCTGCGCTTCGCGCCCCACGTCCCCTGCGTTCCTGGGGCGGCGTGGTCCCCGCAAGGGTCCCCGTGTCCTCTCGCGCATCCTCTCCGCTCGAACTCGACCGCACTCGGGGGCGCCTGGCGCATGCCCATCGCGCAGTGCGCGCTCGAAGAGCGTCGCGGCCCCCCCCGCGGGGACCCCAGACCCCCGACGCCGTGATTTTTTCACAACGTCGACCCCCAGAAGACTGGACCCCTTCCCCGGGACCGGGTTTTTCGTCCTGAGCCGTTTTTTGACGGCCCCGAGGCCCGGGAAGGGCCTCCAGAGGTCGTGACTTCGTCACGACGCGAGGAGCTCTGGGACAGCGGAGCGGGCAAGGAAACGCCCCGAGGGGCCCGGATCGGCCAGCCGGCCCCGGAGAGACGGCCGCGCGCCGGCCAGGCCAGCCGACGCCCGGCGCAGCGGCTCGGCTCTGGGCCCCTTTTGCCCGCGGCGCCCGCGGCGAGCCGGGGCGAGAAATGGGAACGAGGGGGGCGCTCGCTCTGGGGGCCCTCCTCTCGCCATCGCTCGGACGCCCATTCCCTGTTTTTTTTGGGGGGTTTCGTGCGTGGTTTTTTCGCCAAAGGATCAAGGATGCTCCTCAATGGTCCTCGCCGAAGGAAAACTGTACACGTCCGAGCGATGCCAAGTCCTGGGGCCACTCGCGCTCCGCTCGCGCTTCGGTGCTTCCGTGGGATCTGGGTCGGATCTGAGCCGAAGCAGAATCGAACTTGAGTCGGAGTGGAGTCGACCAGATCCGACGGGTGGGCCCCAAGGCGGCCCCCCCAAACGAGCATCTGAAGATCCCCTCCTCCACAGGGGGGACAGGAGGGAGGAGGCAGGAGGGCCTCTCACCGAAGCCCGGCGGCCTCGCTCGCGGAAGCACGTTCTGGCCAGCTTCGGGTGCCTCCTCAGAGGGTGCCGAACCCAGCTTGGGAGGCTCTAGGGCCGCGGGGGGGGAGGCAGGAGGAGCATGGGGTGCGCCAGCTCGTTTGTTTAAATCGATTGCACCGCATAGCTGTTCCGCTCTACCTTTCAAAAAATACCCCCCCCCCTCCCCCCCCCCAGAATTATCCGCTCCCTGTTTCGCATTGCGCGTTGCGCGCGATTCTGCCCCGATCGCCCATCCTAAGCATGACTTCGCGCCATCCCGGCCAAGCCGGCATCGCCGCCCCCGCCGTCCTCGGCCCCCCCAAAACAGCATGCGCGCGCACCCGGGCGCCACAAATCATCACTTTTCAATGTTCACAAATCCCTTGCAACAGAATGAGACGAAGCGCGCGCGTCGTCGCGCGCGCATGCCTAAATCATTTTGTAAACACCACAAACTGAGATTTCGCGAGGATGCCAAGACTGAGTGTCTAAAGAACACATAAAAACGCACGGATTTGCAGCGCTGGGAAAAAACTTGCGCGCGCACCTTTGCGAATTCTTGGTAACAAAAAAAAACGCAGGTTATCATCGTGCTCAGAAGAAACAGCCGCGCGGGCTTCGCGGGCGCGCGTCGAAATCGCCCGGGCGCCCTCGCGCGCGCGCCGTCGAGAAACCTCTGCAGAAACGGGCAAAAGAGAGAAGCAAAACAAAGAGAGAGAGAGAGAGAGAGAACAACAAAAAAAGAGAGAGAAAGAGAAAGAGAAAGAGAAAGAGAAAAAACAATGATGAGAGAGATATAGAGACAGAGAGAGAGAGACAAAGAAAAAAAAAGGATATTTCTATATATATATATGGGCCGCGCGCGCATGTCGAACTCTTTCCGGAACTTTCATCGCCGGCGCGAAGGCGCCGTCATCGTCGTCGGCGCAATCGACGTCCGCGCCGCCCCAGGCCGCGCCGTCGTCGCCGCCGGCGTCCTTTACCAGCAACGCTACATACTATCATCGCCGCGTCTACCGCTGTCGACGTTGCCACGGCACCGCGCCAGCCCACGTCGCCGACTCGCACTGAAGTGTCCGCTGGGACGTGCCCAGCGGTCAGCGCCACCGCGGCTGCGTCGGTCGCGCCAAAGTAGCCGGCAAACTGCGCGCGCGCATGCGCGCGCGGTCGCGGCCGAGGAGATGCGCCAGCCAGCGCCCAGCACTCGTCGCATTCGCCGCCGCGTGGGGTTTACAAACCAAGTTGCGGATGGGCGGGCGGGATGCTTGCGCGAGCAGCAGAGTGAACAACTTCAAGTTGAGCACCGGTGGATTGCACCGCGTATATCGCATCGCACAAAGCGCGCCGCGCATGTTGCATCACATGGGTTCCCCTTTCTTGAAAGAGAATAGATTCTACCACCCCCCCGCAGGCGGAATTATCCGATCTCCTTTACACATTGCAACTTACATATGATTCTGCCCCATCGCCCAAACTAAATGAAAATCGTACCATTGCAGCCAAGCCGGCACCCCCACCAACCCCCCCACCCCCGGCCATCTTTGACAAACAAAAACACGACGCGCGCGCTCGCTTATCAAAAAAGAGATCAGAAGTCGAGAATCCTTTGCCAAAAACGAAACGACATGCACACGCGCGCGCGCTGTTGCGCGCGCTTGCCATAACCTTTTTTTCAGAAACGTCGGTATCGCAAGGATTTCAACATCGATGCTTCAAACAAAACAAAAAATGGTTTCGCAACGCTGGTTTTTCCATAAAGAAGCCTACGCGCGCATTCCTGCAGATTCTTAAACACACATCTTTCATCGCGTTCATGCATAACTACAGAAAGAACTTCGCGCGCGCATGCCGGAATCACTCGAACGCCCTCGCGCGCGTGTTGTCGCCAGCACCCTTTGCAAACGCGAAACCAAATGCACGCGCGCGCTGTCGCGCGAGCGTGCCGGAATCCGTCAAAAACCTTCGGTGTCGTAACGATGTTACAACCGAGTGTGCAAAACATGTGTTTTAAGGCTTCGCAGCGTCAATTTTCAAAAAAGCTTGCGCTCGCGCTCTTGCGAATTCTGAACAAAACCATGGGCTTCTCGCCATGCTCCCTGAATTGTGCCAAACGTGCCTTTTGGCGCCGCATGCCGACCTCATTCGCGCGCCCTTGCGCGTATGCTGGGAAGGAGGCGGGGTCGCGATCCGCGTCAAATAATACCATGCGGGCCACTCTTGCGCGTCGGCCGCGCGCGCGGGTCAAACTCTTTCCCGAACCTTCATCGCCGACGCGGCGACGCCGTCATCGTCGTCGGCGCGGTCAACATCGGCGACCGCAGGAGCCGCGCCGTCTTCGTTGTCAACATCGTCGCCAGCATCGCTACTATCATTATCGTGTCTACCGTTGTCGACGTTGCCATGATACCGCGCCCGCCCAAGTCGCCGACTCGCTCTGAAGTGCCCGCTGGGATGTGCCCAGCGGTCAACGCCACCGCGGCCGCGCCGATCGCGCAAAACTAGTTGGCCGCTACGCGCGCGTGCTTGGGTGGGTTGGCGCGGCCGCAGGGATGGACCAGCCAACGTCAAGCACCCACCTCAATCCCCACCGCATGCGTTTTGCAAACCAAATTGCGGGTGGAGTTGACAACTCACTGCGATGAGAAATTAATCATACCCTATACATATATACACATAGATTGCACCACAACTCTTGCACCACATAGGTTGCCCCACATAGACGGCACGGATGTTCTTGCACCGCACCGATTGCGCAACACACACCCGCAGGCGTGCCCCTGGGCACGCATCGGGCGAGTCCTCCGGCCCTCTGCCTCAGCCCTGGGGCCCCGGCCCTCCGCCCCGAGGATTTTTTTTCAAATGGGCCGAGGAGGAGGAGGAGGAGGAGGAGGAGGAGGAGGAGGAGGAGGAGGAGGAGGAGGAGGAGGAGGAGGAGGGGGAGGACACTGTCGAGCCACAGGGGGCTCCGAAATCTCCGGGGGCTCCCGGCGTGGCTCCCCGCGTGCCCCCCTGGACTCCCCCGCACCTGGTCGCGCGACGCCGTCGGGCCCACGGGGGCCGCAGGACGGGCCAGGGGGGGCCCGCGAGGCCCGCAAGACGGTCCGAGAGGACCCCGAGACGCCCGATGATCTGCCCAAGACTTGGGCGCCCGAATTATCCGGGGTAACTCGGGTCCGGGGTAACTCGGGTTCGGATTCCCGAGAAAGGAACCCGAGTTAGCCCTGACCCGAGTTATCCCTGATGATGTGGGGCTCTGGACGCCCGAATTATCCGGGGTAACTCGGGTCCGGGGTAAGTCGGGTTCGGATTCCCGAAAAACGAACCCGAGTTATCCCTGACCCGAGTGACCCCTGATGATTCGGGGCTCTGAAAGACGCCCTCAGTATGGCCCAAGAGGCCTCCAAGACGCCCCAGCAGGCCTCCAAGAGGCCTTCCAAGAGGGCCTCAAGAGACAAAACCACTGAGTTTCATTTGGTGTTTGACAGATTTGGGCTTTCTTTCCGACGCTCCAAGGTGACCTAAAAGGCCCGAAGACCACCCCAAAACGGCGCAAGAAGCCCCCAAGAGGACCCCGAGACGGCCTAAGAGCGCCTCAAGACAGCCCAAGAGGCGCCCAGGACGGCCCGGCCCAAGAGGGCTCCGAGACGGCCCCAGACGGGGCCCAAGAGAGGGAACACGAACCGAAAATCCAAGCCTTCCGCCCCGAGAGGCCCCCAGGAGGCCCCAGGAGGCGCAAGGAGGCCCCCGAGAGGCCCCCAAGAGGTCCCACGAGGCCCCCGAGAGGCCCAAAAGAGACCCCAGGAGGCTCCGATTCGGCCCGTAGGGGGCCTCCAAACTGCCTCCCAGAGGCCCCCGAGAGACCCCCCACGAGATCCCAACGAACATCCAATAGGCTTCACACCCACAACCCAGGAATGTTGGCGGGATGGGCCGAAGCTCATTGAATATTGCTGAACACAGACTGCACTTGCTAGAAACACGCTGCTCAGGGGCCACGCTGGCTGACATTTTTCAATGGGGAAGTTCCCAGAGTGAAAACAAATTCTTGTAGGGACCTCTGGAGATGGACCCTGGATGGAGGGTTTACTACAACATCGTGGATGCGTCTTGGGTTTACACTTGTCCTCCTCCTCCTCCTCCTCCTTCTCCTCCTCCGACTTGTCTTCTCCTGGCCCTCCGCCTGGTCCTCCTCCAGGCACGGAGACGACAACGTCGGCGGAGAGGACACTGACGGAGCCATCATTGCCCACCCCGCTCGGGCGGCTCAACAGACAAACTTCTAAGCCCCGGCCAGTGCTGGCCGCGGTGAAGCGCCGCGGTGTCTGCCAACCCAGACCCCCGACGTCGTGATTTTTTCGCGACGTCGACCCCCAGAGGTCTGGACCCCTTCCCCGGGACCGGTTCTTCGTCCCGAGTCGTTTTTTGACGCTCCCGAGGCCCGGTAAGGAGGCCGAAAATAGGGAAAAACCTCCCGTCGTGATTTTTTCACGACGCGAGGAGGTCTGGGAACGCCTCGCTGCAGCCCCACAGCATCAGCGCGCACGGTGCACGGCGACGCTCCCGCGCAGCTCGCCTGGCCGGCACGGCGGCTGGGCGCTCCGCCGCGCCCCAGCAGCGCGGGCCACGGTGCCCCCGGGCGCTGCGCCAACTCGCCGTCGCTGGCGATCGCGCCGAGCGCAGCTCCTCGCGGGCGCGCTCGTGCTCCTCGGCGCCCTTGAACACCAAAACAGGGCCAGGATCGGGATAACTCGCTCCAGAGCCGTTCGCGGCGCGCTCTCCGAGCGTTCCGGAACGCTCTGAGAGCGGCCGCGGCGCCCGATACGTCCTCCAAAGCCGCCGACTCTCAGAGATTTCGAGCTATCCCGATCCGATTTTGTCCCGATCTTCGCGTCTTTTGAGCTTGCTCCGCCCTCGTTCTCGCGCGTCGATTCGAGCGTGAGACTTCGTTCTCGCGCCCTGGCTCGAGGAGGAGGAGGAGGAGGAGGAAGAACGAGGAGGAGGAGGAGGAGGAGGAGGATCGAACGCGGGCCTATCGGCCGACGGGTGCGCCCCGTCCCGCGAGGCCTCGCGCTCCTCTCCGCAGCACGCCGTGGCCGGAGAAGGCTCCGTCCTCGCCGTGCGCCGCCCTGCTCGCGCCCGCCCTGGCCGCCGCGCCGGGGGCGGATCCGAGCTGGCTCGATCAAGAATGGCTGCGGACCCAGACCTCCTCGCGTCGTGCAAAAATCACGACGGGTTTTTTTTCGCTCTTTTCGGCCTCCAGGGGCGAATCCGAGCTGGCTCGATCAAGAATGGCTGCGGACCCAGACCTCCTCGCGTCGTGCAAAAATCACGACGGGTTTTTTTTCGCTCTTTTCGGCCTCCAGGGGCCCTTCCCGGGCCTCGGGAGCGTCAAAAAACGACTGAGGATGAAAAACCGGCCCCGGGGAAGGGGTCCAGACCTCTGGGGGTCGACGTTGTGAAAAAATCACGACGTCGGGGGTCTGGGGACCCCGCCTCCGCTCTGCTCCTCTCCTCCGCCACCTCCACCTCCTCCCACCAGAGCGCCCCCCCCCACCCAGAACGAAGAATTGCAAAAAAAAAAAAAACAGGATTGCAAAAAAACCCTTCAACGAAGGATTGCAAAAAAACCCTTCGTTCAAGTGTTTGCAATCCTTCGTTGCAATCCTTCGACTCGGACTCGGGGCCCGAGACCATCCACGAACGTCGTTCCACGCAGCACCTCGCGCCAGACACGGCCGAGGCGCCGACGGCGGCCGGCCCGCAGAGGTGCAGGGGCCAGTACGGCGAGTTCCTTTCAGCATGGAGTGGGCTCAGTTGAACGAAGGATTGCAAAAAAAAACAGGATTGCAAAAAAGGATTGCAAAAAAACCAAGGATTGCAAAAAAAAGCCCAGGATTGCAAAAAAGGATTGCAAAAAAGGATTGCAATCCTTGGGTTTTTTTTTTGCAAGCCTCTGTCACTGTGTGAACCGATCAGTCTTGAGCAATCTCCTGTCGGGGCTGCCAGGAAGATGTCCGCAGCGGAGAGTGGTATCTGGCGGATGCCGCGCTCCGTCCGCTGGAGGCCTCGCCAGCCCTCGCCCTCCCCTCCGCCAGCTTTTTATGTGCTCGGGCCGAGCGCGGGCCCCGAGTCGGCTTCGGACGACGCCGAGAGAGAGAGATCTCGGCCAGGCAAAACTACTGGTGCACGCACCGAGGCCTGCCGGCAGCAGCCTAAACGTACCCTTACGCACGAATAGGAACAGCAAAACACTGCACGCACATACACTTTCGGGGGCCCACGCGGATTTTTCGGGTCGACGCTGGACCCCCCTCCCTTGGCGCGCGCCAGGCGCGGCGCAAGAACCGCAGTCAGGGCGCCCAGGGAGGTCCAGCGCCGACCCAAGAAATCCGCGCGCACCTCCGAAGCCTTCCGCATTTGCAGTTTTCTTGCTGTTCGAGCCACAGTGCTGCAGACGCAGGAAGCCAGACCATTGCGGACACGCCGAGCGGACTCGGCGTGCCCGGCCATGAGCAACCGAGAATTAACCCGTAGGGGAGAACAATGGGAAGCACATTATCTTTCGAAACAGGCAAATGCGCTTAACCACGGCGGCCCGCCTGGGGGGCTTCCACCACCCACGAGGCTACCAGCCGCCACCGCCCTTTCCCCAACCACCACCGCCGCCCTTGCCGCCGCCCTTGCCGCCGCCACCGCCACCCCAGCCGCCACCCCCGCCACCGCCATCGCCGCCGCCCGACTTCCAGGGACCAGAGCAAGACGAGGCGCAGTACTTTCCCTTGCGGTCGTCCCACTCCAACTCGTACTCAACAGCGTCACCTTCCTCGAGGTACGCGGTACGATCCGCACCGTTCACCTTCCGGTGTACGAACACGTCCTCGCCGCCGTCCTCGGGCGTGATGAAGCCGAAGCCCTTGTCCTCGAAGAACTTCTTGATGGTTCCCTTTGGCATGCTGGAGAATCAGGCTGGTAGAGTCTCGGCTCGGTCGGTCCTGACAAGGTGGGCTTCAGCCCAAATGGCTGCAGTTGCTGCAAACGCTGGGATCCCGAGTGGCGCTGGAAACGGGTCGTCCCGACTTGTCCATTGCCACGGCATAACCTTAACAACAATTGCATGATGCATGACCTCTCATCATTGTTACAAGCATAATGATTCTGGAAACTGATTGCCGTGAGATACTTATTGCCACGGAATGACCAGTTGAAAGATACCTTGCAAAGATGCCATGCCAGTACCCCTGGGAAAACTGATACCAACACCATGGGTACACCATGCAACACCTCAACTATATTCCACCTTCTCACAGATGCACGCGTAACGACCAGACAGCCACCTCGCAGCTACCTCATGCATACTACGCTGCGACCAATAGACACAACCACTGCACGGCCTCACCATGAACGGCACAACTCGTGGGAGTCCCACTCCTACTTCATATAAGACAACCCAAAACATTCATGACACAGATTCATGCGCGCGCTTCGCTCGCGCTTCGGGTCTCGCCAAAGGCAATCGCGCACTTCGCGCGCGGCTGCCTACTTCTAAGCACTCGTAGTGCTGCTCCTCCTCGTCCTCCACTTTTTCGTCCTCAATATGATGCCCCTACTCTGGCTCCCTCGCTCCATCTCCCTCACAACCGCCTTCCTCCTCCTCCTCGCCCCACTGATCATTATCCTTTCTGATCGTTCCTCTCCTCCTCCACCTCCTCCTCCACCGCCTCTTCTTCTTCTCCTCCCCCTCCTCCTCCTCCTCCTCCTCCTCCCCAGACTCCCGACGTCGTGATTTTTTCACGACGTCGACCCCCAGAGGTCTGGACCCTTTCCCCTGGGCCGGTTTTTCATCCCGAGTCGTTTTTTGACGCTCCCGAGGCCCGGGGAGGGCCCCCGGAGGCCGAAAATAGCGAAAAACCCCCCGTCGTGATTTTTTCACGACGCGAGGAGGTCTGGGTCCTCCTCCTCCGCCGTTCAAGTCCTTATACACAGCTCCTCCCTGCCCCGCCTCGAGGCTGGTCGAACGGGCGGGCCAGGCGTCTCGCCTGAGACCTCCTCTCCACGGTACAACAACCTCACGGATGGAGGGCGGGCGGTTCTCAAGATGTTGTTTCGGGGATGGACAGAACCCCCTTTAGTAAAACGTGGTTTAGTGAAAACGACCTGAGGCCCAAACCTGGCGGGCGCAAGCCTGGAAAATGACGGCCGCGGCGCCATCTCGAGAACCGAAAACGGACAATTCACTAATCGACGTGTCACTGTTGGGGGTTCTGTCCGCCCCCGATTGTTCTCGCCTTGGCGCCGCGCACGCTCATCTCGAAAACTCGCAGAGCTCCACGGATTGAGGGCGGGCCGTGTTCAAAATGTGGCTCTCGCCTCAGCGCCACGCACGTCCTGAAAAATGAAGGGCTTCATGGATTGGGGGCCTTTCCTTTTCAAACTGTGGCTCTCGCCTCAGCGCCGCGCACATTCGCACCAAAAGTTTGCAAGGGTTCCACGGATTCCCATGGATCGCGTACCAGGAACGGTGTTTCCGAGCGATTTAGGATTGTCATGGCGCTTCCGTTTGATTCGCGGTGTTGAAGTCCCTGGCATGGTGTTTTGGCACGACTCAAGATCGTCAAGACGCAACAGTCAGGTTGAGTCGTGGCGTTGAAATTCTGAGAATAATTACTGCTTCGGCACGCTTCCGGATCTTCCGACGGTTGTCTCCCGACAGGGCACTTCCCTCAGTGGACATGAGTCCTTGTGGGGGAGGGAGCTTGGAGGAGGGAGGGGTCATTCCAACATCCTTGATGAGTGTTGGCTTTGTACTGGTCCTCCTCCTCCTCCTCCTCCTCCTCCTCCTCCTCCTCCTCCTCCTCCTCCTCCTCCTCCTCCTCCTCCTCCTCTCCTCCTCCTCCTCTCTCCCCCTCCTCCCCCTCCTCCTCCTCCTCCTCCTCCTCCTCCTCCTCCTCCTCCTCCTCCTCCTCCTCCTCCTCCTCCTCCTCCTCCTCCTCCTCGCGCTCCCTCCCGCATGTCCAGCGGGGCTCCGACCCCAGTGGAACAACGTGCCCGACGGCAGGCGGGGCCCGTGCGCGCCGCCCCTCCCGAGCACGGGAGCGGCCGCGCCCCGCGCGAAGCCGCCCTGGCCGGCGCCGACGCGGCCGCCGCCCGAGGAGGAGGAGGAGGAGGAGGAGGAGGAGGAGGAGGAGGAGGAGGAGGAGGAGGAGGAGGAGGAGGAGGAGGAGGAGGAGGAGGAGGAGGAGGAGGAGGAGGAGGAGGAGGAGGAGGAGGAGGAGGAGGAGGAGGAGGAGGAGGAGGAGGAGGGAGGAGGGAGGAGGGAGGAGAGGAGGAGGAGGAGGAGGAGGAGGAGGAGGAGGAGGAGGAGGAGGAGGAGGAGGAGGAGGAGGAGGAGGAGGAGGAGGAGGAGGAGGAGGAGGAGGAGGGAGGGCGGGGCGGGCCACCCTCCGACGCCGCTCCCGACGAGGAGCGCGCAGCCGCCGCCCGCGTCCCCGCCGATGCCGCCGCCGCGTCGGGCGCCTGGCCACCTGGGTCCGCGTCCGGCCCCGGCGAGGGCGCTGACGCTGCCGCCGCGCTCATCCCAGACCTCCTGGCGTCGTGAAAAAATCACGACGGGAGGTTTTTCGGTATCTTCGGCCTCCGGGGTCCCTCCCCGGGCCTCGGGAGCGTCAAAAAACGACTCGGGACGAAGAACCGGTCCCAGGGAAGGGATCCAGACCTTTGGGGGTCGACGTCGCGAAAAAAACACGACGTCGGGGGTCTGGGATCGGGGGGCTTCTGACCCGGGTCGGTCCAGACCCCGGTCAGTCAAGCCTTGCAGAATCCTGCAGGATCCTGCGCCCAAACCCAGGTCAACGCGAAGGACCTCGCGAAGGATCCTGCAGGATGCTGCATAGGATCCTGCACCCAAGCCCGGGCCAACGCGACCCTGGCCCCGCAAGATCCTGCAAGATCCGGCGCTCTGGCGGACCCCCGTTTGCATTGACCCCCGTCCCCAGACCTCCGACGTTGTGATTTTTTCACAACGTCGACCCCCAGAGGTCTGGACCCCTTCCCCGGGACCGGTGTTTCATCCCGAGTCGTTTTTTGACGGTCCCGAGGCCCGGTGAGGACCGGCAGAGGGCGAAACTAGGGAAGAACCTCCCGCCGCGATTTTTTCACGACGCGAGGAGGTCTGGGTCTCCCGAGCCCTGAGCTCACGGTCACGGCAAAGAGCCGGCGTGCCTCGCGGCCGTGGGTCCCCCTTCTGGCCATCGCTCGGACGTCCATTCCCCGTGTTTTTTCCCGGTTTCGTGCGCGGCTTTTTTCCCTAAATGATCAAGGGTGCTCCTCGATGGCCCTCGCCGAAGGAAAAATGCACACGTCCGAGCGATGCCAAGCCCTCCGACGTCTTCGCCCAGCGCGCTGCAGGCGCCGCGCTGGCTGCCGCCGCCTCCGGCCGCTCACGCTCGTGAGGAGCAGCGCGGACTGTGCCAGCACGATGGCAGCATCGACGCCGACGCCCGCAACGACGCCTACACCGTCGTGCCAAATATCTGTCTCCTGTCCACCCACTCCACGGCGGGACCCGGCCACCCCAGAAGGGCCCTGGATATGTGCTGCGCTCTGGGACGATCCGCGTGCCCGTGGTTGCTGTCGTGCCGCCCACGCCCTTGCCATGCTCGGCAGAGGACCCCGCAGGCAGCAGCCTTGCGGAGGCGAGAGAGGACCCCGGGCCCCCAGACCCCCGACGTCGTGATTTTTTCACGACGTCGACACCCAGAGGTCTGGACCCCTTCCCCGGGACCGGTTGTTCATCCCGAGTCGTTTTTTGACGCTCCCGAGGCCCGGGGAGGGCCCCGAGGGGGCGAAAATAGGGAAAAACCTCCCGTCGTGATTTTTTCACGACGCGAGGAGGTCTGGGTCAGAAGCGAGACAGGACCCCCGGAGCGAGAGAGGACCCCGAGTCAGAGGGCGGCGCCCCCTGACCCGCCCAGAGGCTGGCCTCCCCGCGGGCCGAGCCGGGGCCCGGGGAAAACCCCTGCGCGCAGGCAGCGGGCCAGAGGAAGGGGCCTGCTCCTCCTCCTCCTCCTCCTCCTCCTCCTCCTCCTCCTCCTCCTCCTCCTCCCCCTCCTCCTCCGCCCCTTCCTCCAGGCCCTGCGGAGGCAGCGGGCCAGAGGCAGGGGCAGGGCAGCGGAGACTGGGCAGGCGCTGCGGCCGATGTGCCGCTGGGCCTGCTACGGACGCTGCCGGTCACGAGGCTGCGACGCCAGCGCATCGTGGACCCAGACCCCCGACGTCATGAGTCGTTCCATGACGAGGAGGAGGAGGGGGAGGAGGAGGAGGGAGAGGAGAGGGAGGAGGAGGAGGAGGAGGAGGAGGAGGAGGAGGAGGAGGAGGAGGAGGAGGAGGAGGAGGAGGAGGAGGAGGGAGAGCGGACAAGTAGGCGGACCAGGGTCCGTCCGCGAGGCGCACTGCGGTGCGACAGCTCGCTAAACACTATTTGCGGCGGTGCAGCCTTTAGATACGAGGGCGGGCAACAAAAAAACCCTCCCCCGGCGCAGTGCGACAGACGCTACAGACGGCGGACAGACGGTGATGATCTCACCTGTCAGACCGCGTAAAGAAAGAGGCCCCAACAAGAAAGGCGACGTGCTGACACGTGGCTAGGCGGCTTGGCAGACCGCCAGTTGGGCGCTTGGCCGCAAAGCGGCGCGCAGTGACGGGGCACCCCCCGCCCCCACGCCCTGACACCGTGGACGCGGAGCCACGCGTACTCACGGGCAGGCAGAAAGGAGGAGATTAGCGCGGGGCACCAGGTGGAGCGCCGCGGAACGATGACAGCATAGCTTGGATGGTGAGTGACGGCACGGCACCATCGGGCGAGGGCGTAAGCAGCTCGGCGAAGGCTCGCCCGGCGCTGTGGAGGCGCTGGAGTAGAGGGCCTTGGCGAGCTTGGGCGGCGGCGAGGTCCGCGGCTAGAGCAACACACCTCTGCTGGAGAGCGGCCATAGCCTGGGACAGCTCGGTTTCGCGATCGGTGAGGGGTGGCTGCTCAGTGCCAGCGGCCGCGGGCCGCGTGACAGGGGCGAGGTCCTCGGCACGCCTATCCAGATGGTGGACAAGCGTAGTACGGCACCCTGTATGCTGTCGTCCGTAACCCTTAGAAGGTGGCTGGCGGGGAACGCGCGGCCCCAGGGCTGGAGCCGCTAGGGCAACGCCCCGAGAGGTCGGGAGAGCCGCATCCTCCCGCTCAGCCACGATGGAAGCGTGAACGGGGTGCGAGGAGCTGTCAGGTTCAGTGCCCTGCGGGGGGGCTGAAGCCGCCCCCGCGGGCTGCCGCTGGTGGGGGGGCGGAGTGGTTTGCGCGGTGGGACCAATCAAGATGCCGTGCGAGGGCTCTGAGGTCAGCCGTGTAGTAGGGTGGCGTCTCGGTAGGGCGGCATGGTCGGCAGCCTGGGGTGTCGGCGGTGCGTCGTCTATGCCACTCAGTCCGCGGGGGTCACCCAGGTCGTCGTCGGCGTCTTGGCGGAGACCGATAACATCATATGGGGGCGATGTCGCTCTCGGAGACGGAGTCGCGGTAGGCGTCGAGAGGTTGCCCGACGGGGCAGGGTTGTCGCTGGCTGGGCCGTCATCCAAAACGTCTGATCCCCCACCGCAGCTGAACGGGTCGTCCTCCTGTTCGTCAGCGTCTTGGAGGTGAGCGGCGTTGTCATGTGGGTGCGATGCCGCTCTTGGTGGCTGAGTCGAGGGCGACGTGCGGATGCCCGACGGGGCAAGGTTGGCGCTGGCTGGCCCGTCGCCTAAGAAGTCCAGTCCCCCGCCGAAGCCGAACGGGTCGTCCTCCTGTTCGTCGAATATCGCCCGTTGGGCCTCGGCCCAGAGCTCGTCCAGGTTCTGTGGGATGTCTGGTCCAGCCGCGAGTGGTGCCTGGTCCGACAGCAGGGGGTTTGGTTCCATTTTGTTGAGTTCCGCAGCTGTAAACCCAGCCCTGCGGTGTGGGAGCGGGAGTGTGCGGTGTCTACGCTCGTAGATGGCGACAGCGACCCCATGAAGCACGGTCGCTTGGCGATGTCGTGTTTTGGCAGCTTCGACAATGTCGTCTGGAAGGTTGTGAGTGCGTGCCGCCGTTGTGGCGAGGGCGTCAGCCTGACGATTGAACTCCTCCGCAATGGGCCCGATGAGCCCGAGGTCGATGCCCATGTCTCCCAGGTGGCTTGCGATTTTCTCGACGCGGAACATGTTGGGCTTGGCCATAACGCATCGGTGGATCTTTTCCCAGAGCTCCACGTGCGTGCCCTGCGGTGCTGAGTGTCCGTCGATGATACTTTGAAACCCATCGACCACCGCCTGGTTGTCCACGAAAACGTGTACGGGCCGTTCAGCACATGCCGTGAGGTGGACAATGGCGAGGGTCTCCGCAAGCTGTGCGTTCTGCGTAATGCCGTGAACGCGTGCACTGTAGTTCATGCGGTGGTCGATGCCGTAGTAGACGCCGTAGCCCGCTCGTGCTAGCAATGGGATGGCTTGGTTGGTGCATGCACCGTCCGTGGCAGCGTAGACCCATGTCCAACCAGTGTCGTGGTCAAGGTAGGTGGTGTAGGAGTCCTGGGCTGAAGCCGCAGGATCTCCCTCAGGTGGGGGCCGCGGCATGGGCTGAGGTAGCGGGTCCCTCGCGAGGTCGGCCTGCAGGTCGAGGAGGGCTGGGTCTTCATCGAAGAGCCCGCAGTGTCTTGTGTGCGGCGGAAGACGGGCCCACTGCTCGTCACTGATGAGGGTGGTGAGAGGGAGTCTTTCTCGGGCCCAGCACTTGCAGTCGCGGACAGTGTGCTCCTGAGTTTCCTCTTCCTCGTCGCAGTATCGGCAGATGGGGCTGGGGTCAGCTGACGTGTTTGATCGGGATCGTCGCTGTTGGGTGTGGTCCCCGCCCGACAGGTAGTTCAGGAGGAGCGCCAGCTGCCAGGCAGTGCATTTGGCTGCTCCTTTCGTTCGGGCGAGCCACGTGCTGGCGAAGAGGTCGAGGCCCTGTCTGACAGAGGCAAGGTATCCAAGGTCGTGACGCCGTGGCTTGATCCTCCTCAGAAAGGCTCTGCGTTGTGAGGCCCGCAGCATGTGAAGGAAGGCGTTTTGGGGTAAGTTCAGCCAGCTGATCTGGCAGCCCCAGTCGTCGTACATGATGCCAAATGTGGGCCAGGTCCAACGGAGCTGCTGGAGCGACTGGACGAGTCGTCCGACAGGTCCTCCACCGAACAGGGTCTGGACGTGGTGTTGGAGATCCCTGACGAGACCGCAGAGTGTAACGTCGCGGTTAGCCTGTCGCCGCAGGCACAGGAAAGCTTCACGCTGCGTGATTGCGTCAATCTCCAGGGCGTGTCCTGGGACGCACACGGCCATGAGAGTCCAAAACTCAACCCACTTGTTCCCCTTGGGGCGGATAGCCGCCTTGAGGGCGTGGTTGTAGGCAGTTTTGGCGGGGCCTGATGGGGCTTGAATGTCGGTGCCCGTGGTACAGACGCTGGCAGCAAGGGACCGGGCGTGCCGCGCCTTGATAAGCATCGGCGATGGGAGCTTGCCAATGCGCGGCAGGCGACTAGTCGCCCTCCGAACACGGGCGTCAGCGGTGGCCGTGAGGTTAAGCGCGGCTGGAGCCGGCGCTGCCTCGGCGTTGATGTAACTCCCGACGAGCTTGAAGGAGTCGACCACGCGTAAGGGCCGTTCCGCCAGAGTGAGCTGGGTAACGGCGGCGTGAAGCTCGTCGGTGAGGGCCCACCCCGCCACTTTGCCAGGGTGAATGCGTTGACCTGAGAATCGATCAAACTTGGCGGTTTCGTCAAGAGATTTCTGCAACTCAGACGCGGTGTGGGTAGTGGAGTTGCTGTCGTCAACAAAGGTAGTGCTGAGTGATCGCGGAACGTATCGATGCTGTCTCTTTGTCCACACACACATGAGCAGCTTGATGTCGTCCAGGGACCATGAGCTTCCCTGGAGGTGACCGTTGGTCCTGACCAATTCCTTAGAGTACGCTCCGTTCATGCGGATGTAGCGTTTGTGGCGACTGTAGAAGTTTCTGCGGACAGTTACGATGTCTTGGGGGCACCCCGCGTGGAGCGCAAGGTTAAGGCAGATGTCCGTGATGAGGTAGTCGAAACACTTCTGTCGGTCAAGGGCAGCCCCAGATAAGGGCAGGAGTAAAGCCCTGGCGTGCTCGATGCGCAGGGCGAGAGAGGTGCTGACGTCCCCAATGGTAGCTTTGGGAACAGCGCCAAAACTCGTGGCGTGGGTCCATCCTTTCCGCCAGTCCGTGAGGCTGCGGTAAGCTGGCGCTTCCCACGCATACATCCAAACGGAAAGCACCGAGAGAAGTCGTTGGTCCGTTGGGAGTTCGCCTCGGCCTTTTCGGAGGCACGGGTTTGGCACATGAAGGAGGGGTTCTGGGATGGTGCCAGTGCGTTGCATAGCGCGTAAGACGCTGGCGAAGAGGCGAAGGATGTCGTCGGGTAACTCCTTAGCCTCCTTAGTTGTCCAGCCGTCAAGTCCCCCCGCACGGCACGGTGAACGGGTGCGAATAAAGTGGATGAGTTGGTCGTCGGTGAGGTGGAAAGGGGTCGCTGGTGATGGCGTAGGCAGCTCTTGTCGGTACTCGTCGTAGAAGTCAGCCCACGTCGGCATGGCTTCGGCGTCATGCCCCGCACGGGCGCGGTACCTGCCCAAGATGGGCTCCCAGGTGTCGACCATGAGCTTAAGCATGTCTTTGGTGTTAGCAACAATGGCGTTGGCAGGGAGAATGTCGGGGACCTGTGCAGGTGGTGGTTCACAAGTGTGGTCTTCGTCGTTGTCCGTGTCGGGCGAACTACCGTCGCTGGGGCTGAAGCCGCCAGCTTCGGTGTCGGCGTCACGATCGTCCGCTAGCTTTTCAGGTTTGAAGGCGTTGGTGTCGCAGTGAAGTTGCGTATCGGGGAGTGGTAGGCGTGCGGAGATACGCCGTGGGCGAGCTGTCAGCAGCCCGCGCGTATATGGCCGCCTTTCGCCCGCTTGGCTCGCGGACGCCGTCAGCCCATATCTTGATGCGTTCAGCTTTGGCACGGTTTGCACGTCGCGCCAGCTCTGAGTCGAGGTTTTGGATCAGACAGTCAAGATGCTCTCCGTGAGGTGCTGGCTCGTCGGGGGTCCAGGCCTCGGGAAAGGCTAGGAGAACCGTGGGGCGCAGCTTGTGACAAAGGAGGCGGGCCGCGGTCCACGTGCAGTCGATGCGATGCGCCAGGTACGGCGGGATGGCACGGCAGTCTAAATGGTGGTGCTGTCCGATGAAGCGAAGCTCACAAAGTTGCCGATGGAGCTTGCGCAGGCGGTTTATGTGTATCGTGGATGCACCGTAGGTGGGAAAAGCGCGGGGGACAACGGGTCGCTCCACGAACGTGGGCGTGCGCCCGTGCATGGTGGGGGGCTTCTTTTTTGGGTGGTCTGGCGGTGGAGGTGGCAGGTCGCGCAGACGGGTGAGATGGTACTCATGGCTGGCCTCGTTAGCCAGGGCGAACATGCGTTCCACATCGTCGCGTGTGTCGGCCTGCTCCATGCGGTCCTGGCATCGCCCAGCGATGAGGGTCCCTAAAGCCTGCAGTTCGTGGCCCTCGTGAGCTCCATCGTTAGGGGGGTAGGGCGTGGGGGCAAGAAGGCGTCGGGCCGTGTGGTCGAGGCGACTGAGGTCGAGCGTGACCTGCAGGCCAACATGGGACTTCGCTGGCAAGTCGCGCAGATAGCAGAAGTCGGTGACAAGGGATCGCGCCGCTTGGTTGGCGATGATATAATCGATGCGCGAAGTGCGGGGGCACTTGGTGACGCGGTCCCAGTCAGGGATATTGCCGTAAGTGTGCATGGTGTGGTCTGGTGTGCCCTCAGCGACGTTAAACCATCCGTGCTGCATCATGTGCAGCAGGTGTGGATTGTCGTCGATGTTCGTGTTGGCGTCCATGCAGATGAAATACGGGGCTGAGCCGACCCTTGCGGCGGCGCAGTCAGCGAGCCGAAACAGGTCTGTGCTGTCTCCTCCAGCTACCCCGTAGAGGCTCGCTATGTAGATCCCAGCGGGCCCGTGGTTGTTTCGTCGCCGCCTGCGGCGGTGCTGAGTGCAGAGCGGGAGAAAGGCCTCGTGCCATCTTTTCTTGGCCTTGAGGGCGACGATACAGGGCGCAGTGTCGTCGACAGTGGAGTCGACAATGGCATCCTTAGAGAGGATGGCGACCCCTCCCGAGGCACCAGTGTTGCCCACGACGGTGTGGTCTGTGCCGCCGTGGGCAGCTCTGCGCTGGGCTCGCGCCAGATCCAGGTCAGGTCCCAGACTGGCGTGGTATCCCCCGTGGTGTGGATTGGCGGCGCTGGTAGCGATGGCTTGTCTGGTCGGCTTGGCATGTCGGGTCTCCTGCAGTGCTATGACTGCGGCGTTGTGGTCGACACCAAGAGCGGTGATGGTTGGCCAGTTCGCTGGGAGACTGGTGATGTTTAGGCTGACGAGGTGTATGGAGCGACCTGGCCCGTCTCCATCGGTGGAGCTGGGGTTTGCACGCCCCGCACGGTGTAGGTCAGCCTGACCCTCCCCCAGGTAGAAGGCTTGGCCACAGTAGGAGCTCATGGCGTTCCTATGGATTGGCTTGACCGGGGCTGAAGCCGCCGTCAGGCCAGAAGTATAGGCGAGACATGGTCGGCACTGCGCCAGGGGGGGTTCATAAACATTAGTAAAACTGCCTCGAAAAATCCTCCTCACTCCTGTACCATAGGGGACGAGGGGAGGGGAGGTGAGACGGCAGCAGAGGGAGAGGGAGGCGACTCCTCGATCCGTCCTGCCAAACACAAAAGCAACAGCGAACCAGCGGCGGCGGCTCGGCGCGGCAGCGGCACAACGCACGCGCATATACTGCGCACGCGACACCGCTGGTCCGTCCTGCGGCGGCGCGCCCGCCCCGTCAGTACCGTGATGAGCAGCATCTGGTGGAACAGCTCGAGCAGCGCGGTCGGTGGCCTGGCGCTGGGCCTCGACCATGCCCGCTGCCGTGAGGCCCGCGTTGCGGACAGGGCTGACTCCACGCGGGGCCACCGCTGCCGCGGCAGCGGCTGAGGTGGCGGGGGCTCCGCCCCGACTCTGAGGTGAGAGCGGTGAGCCGCCGCCGAAACCCGCCGCAAGGTCCTTGACGCGGTACTTGTTCTTGAACGGGTCGAAGGTCGGCGCCTCGTCGATGGGGGCGACCACGCGGGTGGGCAGCGGCAGCTCGTGGTCCGTGGACGGCGTCGGCTCGAGGTCGACCTGGCCAGGTTCGATGGCGCTGGCACCGAAGCGTGGCACCACTTCGGGGGCTCGGCCATCAGCCTGAGTCTCGCGAGGCGGCGAGCTCGTGGAGCTCCCAGGGGCCTTGCGTGAGCTGTGGCGGCTGCAGGACCTGCTGCGCTGGACGCGCCCGCCCGTGTGGCGGTCGCGTGGCGAGGTCGCTTGGGCGTTAGCGCGCTCGGAGTCCGCCCTGCTCGGGGAGCGGATCGGCGCCGCGCAGGGTGATGGGCTGGGCTGGCGGGAGCCGCTTGGGCCGCCCTCCGCCGTGGCTGTGGCCTGGTCAGGGTCGACAGCGTCGGGGCGGGGGCTGACGTGGTGGGCGCTTCCCTCGCTGTGCCGCGGGGAGGCGCTGTGATGCGCCTGGGTGTACGTGAGGACGAGCGGGACAAGCGGCTGCCTCTCCCGCTCAGGTGGGGCAGGTTTTGCCTGGGCAGGGCGCAGCGCTGCAGCCACGTTTGGCGGGGGCGTGTGCTGGCGCGGTTGCCAAGCACGCACGTTCGCATCACGCCATCCTTCAGGGCGCCCTGTCCTGCCACGGTTTGTTGCAGCCCCCTGGGCTGAAGCCGCAGGGGTTACCACTGCGGGCTGGTTGCTGGGGGTGCCGTCATGGCGGCCTGGGTAATGGCCCCAGGCGCGCGTGGACCCTGGCACGGGCGAAGTGGCCCGTGGGGGGGCCTGCGCGAGTGCACGCGGGTAGCCGATGACCGCTGGGTGCACCCTGGCATGAGGGGCATGGCCGTAGCTGGAGGCGGCTGCCCCAGCCGCCGCGGGCCTGGCGCCAATGGGGCCACGGTGATAGGCGGCGGCCCCGCCGTAGGCCGTGCTGCCGCCTGTCGGGACGCGCGCGGGGGAGCGGTAGCGTGGCGTGCTCGGCTGTCCTGCGTCGCGTTGGTCGCGCTGCTGCATGCGCTGCTGGTGCTGTTGGTATCGCTGCTGGTCGGCTCTCGAGAGGGGGCGGGTGTCGGGGAGGATGGTGGGCACGTCAGGCCGCTGCCAGCCCCGATAGACGTGCTCGAAAGCGTGATCTGGGTAGGTCTCCCCTACGGGTATCGCCGCACATGCTCCGTGTAGTCGATGTTCTGCGGCTCCGAGATCGCCGTGATGTTTACAGCTCGCTGGTGCGCTGGTCCATAGAGACAGAAACTACCACGGTTGCTGCGGTCGTGGTTTAGCTCGGCTTCGGTCGTGGCACGGCTCACCATGGCGTCGCAGAGTCGCATGTCATAGTCGAGAGCTTGAGGCCCAGGGCCACCCTCGGCGTCCCAGTACAGTACCACATCTCGCCAGCGGGTGCGGGTAGTGTGGATGCGCTCGGCGATCGACTCGCAGACGGTCCTGACCGTGACACGGTCCCTGTACATGTTGGTGATGGCTAGGGAGTAGGGTCGGCGGACCGTCTTGTTGAAGGTGAATTCCTCCTTGAGGGCCTGGTGGGGGCCGAAGAGCACGTAGCCTTCCCTCCAGAGAGGTTGGTCGGGGGACGGTTCTTCGGGCATCCCCGTTCCTGTGAACCCAGGTGGCCGCGTCGTGCCGTCAGGCAGTCCCTGCCTGGGGACGCGCCGCGGCCTCGGTGGAAAGTACCATTGACCCTGGTACCCTGCTTGGACTGGTTGTGGAGGCCCCCACCCGGGGCCTGAAGGCGCTCGGGGGGGTTCCTTGAGGTCGTGGTGGGCTGGCGCGTTGCCGTATTGGCGGGCAAGGATGTGCGGCGGCATCCCTGTGGCGCGGACGTCGAGCAGGCTGTGTGGACTGGGCGGGTGGGGGCACCTGCTGGACAGGCAGCATGTGTCGGAGTCCCTGTTGTCGGTGCTGTAAGCACACGTCCAACTGTTGCAAGAGTAGTCCGTGGACCAGTCCATAAGTGCACGCAGTCCGCTGCGGGCACAGTCTGGGCACGTTGGTTGGCCCGAGGTGCCGAGCTGTGTGTTGCGGCGAGCCGCACAATACTGACAACATTGGAATCGGCACTGTAGGCAAGACCAGCGTCCTGGTAGGGGCGGGAGCGCATGCTCGTTTGTGCCTGGGTCGTCTGGGTGAGGTCGGGGGCGATCCCACAAGGGCCAGACGTCGGCAAACCAGGATTGGCCAGTAGTGCGGACAACCTCGGCGGGGAGGCGAGCGTCCTCGGCATGGCGCTCGATCCACTGGGGCCCCATGTCCGCTGGTACCATGACCGTGCGCCAGGTGTCGTCCGCTCTGACGTGGACATGGGTCGGTACCCAGAGCTTGGTAGTGGTCTCGCCGTGGTCGTGGTGGAGGATGACCCAGCCGTCCCGCCCCGCCACCTCGGGGTCGATGACGCGATGGCCCATGACGGTCGTCCCCCACGGTAAGTAGGCACCGTCGTGGTGATCACCAGGGTCAAGCCAGACCTCGATGCCAGGGGCATTGACACGGGCCCGCACATCGCGGACGTGGTAGGCGAGGACGTGGTAGGCAGTCGGCTCCACTTCCGTCTCGATGTGCTCCCACGTCTCGATGTCACTGTTGTCCGAGGTGGAGTTTCCGCCACTCTGCCGTGACGAACGGGAGGCGGATCGCCGTGGGCGGGCTTGACCTCGGGCGAGGGCGGCGGCCGCGCTGATGAGGGAAGGCGTACGGCGGTCGTCAGCTCCTGATGTCGTCGATGAGCGGTCTGGACTGTGCGCCAGGGCTGCGCCTGACTTGTAAGTGCGCGGTGGGCCAGACGCGGCCCCAGGGCTGGAGCCGCTGGGGCGCGACTCGCGTGCGTCAGGATGCCCCCGCACGGGGACGGCTTGCAAGCCAGTGTACACCAGGTCGATGAGTGGTTTCGGGTCCAGCTGGAGCTTGCGAAGCGAGACGCGTGGGCGGGGCTGGTTAGGGTCGCCCCTGGTGGCTGCTTCAGTGTCGTAGTGCTGTTTGGCCCATACTCGCGCTGCCTCTGGCGAGTATAGTGCCTGCGGCGGTGGCCACGCTGCCGCGATGTCTGGCCTGCGCCTGGTGCTAGCTTCCTGGTCGTTAGCTTCTGCCGCCTCACGGAGATCTGGGTGATCGTAACCAGCGATGTGGAGGGCGTGCGCACAGTCGCCCATGCCATAGGCGTGTGGCAAGGCGCGGCACCTGGAGGCAGCTTCTGTGGGGGCGCACCAGTCCATGCGGATGAGGAGGCTCAGGACCCGAGGGTAAATGAGACGCGCTCCGTGGGCCTCCCCTTTCACGAAGTTGTGCCTGTTCTCACCGCGCGGTGGTTGGGTGGCCTCGCACATCCAGAGTGCGATGGGCCCCCACGCGAGGGTGTCGTCTTCGAGGCTGTAGGGCGGGCGGGGCGGCATTGCGTACCACGCGGCCAGCGAAGGGTGCACACTCACGTACGTGCGGTCAACGTTGGTGCCAGTTCGACCCTTCGTTTCACGGCGGGGGCCTGGCAAGAGGTGCCCTCCGCTGGCAGCGAGACGGGCCGCAAGGTCGCCGCGGGTCCCATGCCAGAAGGCGGTGGGCGCGTCGGTGGTGGGTTGGCGGAGGTCCCACGTGAGGTAGGGGAAAATCGTCTCGCCTGAGTTCCCGCCCGAGTCTTCCAGCACCCAAGTGAGGCGGTTCGGGGGCCTCTGCATAATGTCAGTCCACGGCCCCAGCGCTTGGAGTGTTAGATCATGGGTGAATCGGGGGTGGTCGTGGAGTCGCAGAGCGTCTTTGATGTCCTCTGTAGACACGCCACTGTTACCAAGCGCGAAGCCGTTTTGGTACAGGGTGTTGAGGATGCTCGTCGGCGGCACGGGGACCGCTGGGTCTCGCTGGATAGTGTTGCGTAAGTTGCGCGTCGGTGGCTTGAGGGCTGTGTAGGGCATACCAGGGCCTGAAGGCGCCTGGGGCCTGGCGGGTGATGCATAGCGCGCTCGCCGTCGTGGTGGTTGGGTGTCCGTGTCGGGAGAGGAACCACGAGCATCAATGTGTCGGAAGATGGACCACGGGCTAGCGTGAATGCACTCACGTGTTTCCCTTGCCTCGGTGTCGCTGCCGTGAGCTGTGGCATCTTCATTAGTCGGTAGGTTACCGTAGGCCGCGCCACTCTTGGAGCCGTCTCGCGGAGACGGGCTGGTCGATCGTGGTGTGACAGACGAGGCTCGCGATACGGCGGCAGTGACTTCGACGATGGCGGCGGTGGTGGCGGTGGTGACATCAGCGACTGCGGCGGCAACTACTGCGGCGTAGTGTTCCTGTAGCAGCGGATGTCGGAGTGAGTGCACGTGCTGGTCCTCGTGTTCGTCGGCAAGCGTGCGCGGCATTGTGTATGTGGCCTCATCACGCGGCCTCCTGCTCGGTCGGCAACAGCGGAGGCACCACTGGGCCGTGGATGAATCCAGGGCCCGCGCACAGATGCGGGCTCCCACGTGTCCGACGGCTCCTTGAGCGAGGAGTTTGGCGCCAACGAGTAGCAGACCGCACACAACTCCGCCAGTGGCAATAGCCCCGAGTTTGCTGCTGGCCCATTTCAGGACACCCCCGAGGCCGACCCCGACTGCGCTGGCTCCGCCCGAGACGATATCTCTGAGTTTGACGCTGGTCCACCTGAGAGTAGCCCACAATGCGGACGTGACGTTGTCTGCCGTTTTGCGTCGGGATGTAGTGGGCACAGATGGGCCTGGTGCCGCCGCTTGACGTCGTCGTCGTTGTCGGTAGCTGGGGTCTCGGCTCGGTGTCGGCAAGTACCCATCGATCTGGTCCTTGTACGGCATTGCTATCACGATGGCGTACGTGGCCACAAAGAGGCAGATGAGGCAGCCACAGTGTCGTGATGCCGCTGCGCTGTGTTGGGCCTCGTGGGAACCGCTGGCATCTGGGTACACGTCGTCGATAGGGTCGTTGTCGATGTCGGGCTGCCAGTGGTCAGTGACGCTGGGATTGGAGTCGGTCACGTTAACACGGCAGACAAGGGTGCGAGGCGTGGTGCTGCCACCTGCGGTCTGGGGATGTCCAGGTCCAGCCAGTGCTGCAGCGGGGCTGAAGCCGCCACTGCGCGGGCTGGCATGAGCTGGCGACGCAGTGGCATGGCTTGTCGCGTCGGCGGCAGTGGCGCCTTCAGCGTCATTGAGCTGTGCGCTGAGGTCGGCCTGGGCCGAGTTGTTGGGCGGACTGCTGTGCGACGGGGTGTGCCCTAAGTAGGGTGCGCTGTCACGGTCACGCTGGGTCGTGTCGCCTGGTGGTGTCGTGCCGTCACGATCCTGGGTTTCCATGTCGTCCTGGCTATCGTCCACATGGACCGAGCCCAGGGATATGTTGCTGATATCGTCCGACGCGTGGAACGAGTCCAGGGGTGTGTTGCTGATGTCGCTGGCCGCGATGTGCTGGAGCAGCCATGATACGGGGTCGTCTGCGGCCTGATCACCCGTGGCGTGCTGGGCGAGGCCAGCTGGCGGTGGTGGGTTAAGCGGTTCCATCTGTGCCGCGGCGAGCTCCGCCTCGACCAGCGGCTGCATGTCCGTCGGGTGGTGCAGGATCGCATCTGCGAGGTACGCCATGGCGTCTTGGTCGGGTGGAGGAAGGCCTCTTGGTAGTAAGGCGTGGGCCCGTGAGAGGTACGGCGGCAAAGGTGCCGTGAAAGCCTCAGGGCCGACAAGCTGGGCACGAGCACCCTGGTATTCCAGAAGGAGGCCAAAGTAGCGGGTGGAATGCTCGCGGCTGCCCTGGATACGAGTGAGGTTGCGGTTTGTGCGCTGTCTGTCGGGGCCCGCTCTATACCAGATGTCCTCGCAGATGTCGAACGCGGTGAGCTGGCGCAGGGCGTCGGTTGTCTCCTCAGAGTCCTCCTGGAAAAGGTGATCATACTGTGGCAGATGAAGCGTCGCCAGGATGTACGGGACGCAGTCCTCGAGCCATGCCCAGAACACGTCCTGGTGATCCTCACCTGGTGCCCACGCCGCAGCGCACGGTATGAGCCGGGCGCGGGTCATCATCAGGTGCCAGAAAGCGGGGTCCTCCTCGGGTTCGCCCCTAGCGCACAGGGGGTTAGTGAAACCCGTGGGGCTATAGCGGGGCACGACAGCGGGGCTGAAGCCGCCACTGCGTGCCTGTCCTGTAACAACGTCCCCGTCAAGGATCTGCTGCACAACGGTCGAGGCCACGCTGGGGGTGGACTGTGAAGCATGTGTCGTAGTTGACGAGGGCGCGGATGCGCTTGCGATGGCGCCGAGCGATCCTTTGCCGCACGGACCCGCGGCGGCGGTGCTGTTCACGATCGGGTCCAAAATGGTGCAGTGATCATGCTTGTTGATGCTGTCATCGTTGAGGTAGAAGAAAGTCCCACGTTCAGCGTGTCGCAGGAAAACCTCTCCTCCGTGCTGGGGCGCACCGCCTGAAGACGGGTGTGCTCCAGCGAGCGAGGGGAGGGCCAGGCTGCAGGCAAGGCGCCACATGATGGCGAGGCCTGGCGGGCGGCGCGAGCGATGAGCCAAAAGCTGCATGTCAGCACGCATCCTCAGATACCCCTGCATGCTCATGTACATTGCAACAATCACGCCCCCTGCAAGATGACGGGTGTCCCTACACCAGATAGCTTGCGCGTGCTGCTGCCAAAACAGACATGAGATGACAAGAAAGAGATACGACGCGAAGAGGGAAGAGATGCCTCTGAAGGCGCTTCCTCGGAGGGCTGAGGCAGGCTCTCTGAGGCACCTTCAATAGGGTTCCTGGGTGGCCCGACCCTTGTCTTTGCCTTTGTCAGCCCCTGGGGGCCCCGTCCCTGGGGTGACCTGGCCTGGCTGGTCGATCCACCCGCAGACAGCCACGGGATCGGCAACTGATGCAGCTTCCTCCTTCTTAGTTTCCAGAGTGGCCACTTGTGGCAGGTGGATGGTGCCCCCCGTGAGGTGCCCGAGGAGGGCCTGGATGTCGCCGCGCAGTGCAGCGGCTTCGACGGTTGCCGTCTGTTGCTGGGTGACGACGGTGGCAAGCCCCCGTTCCAAACCTGAGACGTGCTCCGTGAGTGTGGCCTGGGAGGAGAGAACGCCCGCAAGCTGAACCTGCATGTTATTCACCGTGTTGGCTAGCAGCTCGTGCTGTTGTTCCATGTGTTGGATGCGGGTCGTGGCGGCATCCGGCAGTTTAGAGGCCGATGCGAAGCGTTCGCCGAAGGTGTTGAGTTCGTGGGAAGCCACGCTGTATTCATCACCTGATGAGAGGATCTCGACGTCGTCAGCGTCGCCTGGTACTTCAGCGGCTGTGGCAACGTCCCCTTCGGTGTGGCCCCCACCTTCAGCCGCCGCCGTGCCAAGCCGCGGGTCATGACCACCTGATCCTGGGCCGGCCGTCTGCTCGGCGGCTCCGTCCGTGCCGTGCGGGGGCGCAGAGGAGCTGCGGCCTGGGGCGCCGTGTGATCTTGCGTGCGGCGTGGCGTCGCGTTTCCCGCTGGAGGATCGGTGGCGCTTGGCTAAAGGTTCCTCCTTGGGGATCAGGAGCGGTGCGACGCCCTTGCCTTTGGGCGTGGCAGTCATGAGGTCGTGGAGGTAGGGGCTCTGGGCCGCTTTGGTGAGGAGTGTGCCAGTGGCGGGGCTGAAGCCGCCACCACGGACTGGCGGCGTCACAGGCTCTGTGATGGTGGTAGGCGTGACGATGGTAACGTTGTCCCGCTTCGGCGTCACCTCAGCCAGTGGGGCCTCTGTGATGCTCCACGGGATGGGGCGCCCTGCGACCTGTACCGTATATGTGAGTGGGGGACGATGGGCGCGCACTAAGGCAAACTGAGCCGCGGTGGCTGGGTCCCAGGCGGTGTGGTAGACCTCGCAGTCCCATTTAACGGACGGGCCCGTGAGAGTCTTAGCGAGCTGGGTCAGCGTGGCGTGGCGTGCCGCAATGCCAGTGATGCGGTAGCGCGTCTTGGCGAGGGTGGCCTCGCAGCCGCGGATACTGACGGCAGCAGCCTTGGCGGCGTCTGACCCTCGTGAAACACGGATCCCCAATAAGCCTGACTTGCCGTGCCTGACGACACCCAGGGCCTTGAAATCCACCGACTTCTGGAACGCATCTGCCATCGTGATGGGCTGGTCCTCAGGGAACCACACTGTCTGATATTTGTCAGCAGTGGGCTCGTCTGCACCTACGTTGCTGAGGTCGTAGGTGGCACCGAGTTGCCCTGAACCCGCCAAGACCTTGTCGACCGCTTGAAGACTGACGCCGAAGGTGGCAGCCAGGGACCTCTTTCCGACGCCCGATCCAAACCTGCCTAGGCTTTTGCAGGGTTCGAGGATGGTGACGGCTTTAAAGTTGCCGTGGAAGAGGGCCTTGAAGGTGTCCTGGAGCTGACTATCGAGCTCCTGGCGGCGAGCGTCTTTCTTGGACTCCCTGTGCTTTTGGTTTTGGCGCGCCTTGTCCTGTGGAGCGGAGTCCCCTCGGAAAGGACCCTTGGCGCGTGGACCACCGTTCACGGGGGCACCTCCCGAGAACTGGTCCTCGAAGGCCTGATGCATGGAGGGGACTGCGGCAATGGCCTCGGTTTCATGTATGGTCGCCCGAATCCAGCATACGTGGTCGGCAGGGTCGACGGTGGCGACGGCTACTTTTTCCGTGCAGGCGACTTCCTTGGTGCCCAGCTGGTACACGGTCACGGGGACGTGCGTGTGGACCACCTTGGGCGTCTTGGGGTGACGCTTCAGCACGGGGACGGCGAGCTCGGTACCGACGTAGTTGTCCTTTTTTGGGCCCATGACAGCGATCGCGAGCTGACCCGTGGCACGCTTACCCTGCTCGAGGTGGTGTTGCAGCAGCCGTTCACCGCTCTCGTAGTCGTGGAGGCTGATACTGGGCTTGTACGTCTTGCCGTCGTCAGGAGATGTGGGTTCTGCGAGGACAGGGACCTTCCAGAAGGCCGGGTCCAAGGCGATGAATTGGGCGTCCGCAGCCTGAAGACGTGCGGACCCAGCTGGTGGGTGTGATGTGTCACCGCCACTGCGCTTAGGCTTGCTGCGTTGGTGGTGATCGAGCGTGTAGCTGATCTGGTTGGCGGCGCACATGCGGATCAAGGCACTGCCGAGCTTCTTCGTGTTGGTCTTGTGCATGTCGTACGTTGCCTGGAGCTCATCCGCGCTCAGCTCGGCAAGCCCGTTGTATGCGGCCGTGGGGCGGTCAGACCCCGTTTGCTTGAAAGCTGCGATGCAGTCCTGCTTGCGTTGGAGGAGAGACCCTTCAGCAGCAGGACGTGAGCTCGGGGGCTGCTTGGAAGAGCGACGGCGCTCCGGCTTACTGGGGGCCATTGCTGCGGGCGCTCTGGTGGGGAGAGGTGACGCGAATCAGTAGGGTCCTGCTGGGACCCCTCCGGTCTCGCGAGGCCTGGGAGTCTGACTCCGAGGCGGGGCGCTTCGCGTCGCGGCTGCGGTCTGAGTGCTGGGCACTCTCGAGCCGAGACTGAGGAGGAGGAGGGAGAGGAGGAGGGGGAGGAGGCCTCCAAAAGGTCTCGACCCGCTCCCCGGGACCACTGTCTCATCCTGAATCGATTTCTGGCGGTGCCGAGGCCTGGTAAAGGCTCCACTCGCTCACCCAACTCAGGCCATACATCCTGCAAGGCGCGTCTGCACGACAATCGCTTGGCCGTCTATGTCGCCGAAAGAACACACGCGCCCATCAATGCATTCAGCTGCCCAGGAGGAAGGGGCGGAGGAGGAGGAGGAGGAGGAGGACGAGGACGAGGAGGGGAGACAAATAACAAATTCACAGAACGCTGAGAAACTGCGTGTTTGGATTGATCATCATACCAAACATGCGAATGCTTAACTCAGGAAACGCCGGTGCGCCAGCGGCGTCTTCGACGACCACCCCGTTACGGCAGAACATCCGGACTGGAGGAATTTACGTTTTTGTATCGAAATCAAAAAAACTCCGGAAAATTCTGGAACCGAGTCGAGCCAGCCGAACCAAACCGGGCTGAACCGAACCGGCGCGACCCGGCTCTTTTCCCAACACGAACCCCGAACCGAACTGAAGTGGTCGTTTTTTGCAACTCGAACCGAACCGAACCGAACTGGGTTCGATTTTCAACCGAACCCGACCGAACAGGACTGAACCAGAGCGCGGCTAAGCAAACCGAGTGAATCGGAAACTAACCCCGAAGGCCCCGTCCGTGCGTTTTCGCTCAAATGTCAGGCCCCGTGGACAGCACAGGTCGGTCCGGCTCGAAGAATGCCGCATAGAAATGGGATCTGGGGACCGAAGAAGACGAAATTGCCCGAACCGGACCGAACAAGAAACAAACACATGGCGAAGCGGGCCGAACCGAACCGGAGGAGTTCCGAGACCGAGCCAAATCGAACAGAACCACATGGGGCCCGACACCGAACCGAAGCGGACCGAAACGGAGGCACTTCGAACCAGAACTTTTCTGGAAATGCTGCCCACTAAAACCGTTCGATCCCAGAGTGCCACCCTGAGATATGGCCTGTCCAGCTCAATATGATCAACGACCCCTCGCGCCCTGCGTTCCAGTCTTGGGTGCGAACTTCCATATTGGTGATGAGAGCTGCCGACGCAACATCCGAAGTGTTTGCGATTGCCTCTATGTCAGAGTCGTCGCTCGATGTGTTCGCGACTTGCACGCGCGTTTTGCAAGTATCAATCATGTCCGTTTGCGCTACTCGACCATTGCGCTGTGAGCTCTGGGGTTTGGGGAGCGTTTGAGTTTGGGATGCACGTGTCGTAAGTGTCCCTCAAACGGTTTGTCTGCACTGCCACACCCTTGTCTGGAATGTCGTAAACAGCGGCATCAGCGACATCTCCACACTTAGGATTCAATTCACATGCGGCCTCCACTTCAAAGAAATATGGCTCCATGTTCGGCGATTGTTCAGCATATGGTTCCTGACGTCCCTTGTAATGTTCTTGAAGTGTGTCCATGTTGCTGGCAACCAAAAAACATCAATATAGATGGAAGTCATCAAAACAGAAGCAATTCCACGCTGCGCATTCTCTCCCCCATCTCTACCAAAATATAAG
Organism: Prorocentrum cordatum; assembly: GCA_963575745.1. Taxonomy (NCBI): domain Eukaryota; class Dinophyceae; order Prorocentrales; family Prorocentraceae; genus Prorocentrum; species Prorocentrum cordatum. Next base: position 85,783 of record CAUYUJ010017180.1, on the reverse strand, counting down.
TGTCCCTCCCATTGTGTTAGAAAACTTGTCAAGAACATGCTGCCCTTGAGAGGTAACACGGTACTATATGTAATCCAATCGGCGGACAATCTCAGCGAGTTGGTCCATAACCTAACTTTGAAGAAATCCCACCGTAGCTGCATGCCGCCTCTGGTTGCGCACTGGCCACGCTGATTTTCTTGGAAGCGTCCGAACCGGGTGGGGCAGAAGAGCAATAATCAATCTATTCCACTTGGCAAATAAGCTGTACGCTGTGAGCGCTATGCTACAGCATAAGCTGGACTACAAACGGCTTCGGCCGTGAACCAAATTGGGCTCCTTGAGGCCGGCCGAAAATTTCGAGACGCTTTCCGTTACATGACTTCATGACTCGAGGGGGTCCGGGAATCATGGTGCTGCAGTGGCGACCGTGTACTATCGGACGCGGAGGTCGGGCCGCTGCCGAGCTCCCCGTGGAGGCGGAGCTCCAGGTGGCGGTCGACGCTCGCGTTCGTGTCCCTCCTGACGCTGGAGGCGACGACGGAGCCCCTGGTGCGCGCGACTCGGACTGTGGCCCGCGAGATGTCGTTTGCCGTCAGTGTTTGACATGGCAGGGGGAGGAGGAGGAGGAGGAGGAGGAGGAGGAGGAGGAGGAGGAGGAGGAGCCACCTGTTCCTCAAGTGCCTCTGCAGTCGAGACGGTGATGGGCTTGCAGTGCGACTAGGTCAGGGCGCACTGAGGCCCCGCAGCCCTGCATGCTGCCATACGCCGCGGGCCACGATACACCCTGCGAGATGCTTAAGGAATCATGGGTCAAGAAATTCATAGTCTCAGAACTTGAATAAAAACCCAACAGTTCTATTCAAATCTTAAGATGTACATTGAAACGTTACGAATAATCGAGACTCTGGACGAAAACTGAGGTTCTCTTAAGCATCGCCTAGGGTGTACAGCAGATTGAGCGAGGAGTTTTGTCTGATGCGCGTGCGTAGGTGGGTGCGCCCAGGATCTCCTTCTGCTCCTCCACCTCCCCCTCGGCCTCCACCAATTGCTATTGATGCCGTGTATGCTGAACGAATTGCGGACTCCCGCCTCCACCGAAGCTGGGGAGGTGATGCTGAGCCGCTCTTTTTTTTTTCAGAGCGGGCAGCAGCTGCAGACCCCTACCCTTGAAGCTGATGGCTATACTGTTCTCCACTCTACTAGCTTGTGCCACCTTGCTGCTGTTTCGTGCGCTAACCCTCATATGCAGCGTGTGCCTTCCTGGCTGGCGTGGCGCCCGTAGCCGAATATATTACGCTGTCCTGTCCTGGAATATTCTGCTCAATTGAGGGCCCAAGCTTCATGCTTCATCGGCGCTGCAAACCAACAAAACAATTTCCAAGACTCCCTCCAACGCCCTCCCTCTCACTCCTACACCCCCTCCTCCCTGGGCTCCTCGTACTGTTCTTCCTACTCCGTCCCCCCCCCCCCCTCTTCCGTATCCCCTCTCATGTCCGTCCCTCATCCGCATTCGCCTCCCATTCCCTCCCTCCCCCGTCCTCCCTCACGTCCCGTCTAGCCTAAGTCTCCTTGTCCTCCTCGTCTTCCTCATTCTCCCCCTCCTCCTCAAAATCATCGCCTTCCTCCTTTTCCAGTGGCTCTCTCTTGGCACCCACCAATCTATGATCGAAGGGGCTGCAAAGGGGGCCCCCAAGCACCACCGACCACCTCTACCCCACACCTGCAGGGCGGAGCCCGAAGGCCAGGACCGCCGTGCAGGCGCAGGGCAGAGGCCCAGGTGCCTGGCTGCCACCCGCCAACGCCCGCAGGCATGGCCAGAGAAGCCCACCCGACGGGGCGAGCACGCAAAGACAATTCAACAACAACAATCAATAGAGCTTGAACCACCACTCCGCCCCCTCATGAGGCGCGAGTCTGAGTGGCCAAGGGCCTGTGATATTCTGTCCCCGCGGCCAGGGAAGGTCGCCTCTCAGAAGCTGTCTCCTCTGCTGTGCAAATACTTTACCACAGGGCTTCAGCAACTGACGAGGAGCCCCAGTACAATAAGCCCCACACCTTAGGCACAACACCACAGGCAAGGAAGATTGTATAATTTTGGCGACATGCAGTGTGTGGGGCTTGGGGTTGTCGACCTGATTAATTAGGGAACGCATAGAGGGGGTTAAAGCCGCGCAAGACCCCCTGGGGTTCTTGGAACCAAAAGCACGGGCGCACGCAAGGCAGCGCCACGGACATCCGTTCCAACGCACACGGTGGGGCTTCAGACTGCTGGGGAGGACCACAGGCCTGGGAACCCTCGGGGCGCGCCCTAGCTTTCCCAAAAGGGCCTTTGCCTCTGGAAGGCTGTCTAAGATTTGGCCCATGCCTACTGCCAAGACTTCCCAACTACTCAGAGCCAGCTCGTACTTGACTATGTGCTGGGCCATCTCGGGATGCATTTTGGCTCCGTCCTTAGCATACTCGTCGGCGTAATCGTTTCCACGTTTATGAACCCGAGCCGCACCAACTACATCTTCCCCCACATGAGATTTAACCTTGTTCAGCACGAAAGGCGGGCGGGGCGAGGAGTAGAGCACTTTCCAAACTTCACTGAGCGGAGTTCTGCCGCTCGTCGATGCCCTCGGATCTCGGGGGCCTGCAAAAAGGGCCTGGCAATCCACGTGCAGCCTGAACGGCTCGTCCTCAACAGTGTGTTCAAAATGCTCCAGGGCCTGGAGCAAGGCGCAATGCTCGGCGAACACAGCACTCTGAGGCAGAAAACCAGGCAGGTTGCCACGCACACCGCTCTTACAAAATCCCCTTCGTCGTCGATTTGGATGACGGCCCAGCCCGCACGGGCCACATGCGCATGAGTGGGGGAGTAGCAACTTCCATCAGAGTACAGTTTTTCATGGCAACTGAACTTGAACTTGGTTGTTTCCCCCGACTGTCGATACTTCAAAGCAGCGGTGCCATGCAGTGTCCTCGGTCCCTCCCTCGGGGGATCTGCAAAAAGGGCACGCAGGAAGGGCCTCGTACTTCCAATCATGCAAGCGCTTGGCCGTGACATACGACCTGCAAAATATCTCTTTGACAGCTTTTTGAACGCCACGGTGACGCTTTTTACTGGCCCAAAAGGACCTCGGCGGGTCCGTCCACAGCCCACGATTCAAGATGTCCAGAGCCCTCGGATGTTCGGAGTCCCTCAGGTGCCTGTTCATACTCTGGGCCACGCAGGCCTTGTATAAATCGCGAACAAAGTACTTCTCTACCTGCGCGAACGACGTATCTGTCAACAGCAGCGGGTCGCCGTTGCTCATGTTAAAACTGAGCGGGCCTCGAATCTGCCAGTTCGCCATGCCGAGCCAGAGAATCACGTCCCCGATAGGTCCCCAGGATTTCTTAGCCCATGAACTTCTGGTATGACCCTGGATGTAATTCTGGACAGCATGCAGAATCTTGGAAAGCTCCCCCACAGACAGCCCATCACCATGGCGGTGCCCAGGAGTAGACGCCATCCAGACTTCTTTGGCATAACGGCGAAAGGTTGCGGCAGCATGTTTGACAGGATCCATAGTCGGCTCCAGCGAAAGCGCCAAATTTAAATCTGCTCCACAGGAAGTCAACCCAAGAAAACCAGCAGCCTGACTACGTAGTTTGCGAATCTCTCTCGGCGTCTAACCCACCACCTCCTCCCCATAAGTGGTGGCAGGCTTAATACCACAAAACCATATTTTCGCCCGGGCACGTTTGGGACTTCGAAGGCTTCGAATCTTCCCCAACCTCCTCCTTCCTTTGGCCCACCGCTCATTGCGTTTCTGCTTGGCTTTCCTGACGCTCAAATGCTTGCCTGGCGCGAAGTCGCATCCTAAGTTGACAACCGACGGGTCATAGGTGCCAGCATACTGATCTAGAGCTAGACGGGCCTGAGCAACAAGCTCTGGGGAGGTTCCTGTAATGGCGAACTTCTTCATAGAGAAACGGAGATTAAATAAATTCGATAAACGGTCAACCCAGAAAGCGACAGCAAAACCCATGTTGACCACGCATTGCTCCAAATCCTCGTTCCTCTCATTAAGGCTAGAATCGCCCACATGCACGGCAAGCTCAGGATGCAGACGACACTCACAATACTCCGCTACTGTGGGGAGGCAGTAACATTTAATCTCGTACGTCGCCGTGCTGCTTCCCGCTACAATACCCTGAGCTGGCACAACTGCATCAGCGCACATGCCGTCTAAGCTCAGGATCCTCTGCCACGCGTATGCGCGAATAGAAAACCTGAGCACATGCATCGGGAATCCCCAGTCCATCGCCGAATTGATCAGCTGCTGGCGCTGCACGTGCTCATAGCACTGCTTCAGGTCGGCGAGCAGGCTGAGCACGTGCTCTCGCCTGGAAAACGCAAGGTCACCTCGCACAGTCTGGCGCCAAACCGTATCTGTCGGGCTCCGTCCAGGAGCCATACTGAAGATGCCTCCATCCGAAATTCTTTGTTCCAAGACTTGCAAACATCAGTGTTCCATCTTGACAGCGTCCGAACCAGGGTTTGAAAGAAGCCTATTGGCCTCCGCCCCAAGATAGGTTTCCTGAAGAGCGCAACCACCAGGGTCTGCATCCAGGTTGGAGTTGATCCCAAAATAAGCATAATAGAGAAAATACAGCTGAGACAAGAGAGGGCCTGTGGGCTGAGAAACTGATAATGCCTCGGATGGTACCCATCTGCCGCAATCGTGTTTCTCTTGAAGCTCTTGGAGATACGAACGATATCTTCGGGGCTCAGGGGCTCTGGAATAGTATACGTGGGCCATTCCAAGGGGCCTCCAGTAGTGGACTTGTTGACCCCCCCAAGCTTCTGACCAGTTCTCCCTCTCCTGGGCGAGCTGGGCGGCTAGGCACGACGTCGCATGGCCGTCGCCGGTCGGCAGCAGGTCTTGCTTGCGAGCATCCGCTGCCTTAGTGTAGGCGCGAGCCCACTTCGCACCTCCTGCCAGCGCCCCAGTGCACCAATCCTTCCACTTGGCCGAACGATCGGCCCTCTCTCTAGAAAGACGTTCTATCGCAAAATGATCGGCCAGGGCTTTCAACGCGGCTAAGGCTTGGGCAGGCAGGACCGACTCAATCTCCCAGGGGTTCCAGAGAGGAATCAGCACGGCCTCCAAGGCCCCACGCCAAAACTCACGGCCTCCAGCAAAGTGATACTTGAAAATACCGCCAGATTGCGAAACCTTATAACTCGAGCAAACAAGATCATCGTAATACTGCCTATGCGCGTGATACTTCTCTTGCTCCACAAAGGCCAAAAGCTCTGCACAGCGCTGCGACAACCACTTCAAAGCACGACATGGGCTTCTCGACGGGGAGCGCTTGGTGCAGAGGAGCTCGGCCATGGGAACCTCTACTGTCTGATAGGGGAGACCTCGAGCCCGACCTTCTGGAAAGCTCTGAAGCGCGTTCCGAAGTTCTCCCCAAGACTGCTCACACCACTCTCATACTGATCATCCAAACCTTGCTGGGGCCTTTCCCGCTCGTCATCTCCAGGAAGTCTAACCCCCCCATCTTTCTCGAACGGCAAGATGAGGTCCTCTAGAGTCTCCAGGATGCGATCGTACCTCGGGGCCTGAGGAGCTGGACCTATAGGTAGATCCACTGGGAGCTTCTGGTACTTCAAGAGCCTCTGGATCATGATGGTGCCCACCCCCTGCTTAAACCTCAAAGTGACGGGTCGGTGCGGGAATAGATCAGACTGCATATCGGCCTTCGCCGACTCAACTCCAGCAAGCAGGTTCTTGCTGATCAAAAAGTAGTCGTAGCATCTACCTGGCGTGCTGGACAGGCACGTCTGACTGGGATTCGGGATGACAAGCTGCCCGTTCAACCTGTGCGGCGAGAATCCTTCCCTGAACAGATGAGGCTCTAAGTTGTGGTCCCCACCAGAGATGTAGGGTAAGCTACGCCTGGCAATATCATTCCCCAAGGCAACCGCTAGTCGAAGATTCTGTTCCCCAAGACCGATCTCATCTTTCCAATAGTTACCATAAATCGAGACCACTCCCAAAGACTCACTTCTGAAGTAGCAGTGGAGAATTCGGGCCTCAGCCAGGGCCACAGACTCTGAAGGGGGTTGCCACACATCCAGATGAGCCCTGGCCAAAATGCATACTCCAGCGTTTTTTTCCACCGCGCTGGGTGACTTCACAAGGAGCCCAAAAACTGTTACACCCCTGCTTTCGTAGACGCTCTTTGGCCTCTAGCAGGGCCTGACCATGTAGTTTATGTTCTTGAACGAGTACTATATGGGCAGTGGTGCCCAGCACGAAGGCGGCCGCGCTGGTCCAGGAGTTGGCATTCACCGTCTGAACCACGAGCTGGCCGCCCTTCTCGCACTCGCACTGAATGTTACCCGCCAGACGGGTCCAGGCCCGAGGCCGCAACCTCCTCCTGGCCCTCC